>CM065378.1:52127500-52567500 GCA_033060915.1 Euryodendron excelsum
GAGATAGTAATGGCAGTAATGTAAATGCAATTTGACAATAGTAACGGTATGAATCATACATGGCTAAGTATCACCATATTGCAAGAGGGCCCTAAGGCCATGTTGCGAGGCAAGTGAAAGTCAAAAAGGGAGTCCTGATTAGTAGTCCTCTCTCCCCCACTCTCGACATAGACTTAGCTCCCTCTTGTTCTAAGCATGCAAGAAAGGGGGGTTTAGAGATAGGGGTTTAAAAAATAGTAGAACCTAAGTAGGTTCGGTGGGAGAAGAGAGAGTGGGGGAGTACCTTGACTTCTTGCTTCCTTCTTCAATGGAGGCTAGGGCCTTGAGCTTAGAAAGACCTTAGGAGCTTCCGAGTAGTGGGGGATGGCCTTCAATAGAGCTCGAGAGCTAAGGCTTCGGAGCTTTGGGCTAGGGCTAGGGCTAGGGCTCGGCCGTCGAGACTTCGAGAGAGAAAGACAGAGGGCTTTGGGAGCTATCTTAGAATAGAGAGAGAGAGTTTCTGGAGAGATTTTTTAACCCAAAACAATGAAGGGGAGGTTTGTATTTATAGTGCAAAAGTAGGGGGTTGAGTGGCGCACGTTTTAACTTTGCCCGTACGCTACTAAGAATGGCGCAAGGGCATTAGTGAGGGCTGAAGAAAAGGTTAGATACGGGGCGTGTTTGATGCTGGTTAATTTGTAACCGCTTTTGACAGGGGGGTGGGGGGGGGGGGGGGGGGGGGGGGGTTGGTGTGTGCCTCTAAAAGTGGCTCAAGGCTAAAAAATGATCAAGCTTCACTGAAAGTGGAGCAGGGAGGTTTTGGTTCAAAAAGGAAAGTGCCGGACGGGGGGGCCCAGCCAGAAATGGAAGAGAATACTTTGGAAAGTGTCCCGAAAGTTGTCGGTTTAATTTCCAGAGCCAGTGTGGTTGAAGAGAGTGACCAGATCGCGGTCACCTCATCTCGGGGGCTCCAGGGTTGACAAAGATTGATCGGGGTTGACCAGAGTTAACTAGGGTTAACTAGAGTTGAATGAGATTAACCAGAGTTAACTAGGTTGACTAGAGTTGACTAGGTTGACCAGAGTTGATCGAGGTTGACCAGAGTTGACTGTGGTGACTGGAGTTGACTAAAGTTGACTGGAATTGACCAAGGTTGACTGGGATTAACCAAAAGTTCACTGAGGGGTTGCCGGTTTGAAACCTAGAGTCGGTGTGATTTCCTAGGGCATTTGGATGCCTAGGGGCAAAATTATCATTTTGACTAGGAAACTTCCAAGAAAGGACTGCGATTGACTGGATGGCACTGGACATGTCGGACTATCTAGGGATGGCCTAGAAAGGTGGTCTTACCATTCTGAGGACTTGGTACTTTCTCAAAGAACGCGAAGAACGTGATGCGCCTACTGGGGACAAAATGGTCATTTTTCATCGTGACGGGCTAGCTAATGTTAGTGTTGACCGGTTTGAATCTGGTTTGGACTTTTGTCTGAGGGATTGGTACTTTCTCGGTGGACAGGTTTGAAAGGGTCTTACCACCTTGAGGGATGAACTTTCTTGAAGGTCGTGCCGAACTTAGATGGTCTTCCGTTCTTGAGGGGTTTGCTCTTTCTCAAAGAACGTGCCAAATTAGGATAGTCTTCCATTCTTAAGGGGTTTGTTCTTTCTCAAAGAATGTGCTGAATTAGCGGACATTCTACATTGGCGGGCTAGCAGGCGCTAGAAATGAACCGCTCTTCCATTTCGGAGACTTATGTACTTTCTGAAGATAAGTGTGAAAGGGGCTTTACCAATCCGAGGAATAAGCTTTCTCAGTGATCATGCCATGCTTACCGTCAATGAGGGATCAACTTTCTTAAATGACAGGACAACTGGGTTTGACTTTGGATTTGAAAGGACTTACCGTCCTATGGAAGTCGTGTCGATCTAGATTGGATTGATTAATGCACGAGGGGCATTTTGGTTATTTTACCTTTATTGGGCCTAGCGAGCTCGTGAAACGACTATTTAATTGGACTGGATTCGAAAAACCGGTTTAGGCTTGAGTATACTTGTGTTGGTTTTGTAAGTGCTTTCGGTCGGGTTGGAGATTGCCGAGTGGCCAAAATAGGGTGCTAACAGCTGCCTCTCTTTTTCTGTCTTTACCTGTTGAAGGCAGAAAACAACAAAGTAAGTACCCAATGAAGGTCGCGAGGCGGTTGGAGGGACTGGAGGTTTTGAAAATTTGAAAATTGGAGGTTGAAGCTTGAAAATGGAGTCGAGAGGCCATTTAAAACTAGTTTTGGAGGAAAAAGGCGGAGGCAGGCGTAGCCTGGGCTATACACCACTTTTAGTGGTGCCAGGCTTAGGTTTCTTTGTACGCCACTATAAGTGGCACACGGCTTGCGGGGATTTTTAAAGCAGTAGCTACGTGTTTGAGGGTTTTGGTTCGGTTTTATGCCATTTTTAAGATTTCTCTCTGAAAGTCCTGGGGAGGTTTTTGCTTAGGCATGTTGGGGGACTGCTTGTGGAAGTTGGGGAGTCGCTAGAAAATGACGTCATCGCTGAAAAGTCTCCGGAAAAGAAGAAATTGCTGAAAATTTCTAAAAAGTGAGTTTTCTTGTTTTTTTGGTTGATTTCAATGCGTAGATTTCTATTTGAAGCATGTGTATAGTGGAAATTAAGGTTGTTGAATGTTTTGAATGCATCTATGGAGTTGTTTTTGCGTGTTGGTGATCATTTGAGTGAGTTTGTGTAGAGTACCATGTTTTGCGAAAGGAGTTTCCTGCATACTTAGAAAAACTAGCGATTTGGGCACTGGGTAATGCATTTTCTTGCAATAGTTTTGTGTAGGGTACCTTAGAAAAATGTTTTGAGCAACTGTGTGAAATTGTAATTTTCTGAAAATAATTGTATTTTTGATTTGTCAAAAATTAGAAAAAGGTTGGAAAATGTGAAAAATAAGGAAAAATTGAGAAATAAATTCTAGGAATATTTTTTAAAAGTTTTGTGTATGTTTTTGAAAAACTTGTGAATTTTTTTCAAGGTGTTTAAAAAAAAGTGAGGCAATAGGCTCGGGAATTTTAAGAAACATTAGTGTTTGCTCGTGTATGCCTCTTGTTGGGCAGGTGGCAAGGTATTATGTGTTTGATGATGTTGTGAGTTTACAATTGTGTGGTGTTGTAGAGGTTTTTTTTACAAATGGGACTCCGTTGGATTTTTCAAAAAATTTAGCACTTAGAATTTTTATGGAAAAAAGGTTTAGGGAAACTTTAAAAAGGGTTCTTTAAAGCATGGAGAGGGATAGGCTTTTAAAGGGAAAGCCTTAGAAACTATTGAACCGGGACTTTTGAGGGAAAACCCTAAGAAACCATAGGATTGGGGCTTTTGAGGAAAAGCCCTAAGAAACTATAGGACCCGGGCTTTCAAGGAAAAGCCTTAAGAAACCCTGCTTTTTTGAAGGGGAAAACTTTTTGAAAACCTAGGCTTTGGGCTTGGATCGATGGACTTTTTGAGGGGAAAGTTTTTGAGAAACTGAGATTAAAATTGATTTGAACTTTTTGAGGGAAAAGTTAGAAAACCGAGATTGATTTTGAAAACAAATTTTTTGAGGACAAAAAGTCTATAAAATTGGTATTAAAATTTGAACCAACTTTTTTGAGGATAAAAAGTTTTTTAGAAAATCAGGACTGAAATTGAAACCAACTTTTTGAGGAGGAAAAGTTTAAAAAATCGGGATTGAAATTGAAACCAACTTTTTGATGAGGAAAAATTTAGAAAACCGGGATTAAAATTGGAACCAACTTTTTTGAGGATAAAAAGTTTTTAAGAAAACTGAGGCTCAGAAACTGTGTGGGGAAACTTGAGACACTTCCTGCTCCTGTCCCTCTCTTTTTTTTTTTTTTTTTTTGCATTCTTTTCTTTTTTTTTTCTTTGCCATTGTTCATATTGCTGACTGATAGATCTTGACATGTATCTTTTCTTTCTTCTCTTTTTCCAGGATGGCCGGTACAAGTGAGGGCGGATCCGAGAGAAGATGCTGACTTGGCAAGGGCGTTCGGGGGGATCCAGACATTGGAAAGGCTAGTAGGAGTAGCTCTCGTTCTGGGAGCAGTTAGTAGACGACTAGTTGGGCAGCCACTAGCAGTAGCTGGATGGCTAGTGAGCCACCCTTTGAGCTTGACTTTGAGGAGAGCGGTAATGATGACAATGATAAGGCACAGGGGTCGGAGGACCCTCTTATAGGTTATGGGAGGGCAAGTGTCAGGATTAGATGTGCTGACCCTACTTTGGATGATCTGGTGGTAGCCGACATCCCTCCTTTGGGTGACCTAGCCTACCATCCTAGTGCTTATGCTCGCCAACAGATGGTTCCACACAAACATTCTGCCTTCAGAGGGGCATTCCATCTGGCTCTTGGGGCAATGAGGCCAGTTGTTGCATCTTACCAGACCTTTTTAGTTGACATAGGCTTCAGTTCATTCATGAGGCTTCATACGGATTGGTTAGATCGTCGACTGGTTTGTGCTTTGGTTGAGAAATGGTTCAGGGAGACTGGGACATTCCATTTTGTTGGCTTTAAGCTTGGGCCGACCCCATTCGACTGGGCAATCATTACTAGGCTATCCTTTACAAGTTGCCAGATTGAGTTGAGGCTAGTTGACGTGACTGAGGTTTGTCATTTGCGAGATATACCACCTTTTACAGGGTAGTCATTTCCTACTGCCCTTCTCTGCTAGCATATTCTGAATTTTAGTATTGAGCCCCCACTAGCCCGTCGAGCCATTATGAGGCTTCGGTTAATGTTTATTTGTAGTATTTAGTTGTTTCTACAACAACAATAGGTCCACCATCCCTCTTCCATTGGTGAGTTTAGTGGCTGATCTAGATGCCCTGATGGGTGTAGACTGGTGATCTTTCACCTTTGCATGCTTCCTTGGGAGTATGTGTTGGAGAACTTCGACCCATTGGAGCAGTATGACTAGGTTCTGGCTTTTCTTTGATTTGGTAGAGTTATGAGTACCTACCCGTTCGCTATCCTCGGGTTTGCATGGTCGACTCCTATCTGCGGGCCTTAAGGTGGGAGCGTCATCAAGTTGACCAACGTTTCGAGATCACAGATTTTGTCACTATTCGGGCAAACTTGGAGCTATTGGTACCAAATGACGTGACATGGAGACCTTTCACTGGTTTTGAGTATTATAGGACTGTGAGATATCTTGTTCTGCTATCTTTGTCTAGAGTCTCATTTGTTGGGGCTGAGTCTAGGGAGACATATTTGGGAGAAAGGCAATGGTGCCAGTTTCACAAGGAGTTTCGTGCTACCGACGGTCCTCCCCAGTACATGTATAGGTTTTTCCATGTAGATACTGTTGTACCCTTGATTGAACCCCAGCAAGGTGTTACCTCATTGCTTCCGACAGAGGTCAATTATACAACCCATTTTTCTAAGAGATCCATAGGAGGCTTGACTGCCTTTGATGTAGTAGTAGGAGGTGTGGTCGTAGGTCACGAGGTGGTGGATTTATGGTGTCGTTTGCATGGTTATGTGCTTCCTGCAGAGTTTGCTACCATGAGGGACTAGAAGGATCAGTACCAGGTGGAGTGTGACTAGTACAAGGCTGAGCGTGAGCAGTATCGAGGTGAGCAGGATCGGTATCAGGTGGAGGTGGCTGCCTAATCTGCCCAGTTAGCCCGATTGGGTAGTGATCCAGTGAGCTCATCTTGTTTTCTCTTTTTTTTATTTTTTTATTTTCTACATTCATAGTAGCTGTATTTATCTATCACCTGTCCTGACTTGGCTTTTTTGGTTATCTTGCAGGGAGCTAGTGGCTCACAGGTTGTCCCTAATTTGTCTTTTCTTGATCTATCTGACTGGGGCAATTTTAATTTGGATTCACCTCCATCATGATCTGTCTTTCATGAGTATCTAGTCATTTTAGACTTTGTCAGACAACTTTTATTTTATGCCTTTTTTTCTTTTTGGTATTATAACCTTAAAACAGGATAGATATGCTTATTTCATGGGATGATTAGATGACATATGCAAGATATGCTTGTGTGCTTGTTTATGCAAGATGCTTTGTTGAATGTATGCGAAGCTCACGCCGAAATTTTTATTGAATGAGGATACAAGCATCATAAATGTGCACTTGTGAGAGTAAAAGCCTTTTTGAATGCCCCAGACTTATATTCTTGAAAATGGGGGTTTCCTTCTTGTTAGGGTTTTTGCTCCTTCGTCCTCTATCCCATTTTTGGCTGTAATGTGATAGCATTTCGCACCATCCTGGTAATGATATCCTTGATGCTGCCTCTCAGAGGGTTAGTGTTTAGGGATGGCTAAACTCTCGACCTTTCGGGACATAGCTTAAGTAACAACCTTCATGACCTTAGCATAGCGATGGATAGATAAGCCCTTAATCTAAGTAGACTTCCTTTTGGACCATAATATAGGCTAGGTTCACGGGCTAAAATGAAAAGGTTTGTAGGTACAAAACTATTATCTTCAACTGAGGTTGCATAAGACCAGAGCTGCTCTTGGTAATGAAGTCTGCCCCTGTGAATGCCATCCCGTCTATGTTTTACTATCACTTTGATCGAGCTTATTTAGACTAAGCAATTTTTTTTTATCCGAAAGTACTTTTTTTTGGACCGTAATGTTGGCCAGGTTATTGGGTGTTTGAAAGGATGGATAAAGGCTCAAAATCCTATTTATCTCTACTTGGCTGATGAGAACCCATGATTACTTTTGGCAAGAATTCTTTGTTTTTTCTTTTTTTTTTTTTTTTACTTCTTCTCTCTCTCTCTCTCTCTCTCTCTTTTTTTTTTTTTCTATTCTATTGATAGGTAATCTCATGCTTGCTTTATAGCTTCAATCTGCCTTCTCGACTTTAAGAGATGTACTCATGTCTTTGCCTTAACCCAGTGTGGGTAGTGATCATTGGGTAGATTTTTTTAAAAGGAATGCAAATGGCTCAAATGGGTTTTGCAGTGGTTGTATTTTAATTGTATGGTAGAGGAAATGAGGGCCTCTCTTCATTTCAAGTAAAATTGCATAGTCTATCAAGTTCAGTTCAAAGTTCCAATAATGCCTTTTGAACAGCAACTGTTGATGAGTGGGCCCATTCACTGCCAATCATTTACTGTTTGCAAAAAAATAGAATAATGGCTCCTTTTCCTTTTGATAGCCCAACTACTCATTGCTTATCTCAGATGCACTCAAGTGTTACTTTTTAGGTAAACTTCACATTCTCGAATTTGATCCTCTCTTTCTCTCTTTTTTCAAGGATTTCTAGCTTAGGATGAGTTGCTAATGCTATCACACCCACCAAGCAGGGTTATTAGTTGAAGATGAATTTCCTAGAAGTACTCCACCATCCAAACGAATATAAAAGGAAAATACTATTATTTCATTTAAAAAGCTCTAACATGGCATGAGTTTATTAAATGAAACATGCAAACTAAGAAGGATAGAAAGAAAGTGGATGAATTTTGCAATACATCCCTTCCTTGCAGGCTTTTGGTTCACAACCCTTAATAGGGTTTGGGAGTTAAACCAACCTCTTCGGTGTCCAACTCATTGGGTGCAGGGTGGATGGATGAATTCTCTAAGGGATGGTTGAGGTTGGTGCGGTTATTGATCTCTTTTTCCTCCATTCCTTCGTATTATGCAAACAAGCAGCCGAGGTCGTCCTTTGCAAAATCGAATGGTGCCATTGACAACTTTGGCTCAACTAACCCCCAACACATATCTTTGTAGTCATACTTGATTGCAGGCCAGAGATGCTTGGCTAGAAGGGCTTTAGCCTTAACATATTTGGGGTGCAGGAATTCTTCTTCCTACCCATCAGCAACATGGACCTCCTCTGTAAATTCTTCAATTGACCAATCAGCGGTGGTGTCTACTCCGGTTGTTATCAGTGATGTTTTGTGCTTTGTGATGATCGGTCCTTTGGCGGCAGACGGTGCCAGGTCTTTTCGTTTCGTTCCTTTCGGAGCGATGGTGAGTTGAACATTTTTTTTAATTCCTGTGGAATGAGGGAAAGAGAAAGGAAAAAAAAAAAAATTCAAAGATCAACGGACAAGTTAGTGCTTATCCTTGAAGAGCATTTATGCAATGCATGCCCTAGAGGTGTCCCTATTTGTCCCTGCATGTAGATACCATACCTGTGCCTATTTCATTCATTACATACAACTATTCATTCAAGGGAAATAGAAAGAGCAATTTTATTTTCTTTGGTATAGAAAGTTAAAATTACATAGATTGGGAGAAGGGAACATTTTCCATGGAACTTTCCACCTATCTACCTAAACTATTTTTTGAGTCTTCAGTTTTGCCTTATTGATATCAGGAGGTCCTTAAATGACTTTGTCTCCGCATTGCCCCTTGTCTTGTGGCAACCTTATCTCCTTGAGTGAGCGGGATTGGGGCCCCTCTTATGAAATGATTCTTGGAAACATGCCATGATCCTTAGGATTTGGAACCCTTAGGAATTGGGTAGGCTTATGATTTGAGATTGGCTCGTGGGCCATTCTCTTGGAGGTTGATTATATGCATGGATTGCAAGTGGTTTGAGTTACTTTAGAACTCTTGCCTTGGGATGATTACATATGCATGAGTAGCATGAATGATAAGATATTGATAGTAAAGCATTCACGTATGTAAGCATAATAACAACAGGAGTAAGGAAATTAAAAAGCGGCCACTTTTTCCTCCTTAGTTTTGAAAAGAGAAGTGTCTTAAATCGGGCAGAGGTTCGGCTATGCATGGGTGTTATATGAACATGAGGTTGAGGGTTACTAATGTTTCCTAAAAAGCTCGGCTCCCAAATCTTCAAACCTAAGCCCACTCCTCGAGGTGGTGCTATTATAGGTTGGTGATTCGAGTAGGGGAACTATCTAAAGACCGTTAGTTAGGTGACACATCTGTTACCACCAACAGTCAATGTACTGTTCCCCCTTCTAACTAAAAGATAGTAACTAGGGTCAATATTCCATGAAGATGCACATGCAAGTGTGTGTGTGATTTTAAAAATTGGAGGAAAGAACCCAACAACTCCCATACATCCTATCATACATAGCATACATGGCAGTTTATGAGCATAAATTAAAATGTGAACAAGGGTCCACCTACAAAACAAATGCACAGAGTTAGTACTTTTTGAGGAACTCAAATGCAAAATAAAGTATAATGTATGACCAATGCAAGAACATGTAATGAATGCAATGTTTGACTTTTTGCAAAACAAAGATCATTTTGAAAGGTTAGAAATTTGAAAAGCCTAGAAGGTGGATATAATTAAACAAGGTAACCGGCGAACTTAAGGTGAGTAAAGGGTGACTGGACATGACGTAGGCCTAACCCTCTAATTGTCTCCAGTAGAGTCGCCAAGCCCTCTTAGCTCGTGAACGAGCATAGTGCTCTCTCGCTAAAACTCATCCTCCTAAAAGGATAAATGCAACGGGGTTTAAATTTTTGAAATGGAATTGATTAGGGCTTTTTCAAAAAGTCTTTGGAGTCACCACCTAACACATTTAAAGATGTGTTAGGTTATCTACACCAAGTAAAACCCAAGGGTTAAACTTAAGTTTTAGAAAGTGTTTTTGAAAAACATCCTTATGAGAAGGTTTTAGAAGGTAAGGTTGCTTGACGACCCTAAAAATGTTGGAAAACCCTTTTGAAAATTGACTCTGGTTTTGGTCTTTGAAGTAGAAATTCTTAAGTCCGGAGGTTGGTTACTTGTAGGGAAGATGTCCAAAGACTATTACCCTATCCTGCCCTTGTAGTACCTATATGTCTATTCTCCTTTTACTCCCTAATTATGACTCACCAATTACTTATGTTTAATACTATCCACTTAAAAAATGTTTGAAAACAAAGTTTGAAAGATGGAATTGAGTTCAAAAATGGTTATGGAATTGGAAATTCGAAAAGGGCTGTGGAATTGGAAATTTGAAAAGGGTTATGAAATTGAAAATTTGAAAAGAGTTGTGACCGCACGTCATGAAGGGTTGTCTACAAACCTCCGTAAAGAGCTTCATGTTAACCGTAATTTGGATAAGAGTTCGAAAGAATTGAAATGGGTTTCTATTTCTAGAAAGTTTCTATTTTTAGAAAGTTTCCTTTTCGAAAAAGTTTAAGTTTGAAAGTGTTTTCTTTTCAGGAAAGTTGGACTTTGAAAATATTTCCTTTTCAGGAAGATTTGATTTTTGAAATGTTTCCTTTTCAGGAAGATTGGATTTTGAAAATGTTTCCTTTTTAGGAAGATTTGATGTGATTTTAAAATGTTTCCTTTTTAGGAAGACTTGATTTGATTTGAAGAGATTTGATTTGATATGAAGAGATCAGATTTGGAAAGGATTCGGTTTGAGAATGTTGAAAAGATTTTATTTCCTTTTTGGAAAAGATTTGTTTCCTTTTTTGAAAAAGATTTGATTTGTTTCCTTTCAGAAAGATTTAGAAGAATTGAAAGGGTTTGAAAAGATTTGGAAATGTTTTGTTTCCTTTTTGAAAAGGATTTGATTTGCTTGAAAAAGGTAAGTTTGGATAGTTTCCACAATAAGAGGAATAGATTTATGGTTTAAATTTGGAAGGTTTGAAAAAGGAGTGATTTGAGGGATTTAAAATGGAATGTTTTGATGCGATTGATTTTAAAAGGAAAGTTTGAAAAGGAAAGATTGATTGATTTGGAAATTGAGGGTTTTGAGGGTTTGAAAAAAGGTATGATTTTGGTTTTAAAATGGAGGGTTTCCAAATTGGCAAAAACAGGATTTTCCTAGGATTGGACTTCTATGGTTTAACAAATGCGAGTTTTGTAAACGGTTTAAAAATCGAGTCTTTTGAAAACATGTTTTAGGGCCCAAGACCCTAACTTGGACTTTAGACATCCAAATGAATATCGCACCTTACCTAAAGTCATTTTAGCCATTAGAAGGCAAGAATCACTTTAGGCTCGTGACTTTAAAGACAACAAAGGCACAAGGCCAAAAATATAGACATTTTCGGGTCGTTGTGAATGTCACACATTTCCCGAGACAACTCTAGATATGAAATGACTAGGATCATTTCGAGAATGTGTTTTTGAAAAGACACAAATGTAGGCTAACGGGAGTCGTTCCAAATATTACACTTCTCTAGGAAAACCCTAACCACGAAGGGTTAGGATCAATTAAGAATCGTGGTTTTTAGAAAACAACTTTGAAAGTGGTTTTTAGATATAGAAATGGCAGTAATATAAATTCAATTTGATAATAGTAACGGTATGAATCATACAAGGCTAGGAATCACTATATTGCAAGAAGGCCCTAAGGCTATGCCGTGAGGCAAGTGAAAGTCAAGAAGGGAGTCCCGATTGGTAGTCCCCTCTCGTCCACTCTCAACATGGACTTAGCATCCTCTCGTTCTAAGCATATAAGAAATGGGAATTTAGAGATAGGGGTTTAAAAAAGAGAAGAACCCAAGTGGGTTCAGAGGAGAAGAGAGAGTGGGGGAGTACGAAAAGTAAACGGAGGATTTACCTTAACTTCTTTCTTGCTTCTTCAATGAAGGCTAGGGCATTGAACTTAGGAAGACCTCGGGATCTTCCAGGCAATGGGGGATAGCCTTTAATAGAGCTCGAGAGCTAGGGCTTCGGAACTTCGGACTATGGCTCGGCTGTCGAAACTTCGAGAGAGAAAGAGAGAGCGCTCCAGGAGCTATCTTGGCACAGAGAGAAAGAGAGTTTTTGGAGAGATTTTTTGACCCAAAATAGTGAAGCAGGAGTTCTGTATTTATAGTGCAAAAGTAGGGGGGTTGAGTGGCGCACGCTTTAACTTTGGCCATGCTCCATTAAGAGTGGCGCAGGGGCATTAACGAGGGATGTATAAAAGGCTAGATACGGGGTTTGTTTGATTCTTGTTGATTTGTAACCACTTTTGATAGCCTGGGGGGTTGGGGTGCGCCTCTAGAAATGGTTCAAGGCTAAAAAATGATCATGCTTCACACAAAGTGGAGCAGGGAGGTTTTGGTTAAAAAAGAAAAGTGTCGGATAGTGGGGCCTGGCCAGAAATGGAAAGGAATACTCTGGAAAGTGTCTTGAAAGTTGCGGTTTAATTTCCAAAGCCGGTGTGGTTAAAGAGAGTGATCGGATCGCGGTCACCTTATCCTGAGTGCTCTAGGGTTGACCAAGATTGGCTGGGGTTGACTGGGTTGACCATAATTTATCGGGGTTAACTAGAGTTAACTGAGGTTAACCAGAGTTGAATGGGGTTGACCAGAGTTAACCGGGGTTGACCAGAGTTAACCGGGGTTAACCAGAGTTCACTAGGGTGACCAAAGTTGACTGGAGTTGATGAGGATTGACTGGGGTTAACTAGAGTTAACTGGGGAATTGTCGGTTTGATACCCAAAGCTGGTGTGATTTTCTAGGGCGTTTGGGTGCTTAGAGGCAAAATGGTTATTTTGATCGGGGAACCTCCAGGAAAGGACCAGGGTTGATTGGATGGCATTGGACATGTCGGACCATCTAGGGACATCCTAGAAAGGTGGTCTTACCGTTCTAAGGACTTGGTACTTTCTCAAAGAACGTGTCAAGCCTGCTGAGGGTAAAATGGTCTTTTTCAATGGCACGGGCTAGTCGGCATTAGTGTTAACCGATTTGGATCTGGTTTGGACTTTTGTCCATGGGATTGGTACTTTCTCGGTGGACAGGTTTGAGAAGATCTTACCACCTTGAAGGATGAACTTTCTCGAAGGTCGTGTCAAACTTGGACGGTCTTCCGTTCTTGAGAGGTTTGTGCTTTCTCAAAGAACGTGCCAAATTAGGACAGTCTTCAGCTCTTGAGGGGTTTGCGCTTTTTCAAAGAACGTGCCAAATTAGAGGACATTCTATATTGGTGGGCTAGCAGGTGCTAGAAGTAAACCACTCTTCCATCTCGGGGACTTTGGTACTTTTTGGAGATGAGTATGAAAGGGGCTTTACCGATCCAAGGAATAAGCTTTCTCGGTGATCGTGTCGTACTTACCGTCAATGAGGGACCAACTTTCTCGACTGATGGGACAATTATGTTTGACTGTAGATTTGAATGGACTTACCGTCTTATGAAAAACGTGTCGGTCCATATTAAACTAGCTAAAGCATGAGGGGTATTTTGGTCATTTTGCCTTATTGGGCCCGCGAAGCGGTTGTTTGATTAGACTAGATTCGAAAAACCAATTTGGGCTTGAGTATGCTTATGTTGGTTTTGTAAGTGTTTCCGGTAGGGCCAAAGATCGTCGAGTGGCCAAAATTAGGTGCTAATAGGCACGTGTCTAATGTCCTTCAACACCATCGTGCAACCAACATTGGTTTTGATCTGAACATCACCAATGCCTGTGATCTTTGTTAAACTAGTGTTCCCTATTCTCACAGTGCCAAAGTCTCCAGCTTTGTACATCGTGAAGAACTCGCAATGAGGAGTGGCGTGGTAGGAGGCTGTTGTGTCTACCAACCATTCAGAATCCTGGTTGGCAACGTGGAGGCATGTCTCTTCTTCTACAAAGAGTATTGTGACATCTCCCTTGTTGTGCTGGTGATTGCTTTGACCTTACTCCCTTTTTAATTTTCAGTAGTCTTTCTTCATGTGACCTTTAATGCCATAATGATAGCAAGTAAACTTGCCATGTCCCTTACTAGATCTACCAAGATCCTGTAACATTCCTCTGCTTCTGCTTCTACCTCTTCCTCTTCCTCTACCTCTACCTCTACCTCTACCTCTACCTCTACCTTTACCTCGGCCTTTGTTATCTTTATGAGGCTTTCCCCTGTTTTCTATAGCGAGGGCATACGATTGCTCTATGCCAGCTTCCTTCCGTCTGGCTTCTTCATTGAACAGGCCATCCTTGACCATTGCTATGGTGAGTTTACCATTTGAAGCTGAGTTATTGAGGGACACCACCAACGTCTTTTAACTATTTGGTAGTGTTACGCTTTAGTTTTTGACCAAGTCCTTTCGGCTCGGGAAAAAGCACGAAACTCTGTCATTAGAACTCATCCTCTTAAAAGGACAAGTGTGACTAGGTTTAAACTTGAAATTGGTTTGATTAAGGGCTTTTAGAAAAATAGGAGTCACCACCTAACTTGATTAAGGTGAGTTAGGTCACCTAAAACTAAGTATTATTTGAAGATCAAACTTAGGATTTTTTAAAAAATTTTTGAAAATCCTTCTCAAGAGAGGATTTTTAAGAAAATAGGTTATTTGGCAACTTTTAGAAAGTTTTAAGCCCTTTTTGAAAATAACTCCATTTTGATCATTTGAAAATAGAAATCTATGGTCCGAGAGTTGATTACGTATAGGGAAAATATCCTAAGATCATCACCCTACCCCGCCCTTTCGGTACCTATATGTCTAATCACCCTTTGTTCACTCACTAGAATGACTAGTTACCAGTATCCACTTAATATCCACTTTAGAGTTTTGAAAATGGGGTTTGGTCATCACTTTTTGGATGAATGATGCATGATGCAAGTTTCAAAAAAAATATTTGAAAACATGGAAGCTTTGAAGGATTTTGAAACAATGGACCTTGAATTGATAGAGAGTTTGAAAAGGACTCGAGTTGAGATAAGAGTTATCACCACACCATTTTAGGTTGCCTATTTATCTCATTTGGCGAGAATCAGGTCATTCGTAGTTCGGGCAAGAGCCCGATGGAAAGAGGCATATTAGGGCCTTTGGAATGTTTTGAAGACACATTGAGATCTTTGGAAAGTTATTGAAGACGCTTTGAGGTCTTTGGAAAAAGAGAACTTGAGAGTTTTGATTTGCAATAGGATTTTAGAGTGTTTTTGGAATGAAACTTGAAGGTTTTTGAAAAGCGCTATTAAAATAGGATTTTGAAGTGTTTTGAAATATTTTTGGAACAACTCGAGGGAGTTTTGGAAGTACTTTGAAATAACTCAAGAGAGTTTTGAAATCTTGTTTTGAAAACCTTGGAGGTAAGGTTTTGAAATGTTTTAATAAATTTGTCTTCGAAAAGCATTTGAAAGTAGTTTTTGGAACCCTAATATAGACAATCTTGGAGGTTGTACTTAATGTATCACTTTCCCTTGAGATCCCCAACCATAAAGGGTTGGAGACACTCTAGGGTTATGAGTTCTTAAAAACATTATGAAAATGATTTTTGAAAAATACTAAGAGTCTAACTACTTTTGTCAAGATAAGTTTAAGAGAACTTCTTGGGAGTGTTTTTAAAGAAAGAGTATGAAGGCATTGGTAAAGAGTTTAGAGTTGAATTTCACAATCTCAAGAGAGTAGAAAGTTTTTTTGAAGAATAGGTTATAAGAATAGTTTTGAATTGAAAGATCATTTGAAAAGGGGTTCTTGAGTTAGAACCTTGAGGCATAATAATCTAGGTCGGGTTGGCTTAAGGTTAGGGGTGACCTAAGGTTAACTAACTTGGGTTAGGTTAACTTATGGTTAATGTGGCCTAAGTTTGACTGACTAAGGTTGGGTTAACCTAGGGTTTGGACAACTAGTGTTAAGGTGGACTAGGGTTGGATTGACCCAGGGTTAATTAATTAAGGTTAAGTTACCTAGGGTTAACTAGCTATGGTTAGGTTAACGTAAGGTTTGGTTGACATAAGGTTGAACAACTAGGGTTAAGTTAACCTAAGGTTGGAAGGTGGTTTTGAAGGGTGGTTTTATGCATTTTGAAAGGGGTTTTGGAAAACAAATCATGTTATGCGAAGGACTCTTGTAAACAAACCCTTTTGAAGATCATTTCCATGAAAATTGACTCTAGTCAAGTATATGGTTTACATGGTTGGTATTTGAAAACCATTCCGAAGAAGGTTTTCGTTAGGACCATTATAACCTTTATCTTGAAAGGGTAGGAACTTTGAAAATCAACATAACAATGACAACTTTTGAAAAATCATTTTTAATACAAAGGTGGAGAGAATGAATTTTTGAAAATCATGTTTAAGAAGAAGGGTTTGAAAACCATCCTTAAAGGAAACCATTCTAACAAGTTAGGATTCTTATGGCCAATGTAAAGGGAGGCCACTCAAGAGAGGGTTCCATGGGGCCATTCCAACCACTAAACTTGAGAGAATAGAAACTTTAGAAATCAAAGAGTTTGAAAATCATTTTTATACAAGAATAGAAAGAGAATGGAACCATTCTAACAAGCTAGGGCTCTTATGGCCAGTAGTGATGGAGACCACTCAAGAAAGGGTTTCATGGGGTCATTCCAACCACTAAACTTGAGAGAATGGAACCTTTGAAATCGAAAAGTTTGGAAATCATTTTTACATAAGTAGAAGTGCAAAGATGCAAGAGTATGAGTTAAGGATTAATGGAGGGTTTTTCTAAGGCATGATTACCTAGGGTCTCATTCTAAGCTTTAAGGGACCAAATCTTAGAACCACTTTGAAAAGAAGATTGAGCTTGAAAATAGCATGGAAATGAGAATAGTGTAAGTTTTGGAAAACATGATCATAAACATGAAAATAAAGCCAAGCACACAAAACATGAACAAGATAGCTATATGCAATGGGGTTATGAATTCATACAAGGCTTTTAAGTTACACCACATAATCAAGGTGCTCCAAGGCCATACCATCTTAAAATAGGCTTATGAGAGATTCCCCTACACGGTGGCTCTCTCTAGCTTTCCTCTAGGCATAAGCTAGGAGCTCTCTTGTCTCAAGCATGCAAAAATAGGGGGTAGAAGATGGAGATTAAAATAGAGAATAGCCTAAGTAGGCTACGAGGGAGAAGAAAGGAGTGAGGGATGACAAAATATAAAAAGAAATACCACCTTTGCCTTTAAACACTCTCAAACTTCATTAGATGCTTGGACTTGATCTTGGATAGACTTAGAAGGGGCTGAAACAAGGTTTTCTATGGCATAGAGGGCCTTATAGGTGAGGTGTATTGATTAGAGTGAGGGGAGTACATGGAGGGTTTTAGATTTTTGGAGCTATTTGCATAGAGTTTTGCCACAATTTTTTATTCTAGAATATGCAAAGGGGGAGGCCTGTATTTATAGGCAACCCTAGAGAGACCTGGGACATGTAGCGCTAGTACTGTTTCATTAGCAGAATGTCAAGTGGTACCCATTGTATTGGCTAAATTTTAATGACTAAGCAAACATTGATCGATTTGATCAAAATTTGGGTGCATGTAGCATACGCTCTGCCGCTGGGAGTGTTCGTTTAAACTTTGCCTCGATAATTGAGCCAACCGTGTCCGGAAGTGTAAGATATCATCTCGGGAAGTGTGCATAAAATTACATTTTTGCGGAGCTTTTGTGATATGCTCTATGAGGGTTCCAAAGTAGCTGTTTGTGTGCCGCGTGATCGAGGCCTCCGGAAAGCGATATCTCTGATCGGACCGTACCGATGGAAAGTACTCCGAAAATACTTTTGAAAATTTTCTAATTTATGCATTTCTCAAGTCGTTTGATGGTGCGTTATAATTAGGGAATCGTAGAAAAAGTCAATCTTGGCAGAGCGTCTGCGAGACGCTCCAGGGGTTGTTGAAAGTAATAATTTTCGAGCCATGTGACGAGGGGCTTTGGGAAGCGATCTATCTGATCGAGTAGTATCAATGGAAAGACCTATGAATGAGATTTCGGGAATTCCTGTGTTTACGCATTTCTCAAGTCGTTTGATGGAGCGTTATAACCAGGGAAACAAGAGAAAAGGCAATCTGGGCGGATCATCTGCAAGACGCCCCAGGGAACTTTCTTTGAGTCGGGGGTGTTTAGTGTCGTAAGGTCCTTCTTAGGTTAAACAAGGGTGTGTGACAAGACCCACCGTTCAATATTCTAGGACCGGTGTAGTTTTCGGGGCGCGTTTGGGTTGTCAAGGGCAAAATGGTCATATCGATTGGGTTTGGTTAAAAAAGGTTAGGAATGGATCGGAGTGTTATATTAAACGTGCCGGGTCATTCAGGAATAATTCTAGAAAATTTTTTCACTGTTTGGTGGGACTTGTGCTGTGCTAGGGCATTCGGGGGTAAAACGGTCATTTTGACCTGAGTTGCCGAAACGGAACCGAATTTGGACAAAATGGCGTGTTGAGTACGCCAATTGCTTAGTAACACTGTGGAGAGGTGAACTTACCATCTCAAGGGATTTTAAACTTTTTCAAGACGTGCCTGGGGGCCCAAGGGGCAGGTTTGGTCATTTTTCACCGAGTCGAGCTAGCAAGCGTCGATGTTGACCTAGGTGTTGGTTCCTGAGACCGTCCGATCTCGAAAAACTACCTGTGTGGTGTAGGTCCCTCAGACCACCTAGTCTCAGAGAGCTACCTATAGGGTGGTGTTGGTTTCTAAAAATGCCTGGTCTCAGAAAGCTACTTGTGAGGGTGGTGTTGGTCTCCAAGGACGCCTGGTCTCGGAGAACTACCGAATGATGGACATTCTACATTGGTGGGTGTAAGCACCCTATTTTTGCCTGCTCGGCAGTCTCCAGTCCGTCCAGACTTGTATTCAAGTCAATATACACATATTCCAGTTTAAACTAGTTTTCTAAACATAATCCAGTCAATCAATCGCTTAGCTGGCCCGTCCGGCCTAAATAGAGGCAAAATGTCCAAAATGCCCTTGGGGCATTATCCGGTCCAATTCTAGTGGGCACGTCTTCTCGACGACGATAAGTACCGGTTTCAATCAAATTTGGCACACCTTTCGAGAAAGTTAACCCCTCAAGGTGATAAGTCCATCTAGTCTGGCACGTTTTTTGAGAAAAATCTTCAGAACAGTAAGTCCCTTCAAACCCGTCAACCGGGACGAGACCCCAAGTCCCCGAGATGGTACAACGGTCCACCTTTGGTGTCTGCTAGCCCTCCAATGAAGAATGTCAGTTTTGGCACGCCTTTTGAGAAATTTGATTCCTCAAACGATAAGTCCATCTAGCAGCTTCTTGAGATCAGGCAATCTCTGGAATGATCGTGAACTGTTAGAGTAATGAAAGTACTCATAGACATCGCAACCGTTAGAATTACGAAAACACTCGTAACAGGTCGACATTAGGAATTGCTTACAAACCCCTATGTCACAGGACCACCGTTAGAGTGACGGAAACACTTAAAACCCAGGTAAACACTTATGCCTGCTAGCCTACTCCGATGAAAAATGACCAAACTGTCCCTAGAGCCATTTTCGGCATGTTTCTTGGGAAAGTACCTAAGTCCTCAGAACGATAAGTCCACCCTTCTAGGATTGTCCCAAAGACGATCCGGCATGTTTAAGTGTCTTCTAGTCGATTTCAGGCCAATTTCGAGACCCCGCGGTCCAAATGACTATTTTGCCCCTAGGCATCTGAGCGCCCCAGGAACCACACTGGCTCTGGGTATCTAACTGGTAACCTCCCAGATATGCTTCTAATAGTATCCCCAGCCTTTCGATATGTTTTTGGGTCATTCCGAGTCAGTTTTGGCAAACCTGGTGCAAAATGATCGTTTTGCCTCTAGTGGGCCGACCGCCTTTTCTAACAACACCAGCTCTAGGTATCAAACCAGTAACCTCCTGGAGCATTCTAGGTAATGTTTCCAAATCTCGAGTTTTGTTTCGGGACATTCCAAGTCCATCTCGGCAGCTTTCTGGCCTAATTGACCGTTTCGCCCCTAATGGCCCGATCAACTCCTCCAACACATCCTGTCATCATTTTTCAAGTCTGTTACCCCTAGGATACTATTCTAAGGGTTCTTGTCCCTTTCCAGCCCTCTGGGCCATTTTTGGTCCTTTAAATCATTCACAGACCTTTTGGAGTCACTTCTAGTGAAGCCAGGCTAAAAATTCCATGGTAGTCACTAGTACAGACACCCAAATCTTTGAAAGATATGTTACTTACTGACCTTAAATATTTCCTAAATGGATGGTGCCACTAGGAGGTTTTTTGACCTGACACCACTGCATCAGGTATCAGTTCAGTCTTCTATCTATAAATACAGAGCCTCCTTCAGCGTGAAAAGGGTCCGCAAACTCAGTCCAAAATACCTTGCTCTTCGATATATAGAGCTCGAAGTCCTTCTAAACCCTAGTTCCTTTTAGGTTCTTCAAACCCTAGCATCCATATACAAGCCCTAGCCTCTATACACTAAACCTTAGCATACATACACTCCCATACACCCATATATTAGCCTCCAAAGCCTCCATTGAAGACTTGAAGTGCTGTAACTCGGAAGCTCCCGAAGACCAAAGCAAGCTCTCGAAGACCAAAGTAAAACAAAGCAAAGCAAGCAAGCAAAACAAAGAAGATACAAGGTAGGCTTCCTATTTACGTTTACACAATTTCTCCTTCTCTCTTCTCTCTCCTAACCCACTTGGGTTTTCTTCTATTTTAATCTCCATCTTTTACCTCCCCCTTTCTTGCATGCTTGAAACAACGGTTCATGTGTAGCATTAGCCTATTGAAAGTCACCATGTCGGAGGCTTTCTTTTAGTCTAACCAGAGACCACGTGAGTTCGGCCCCCTTGATTATATGGTGAAGCCTTTAACCTTATATGTTCACGACCCCAACTTGCATTGTGCATATTATGATCATGCATCTCTCCAAAACTTGTTTTCAAAACTTGCATCGAGAATCGTTTTCAAAACTTGCATTAAATCTTCTTTTTCCAAACTTATTTTCAAAATCACAATCCTAAGGTGATTCTAGCCTTTTCATGGTTAGGGTTGCTTTAGGAAAGTGTTACATTTAAAATAATTTTCATGGTCCATCTTTTCAAATCCTTATTGTTTTACCACAATCCTATAATGGTTCTAATCTTCTTATGGTTAAAATCGTTTTAGAAAAGTGATATATTTTAGAGGCTTAAGAAAGTCCACATTCAAATCCCTTTCCAAAGTGCTTTTCAAACTTACGTTCCAAAACCTCTTTTTAAATCTTCTCAAAAATCTCTTCTCAAACTTGCTTTCCTATAAACTCTTTTCAAAAGCTCTTTTCAAAAGTTCTACTTCTAAAAACAGTCTTCTAGTTTTCTTCCTAGAAATACTCTTCAAAGTTCTACTTTCCAAAAATTCCTTTTTTTTTTAGTCCAAGTCAAGCCTTAGAACCCTGGTTAGGAAACCCTAATTTTCTTTCCTAAAACATGATTTCCAATCTCGCCTCAAAACTTAGGTTTCCAAAACCTCCTTTTTACATCAAAACCATCAATTTCCAAAACTATTTTCTATTTCAAATCATAGACTTCCAAATCTAGGATTTCTAAAACTTCCCCTTCTAATTCCATTTAGGAAAGTAAATCGAATCCTCCGTTTTTGGAAACAAAATCAAATCGTCTCTTTTTGAAAATAAAAATCCAATCTTTTATTGTAGGAAGTAGAAATAAAATCTTTCTTAATTCAAATCTTTCCTAATTCCATACCTTTCCAAATCTTAACTTTCCAAAGTCTAAATTTTTCAATCTTTCTTCAACTCAAATCTTTCCTATACTTCAAGTGTTTCTAAACCTCACACTTTAAAACCTTTCCCAATTTCAAAATTTTCATTCCAAATCTTTCCAAAATTCTAAACTTTCTAAATTTCAAATCTTTCTTAAATTAAACTTCCTAATTGTAAGCACCCCATTTTTGACCACTCGGCAGTCTCCACTCCGTCCAAACTTGTGTTCAAGTCATTGGGAGATATTTTAATCCAAATTAACTTTTTAAGTCTAATCCCGTCAATTCATAGCTTCATGGGCTCCACAGGGCACAAATAGAGGTAAAATGACCAAAATGCCCCTAGGGGCATCATTCATTCTAATTTCAAATCAAGCGCGTCTTCCTGAAGATGGTAAGTCCCCTTTTCAATTCCAAATTAGGCACGTCTTTCCGAAGACGGTAAATCTCCTTTCCAATTCCAATTCCAATCCCTTTCTAGAGACAGTTGATTCCTCGATACAATAAATCTATTCAAATTAGGCATGTCTTTCTGAAGACGGTAAGTCCCCTTTCCAATTCCAATTCCAATCCCTTTCTAGAGACAGTTGATTCCTCGAGATGGTAAATCTATTCCAATTAGGCACGTCTTTCTGAAGACGGTAAGTCCCCTTTCCAATTCCAAATCCAATCCTTCTCTCTAGACAGTTTATTCCTCGAGACAGTCTGGCACGTTTTCTAAAGAAAGTCTCTTCGGAACAGTAAATCCCTTTAAACCTGTTGACCGGGATAAGACCCCAAGTCCCCTAGATGGTAGAACGGTCCACCTTTGGCGCCTGCTAGCCCGCTAATGCAGAAATGTGCGTTTAGGCACGCCTTTCGAGGAAGTTGATTCTCATGCATTAAGTCCCTTTAGCAGCTTCCCGAGATCAGGCAGTCTCGAGAATAATCGCGAACCGTCAGAGTAGCGAAAATACTCGCAAACATCGCAACCGTTAGAGTAGCGAAAATACTCGCAAACAGGTCGATATAGGGAATTGCTAACAAACCCCTGTATTACACGACCGTTGTCAGAGTGGCGGAAATACTCAAAACCTCGGTCAACACCAGTGCCTGCTAGCCCAATTCAGTGAAAAACGACTAAACTGCCCCTAGGGCCATTTTCCGACATGTTTCTTGAGAACACATTTGAATCCTTAGAACGGTAAGTCCAACCTTCCAAGATTGTCTTAAAGGTAATTCAGCATGATTAGGTGTCTTCTAGTCCGTTTCGGGCTAATTCCGAGACTTTTTAGTCAAGATTACCATTTTACCCCTAAGCATTCAAATGTCCCGGGAACCACACTGGCTCTGGGTATCAAACTGGTAACCTCTTAAGAATGATTCTTATAGTATTCCCATCCTTCCTTTACCTTCCCGGATCATTCCGAGTCAATTCCGGCAAACCCGGTACAAAATGACTGTTTTGCCCCTAGAGGGCCGGTCGCCTTTCTGACCACACCGGCTCTGGATATCAAACCGGCAACCTTTGGAAACATTCTAAATAATGTCCCCAAGTCTCGAGTCTTTTTCCGGAACATTCCAAGTCCATCCTGGCAGCTTTCCAACCCGATTGATCATTTTGCCTCTAACGGCTCGGTTAATCCTTCCGACACATCCTATCCTCATTTTTCAAGTTAAATACCTCCGAGACACTATTCTAAGTGTTCTTGCCCTTTTCCGGCTCTCCAGGTCATTCCCGGCCTCTTCAAATCATTTTCGGACTTTCCGGAGCCACTCCTAGTGAAGCTAGGCTAAAAATTGCATGATAGTCACTAGTATAGGGGCCCAAATCTTCCAAAGATATGTTGCTTGCCAACCTAAACACTTTCCTAACTGGTTGGCACCACTAGTAGTGGCGCCAAGCCAAGAATTGGCTTGGTGCAACTCCTAGTGGCGCCAAGAGGAAAATTGGCCTGGCGCCACTGCAACAAGCGCCATGTCTATCCCATCTCTATAAATACAGAGCCTCTTCCAGCGTAAAAGAGGTCTGCAAACTCAGTTTAAAAATCCTATATTTCGATGTACAGAGCTCGTACACTCCCAAAACCCTAGTTTCTCTAGGTTATCCAAACCTTAGCCACCATACACAAACCCTAGCCTTATATATACACATACACACCCCTATACACTTATACGCTGGCCTCCAACCCTCCATTGAAGACTTGGATTGCTGCAACTATGAAGATTTGAAGACCGAAGATGAGCCTTTGAAGATCAAGACTGCAGTGAAGCGAAGACTGAAAAAAGCAAGGCGCGCAAAGCCAAGCAAAATAAAGAAGACACAAGGTAGACTTCTTATTTAAATTTCCGCACTTCCCCCTCTCTCTTCTCTCTCCTAACCCACTTGGGTTTTCTCTATTTTAATCCCCCATCTCTTCCCCCCCCCCCCCTTTCTTTGCATGCTTGAAACAAGGGGACTCCCGGTCTATGTGTAGGATTAGACTATTAGAGGGTCACCGTGTTGGGGGCTTTCTTTTAGTCTAACCGGAGACCACGTGGGTTCGGCCCCCTTGATTATATGGTAAAGCCTTAACCTTGTATGTTCACGACCCCAATTTGCATTGTGCATATCATTATCTTGCATTTTTTCAAAAATCATTTTCAAACTTGTTTTCAAAGCTTGCATTAAACTTATTTTCAAAATTGCATTAAAATCTCCTTTTTCAAAATATGTTTTCAAAATCACAACCCTAGGGTGATTCTAGCATTTCCATGGCTAGGATTGTTTTAGGAAAGTGTTACATTTAAAGTGACTTTCATGGTCCATATTTTCAAACCTTTGTTATTTTTAAAACCACTTTCCTAAAGCGATTCTAGCCTTCTTATGGTTAGAATCGCTTTAGGAAAGTGAGACATTTTTATACCTTCTAAAAACTCTCTTTTCAAAAGTCTCTCTTCCTAAAAATCTCTTTTTCAAGAATACTTTCCTAAAACTCTCCTTTCCAAAGTTGTTTTCAAAAACTCCCTCCAAAAATCTATTTTTCAAAACTCCCTTTTTCAACTCCTCTCCAAAATACTCTCCCCAAAATCCACTTTCTAAAAAACGCTCCCTAAAAATCTTTCCAAAAACTCTCTCTAACAATCTTTTACCAAAAATCTTTCTAAAAACTCTCTTTCCAAAATCTTCCTTCTAGAAACTCCCCTCTAAGATTTTCCTTCTAAAATCTTCATTTTTAAAAATGCACTTTCCAAAAATCCCTTTTCTTGATGCCCAAGTCAAGCCTTAGAGCTAACAATTAGGAAACCCTAATTTCCTTTCCAAAAACATGGTTTTCAAACTTGCCTTAAAATCTAGGTTCCCAAAACCTCCTATTTTCTACGACAAAACTATACATTTCCAAATCTAGGGATTCTAGAAACTTCCTTTTCCAAATCCTTGTCAAATCTTACCTTCCCTTTAGAAAACCAAGTCCAATCTTCCCATTTAGGAAATTAGATACAATCTTCCGTTTTTGGAAACAAAATCAAACACTTCTTCTTAGAAACAAAATCCAATCCCTTCCTAATCCAACTCTTTCCTAACTCAACTCCTTCCTAATCTCCTACTTTTCTAAATCTTAACTTTCCAAAACTTGAACACAAAAATCTTTTCCTAATTTTAAAATTCAACTTTCAAATCTTTCCTAATTCAACCCTTTCCTAATTTTATCTCTTTCCAAATCTTAACTTTTCAAATCTAAGTTTTCAAATCTTTCCTAAACTCAACCTTTCCTAATCTCAAGATTTTCTAAAATTAAAACTCTAAAACTTTCTAAATCTTAAACTTTCTAAATTTCAAATCTTTCTAAATCCAAAGCTTTCTAAACTCAAAAATTTATTAATTCAAAGCCTTCTTAAGTTGAAACTTTCCTAATTTAAACCTTTTCTAAATCTTTCCTAATTTAAAATCTTTCTAAAATTCTAAGCTTTCCAAATTTAAAACTTTCTTAACTTGAAACTTTCCAAATTCTAAACCTTTCTTAAACTAAACTTTTCCTAATTCAAAACATTTCTAAATTCGACACTTTCCTATTTCAAAACCTTTCTTAAACAAAAACTTTCTTAAAACGAAACTTTCCTAAAATTACACTTTCCTATTTCGAAACCTTCTTAATCCAAATCTTTCCTAAATTCCAAGCTTTCCTAATCTTCCAAGTCCAAATATTCAAGTCAATTCTTCTCTAAAATCTTTCCAAGTCAAATCCAATCCTTCTTTTCTAAGTTCCTAAGTCTAGGTTTCCTAAAATCAAGTCTTTCAAAATCAAATCCTTTTAAATCTTCCAATCAAAGTTCAATCTCTCAATCT
Source organism: Euryodendron excelsum (assembly GCA_033060915.1). Taxonomy (NCBI): domain Eukaryota; kingdom Viridiplantae; phylum Streptophyta; class Magnoliopsida; order Ericales; family Pentaphylacaceae; genus Euryodendron; species Euryodendron excelsum. The sequence continues at coordinate 52,153,114 of CM065378.1, forward strand.
TCCAATCCAATTTCCAATTCAATCTCTTTATTCCAATCATATCTTCTATTTTCAATCGGATTCTTGTCCGAACTACGACTGACCTGATTCCTCCAAAAGGAAACATAGGCAACCCTCATGGGTGCGGTCTCCATATTTTTTAAATTTCAAATTTCATAACATTTTTCAAATTTCTAATTCTACAACTGCTTTCAAATCTCCAATTCTACAATCTTCTTCAATCTCAAATTCTATAACTGCTTTCCAATTTCTAATTCTATGTTCTATTTCCAATTTCCATAAATCTATTTACAAATTTCAATTTTCAAATTCTAAAACTTTCCAATTTCAAATCTATCTTTTCAAATCAATTTATGTCCAAATCTATTTTCCGACTCACTTTTTCTATTGCGTTTGCATATCATGCGTCATGATAGTTTTTAAACATTATTTTCTAAAGTGGATAGGATTGAACCTTAGTTAGTTGAAGACTCTCATAGGTGAGTCTAGGGTAGATTGACATGTAGGTACCGAAAGGGCGGGGTAGAGTAATGGCTTAGTGCGTCTTCCCTACACGTAACCAACCTCCGAACCTAGAATCACTGTTTTCAAAGACCAAAACGGAGTTATTTTCAAAAAAAGGCTAAATGTTTTCCAAAGGTTGCCAAACAACCTACTTTCTTAAAAACCCTCTCTTGAGGAGATGTTTTCAAAACCCTAGATGTAGTCTTCGAATTATGCTTAGTTTTTAAGTGACCTAACTCACCTTAATCAAGTTAGGTGGCGACTCCAAATCTTTTCTAAAAGCCCTTTATTTAAATCTATTTTCTATTCAAACCTAGTCGCACTCGTTTTTCTAGGAGGGTGAGTTCTAACGAGAGAGTACAGTGTTTTTCCCGCTTATGTGTGTATTCCTCGAGTGCGAAAAATTTGGGCGCAACACTAATTCTAATCTTTCTAAAAATCAACTCCTCCTTAAAAAGGAAACTTTTCTATTTCAAAACATTCCAATTTCAAAACTTTCCAATTTTAATTCTTTCCTAATTTGAAACTTTCCTAAAATGAAACTTTCCTAAAACGGAACTTTCCTATTTTGAAACTTTCCTAATTTCAAAATTTTCTAAATTCAATCTTTCCTAGACTCCAACTCTCCATGTTTTCCAAGTCAAAATTTTCCAATCAAATCTTTCTTAAGTCCCATTTTCCTAAGTTTAGGTTTCCTAAAACCAAGCTTTCGAAAACCAATCTTTTCAATCTTCCAATCCAAATTCCAACTCAAACTCTTTTTTTTTTTTTTTTCAAGTCAAACCTACTATTTTCAATTGGAGTCTTTTTCGATCTACAACTAACCTGATTCCCAAAAATAGATACGTAGGCAACCCTCATGGGTGCGATCATAACCTTTTTTAAATCTCTAATTCCATAACCTATTTTCAATTTCTAAAACCTTCTTTCAAACCTCTAATCTTCTTTTCAAAATCAAAGTCTTTTCTTGCACTTGCATATCATGCATCATGTTAAATTTTTTTTCAAAGTTCCTTTCTAAAGTGGATAGCTTTGGACATTTATTAATCAAATATTCCAAGTGAGTGAACTTAAGGTGAATAGATATATAGGTACCACAAGGGCAAAGTAAGGTGATGATTTTAGGATGTCTTCCCTACACGTAACCAACCCTCAGACTTAGGATCACTGTTTTCAAAGACCAAATGGAGTTATTTTCAAAAAAAGGTTTAAATTTTTTCAAAGGTTGCCAAACAATCTCTTTTCTTAAAATCCCTCTCTTGAGGAAGTTTTCCAAATTGTTTTCAAAAACCCTAAGTGTAATCTTTGGGTTGTGCTTAGTTTTAGGTGACCTAACTCACCTTAATCAAGTTAGGTGGCGACTCCAAATGTTTTTCAAAAGCCCCTTTATTCAAGTCAATTTTCAATTCAAGTCTAGTCGCACTCATCATTCTAGGAGGATGAGTTTTAACGAGAAGTACTATATTTTTCTCACTTGTTTTTTTCAGGTGCGAAAAAATGGGGCCGACAGTTGGCGACTTTGCTAGGGACACTTAGAGGGTTAGGCTAATATTATGTCTCTTCACCCTAATCCATTTGGAGTCTTTGATTAATTTGTCCAGTTCTATTCACTTCAAAAAATTTTAAAATCAAGTTTTCCCAAGTTGTTTTCAAAAAACATGTCATTGTTTGCACTCTACTCATATTTATTCTATCTTGCATTAAGTTTGTCATTCAATTACCAATTTTTGCATCTTTATTTTTGTAGGTGGACCTTTGTTTACATATTTTTTCATATTGTATTAACTGCTTGTATGTCGTGAATGTATTGAATGGAAAGGATGAATGGAAGTTGTCGGGCTCTTTCCTCCAATTTTTTGAAAAATCACACACGCTCTGCACGTGCACTTACATTCTGCATATTTGTAGTCTCTATCCTGATATGTCCCTTCTAGTTTGAAGAGAGAATGGTAGATTGGTTGTGGGTAAGATGCTGTGTTAGTTTCTTTACCTATGGCCTCTTGATGGTTCCCCCGCTCGGATCACCAACAGATCATGGCATCACCTCTGGGAGTGGGCCTAGGCTTGAAGATTTGAGAATCGAGCCTTTTGTCGCGTCCAGATTTTTTGCACTCGAGGAATACACACATAAGCAGGAAAAATATTGTACTCTCTCGTTAGATATCATCCTCTTAGAAGAATGAGTACAACTAGGTTTGAATTGAAAATTGATTTGAATAAAGGGCTTTTGAAAAAATTTTGGAGTTGCCACCTAACTTGGTTAAAGTGAGTTAGGTTATCTAAAAATTAAACACAATCCGAGGACTACACTTAGGGTTTTTGAAAACGATTTTGAAAATATTTCCTCAAGAGAGGGTTTTTAAGAAAACAGGTTGTTTGACAACTTTGAAAAATATTTAAGTCCTTTTTTTTTTTAAATAACTCAATTTGGTCTTTGAAAATAGTGGTTTAGGTTCGGAGGTTGGTTACGTGTAGGGAAGACGCACTAAGCCATCACCCTACCCCACCCTTACGGTACTTACATGTCTATTCACTCTAAACTCACCCATTAGATTCTTCGATTAATAAATGTCCAATACTATCCACTCTACAAAAGATTTTTTAGAAAGAAGTTGGACATGATGCATGATATACAAGTGTAAGAATAAGACTTGGATTTTGAAAATAGATTTGAAGGAACTTGACTCGATTTGAAAAGATAGATTTGATTTTGAATGAAAGTTTTAGAGATTAGAAATATAGATTTATAAAATAGATTTTTGGAATTAGAAGTTTGAAATAGATCATGGAATTGGAAATCAAAAAAAAGTTATGGAATTGCAGATTTGAAAAAAAGTTATGACCGCACTCGTGAGGGTTACCTACAAGACTCTGATTGAAAATAGAAGATTTGAATTGAAAAAAAAAAACTTTAATTAAAAAAAGGAGTTTGGTTTGAACTTAGAATAGAAGATTGAAATTTGGAATTTGGAATTTGGAATTGAAAAAATTAGACTTTGATTTGGAAAGATAGAACTTGGAAGAAGGATTTGGACTTGCTTTTGGAAAGAATGAGATTCAAGAAACCTAGACTGAAGAAAGATATGATTTAGGAAAGACTTGAGGTTTAGGAAAGATTTTACTTGACTTGAAAGAATTTTAGAAAAAATTTGACTCGAATGTTGGACTGAGAAGATTAGGAAAATATTGGATTTAGGAAGGGGTCGAATTAGGAAAGTTGAAAAGTTGAAAAGTTCTACTTTAGGAAAGTTTCAAATTAGGGAAAGTTTCGATTTTAGAAATTTTTTGAATTAGGGACATTTGGAATTAGAAAAGGTTTCGATTTGGAAAAGATTTGAATTAGGAAAGTTTAGAATTTAAAAAGTTTTAACTTAAGAAAGTTTCAAATTTAGAAAGTTTGGATTTAAGAAAGTTTGGAAATTTAGAAAGTTAAGAATTATGGAAAGATTTGAATTTTAGAAAGGTTTGAATTTGGAAAGATTCAAAATTTGAGTTTTAGAAATACTTGAAATTAGGAAAGGTTTGATTTAAAAAAGATTTGAAGATTTAGATTTGGAAAGTTGAAATTTGAAAAGGTATGGAATTAAGAAAGGTTTGAATTATGAAAGATTTGGAAGCTTAAAGTTTAAGGAAAGATTTGAAAGTTTAAGTTTTGGAAACTTAAGGTTTGGGAAAGTATGAGATTAGGAAGGAGTGAATTAGGAAAGGTTTAAATTAGGAAGGATCGGGATTCCTATTTCCCAAAACAAGGGATTTGATTTTGTTTCTAAAAAGAGGTGTTTTGATTTTGTTTCCAAAAATGGAGGATTGGATCTAGTTTCCTAAATGGGGATATTGAATTAGGTTTCCTAAATGGAAGATTGGATTGTGGCATGGATTTGGAAGGTGAAGTTTTAGAAATTCTAAAATTTGAAGTAGAAAATAGGTTTTGGAAATATATACTTTTGATGTAGAAAATAGGATTTAGAAACCTAAAGTTTGAGGCCAAAATAGGGAATTGAAAATCACGTTTTTGGAAATGAAAATTAGGGTTTCCTAATCGTGGTTCTAGGCTTTAACTTAGGTAAGGAAATTTTAGAAAGTGAGTTTTTGGAAAAGAAGATTTTTGAAAGAGATCTTAGAAAGGAGTTTTTAGAAAATGAATTTTGGAAAGAGAGTCTTTGGAAAGAAATTGTTGGAAGGTGTTTTTAGGAAGGAAACCTAGGGAGCATTTTCAGAAAGGGAATTTTGAAGAGAGCTTTTTAGAAAGAAGTTTAAAAAGAGTTTTGAAAAATAGATTTTTTAAAAGAATTTTTAGAAAACAATTTTTGAAAGGAGATTGGAGAGAGTTTTTAGAAAGTATGCTGGAAAAGAGATTTTTAGAAGGAGAGATTTGAAAAGAGAGTTTTTGGAACGTCCATAAAAATATCTCACTTTTCTAAAGCGATCTAACCATAAGAAGGTTTGAACCACTCTAAGATAGTGGTTTTGAAAATAACAAGGATTTGAAAATATGGACCATATTGGTCACTTTAAATGTAACACTTTCCTAAAGCAACCCTAACCATGGAAATACTAGAATCACCTTAGGATTGTGGTTTTGAAAAAGAAAATTTAATGCAAGTTTTGAAAACGGTTTTAATGAAAGTTTTGGAAACAAGTTTGAAAACAAATTTTGAAGGAATGTAAGGTAATGATATGCATAATGCAAGTTGGGGTCCTGAACATACAAGGTTAAAGGTTTCACCACATAATCAAGGGGGCTGAACCCACGTGGTCTTCGGTTAGACTAAGAGAAAGCCCCCGACAAGGTGACCTTCAATAGCCTAATCCTACACATAGACCGGGAAGTCCTTTGTTTCAAGCATGCAAGAAAGGCGGGGAAGAAGATGGGAGATTAACATAGAAGAAAATCCAAGTAGGTTCGGAGAGAGAAGAGAGAGGGGGGAAGATGCGTAAACATAAATAAAGAGTCTACCTTGTATCTTCTTATTTTGCTTGCTTTTATTCGCTTTGTCTTTCTTGCTTTGCTTTGGTCCTTGCTTCGGTTTGTGTCAGTCTTCAAGGGCTTGTCTTGATCTTCAGGAGCTTCGGGTTGCAGCACTTTAAGTCTTCAATGGAGGCTTTGGAGGCCAGTGTATGAGTGTATGGGAGTATATGAGAGCTATGGTTTGTATATTGGGGCTAGGGTTTGGAGAACCTAAAGAAGACTAGGGTTTGGAAAGGCTACGAGCTCTGTATATCGAAGAGGAGGGTTTTCAGACGGAGTTTGTGGATCCTTTTCATGCTAGAAGAGACTCTGTATTGCAGTGGCGCCAGGAAAAAGTTTACATTGGCGCCACTCCTAGTGGCGCTAGGCCATTTTTTGGCTTAGCACCACTACTAGTAGTGCCAACCAATTAGGAAATGTTTAAGGTCGGCAAGCAACATATCTTCAGAAGATTCGGGCGCTTGTACTAGTGACTACCGTGCAATTTTTAGCCTGGCTTTACTAGAAGTGACTCCGGAAGGTCCAGGAATGATTTGAAGGACCGAGATTGGCCCGGAGGGCCAAAAAGGGACAGGAACCCTTAGAATAGTGTCTTGAGATTAATAGAGTTGAAGAATGATGTCACGATTGTCGGAAGGGTTGATTGGGCCATTAGGGGCAAAACGGTCAATCTGGCTAGAAAGCTACCGGCATGGACTCAGAATGTCCCAGAACAAGACTCAAGGTTTGGAAACATTACTTAGAATGTCCCAGGAGATTACCAGTTTGATACCCAGGGCTGGTGTGGTCAGAAAAACGAGAACGGCCCACTAGGGGCAAAACGGTCATTTTGCACTAGGTTTGCCGGAACAGACTTGGAATGGTCCGAAAAGAAAATGGAAGGTCGGGAATATTATAAGAAGCATTCTTGGGAGGTTACCAGTTTGATACTCAGAGCCGGTGTGGTTCCCGGGACGCTCGGACGCCTAGGGGCAAAATGGTTATCTTGACCAAAATGTCTCAGAATTGGCCCGAAACTGACTAGAAGGCACCTAATCATGCTGGATTGTCTTTAAGACAATCTTGGAAGGGTGGAATTACCATTCTAAGGACTTAGATACTTTCTCAAAAAACGTGCCAAAAATGGCCCTAAGGGCAGTTTGGTCATTTTTCACCAAGGTGGGCTAGCAGGCACCAGTGTTGACCTAGGTTTTGAGTGTTTCCGTCAGTCTGATGGTAGTCTCGTAAAATAGGAGTTTGCTGGCAATTTCCTATATTGACTTATTTGCAAGTGTTTCCGTCACTCTGACGGTTACGATGTTTACGAGTATTTTCGTTACTCTAACTGGTCGCGATCATTCCAGAGACTGCATAATCTCTAGAAGCTGCTACGTGGACTTAGTGCCTGAGAAATTAATTTTCTCGGAAGGCGTGCTAAAACTGACCTTTTTGCATTGGCGAGCTAGCAGGTGCCAAAGGTGGACCGTTCTACCATCTCAGGGACTAAGGGTCTTGTCTCGGTCGACGGGTTTGAAGGGACTTACCATTCCGAATAGTTCACTTAGAAACGTGCCGGATTGGACGGTCTTACCACCTCGAGGAATCAACTTTCTCAAAAGGTGTGCTGAATTTAATTAGAATTAGAATTGGAATTGGAATTAGAAATGGGACTTACTGTCTTTAAAAAGACGTGCCCATTAAAATTGGACCAAATAATGCCCCTAAGGGCATTTTGGTCATTTTTCCTCTATTTGGGCCCAAAGGGTCTGCGAAGCGATTGATTGACAGGATTAGACTTAGAAAGCTAATTTAGATTGGAATATGTCTATATTGACTTGAATACAAGTCTAGATGGATTGGAAACTGCTGAGCGGGTAAAAATCGGGTGCTTACAGCTGCCCCTCTTTTTCTGTCTTTACTTGACGTAGACAAAGAATAATAGAGTAAGAGTCCCATGTTGACCGTGAGTCGGTCAGAGGGGCGAACTTTGGAAATTTTTGAAAATGAGAGTTTGGAAAAAGATATTAGGCCCAAAAGGCCTTCGAAATTGAGTTTTGCGGGAAAAAGGGCAAAACTACCCGGAATTTGGAACACTGGCACCACTAGCAGTGGCGCCTTTGGTAAAATTGGCTTGGTGCCACTGCTAGTGGTGCCAGGCTTGGGATCAAAACCAGAAACATTTCTAGTTCGACGCTACTGCGGAATTTGAGAGATTTTCGAGAAATCGAAAGGCATTGCGAAGAAACTGACTTGGAGATTGAAAGAGTGCTTCAGAAGGACTACAAGGGATTGTCAGAAGTAGACACAGTCGTCGGAAAAGTCACCGTAAGAGAAGATTTCGCCGGAGAACTCCAAGAAGTGAGTTTGATTTTATGTCGATTTTAATGTGTAGAATTCCGTTTATGCCATGTGAATAGTGGAAATGGATGTTTCGATATGTTTTGAACACTGTGGTGGTGTTATTTTTGCATTTCGGTGCTTGTTTGATTGAATTTGAGTTATTTTACGTGATTATGTGAAGGGGGTTTCTGCAGAAATTGGAGGTTTATCCCTACAGCTTTGGGCATTGAGCTTTTAGGCTAGATTTTTATACCGTGTGCCTTAGAAAAATGTGTTTAACAACCGTGTAAAGTTTTGTGATTTTTTAAAAAAAATTTTGATTTTTTGATTTTTTGAAAAATAGAAAAATACTTAGAAAAATAGAAAAAATGGAAAAAATTGAGAAAGTGATGAAATTAATGGAGTTTGAAATTTTAAAAAATGTAGGAATATTTTAGAAAACACTTGAAATGATTTTGAGAAATTTTGGGATAATTTTGAAAATCATTGATTTATTGAAGAAGTAAAACAAGTCTTTTTGAAAATTTTGAAAAATTAAAAAGTGTGTGCGGGTGTTGGCGCTATGTGATTGTGATGTTATAGAGTGCATGATTTGTGTTTTATGTTGATGTCGTGGGTGTGGTAGATGCCATTTTCAAGCAAAACTTTGCCAAAATTTTTTGAAATTAGGAAAAAGTTGGACAAGCTTTGGAATGAAATCTTTTTGAAGGAAAAAGACAGAGAACCCTTGAGATTTTAGAAAACTCGTTTTGACTCAAAGTTGAAAAATCAAAATGTGTATGAAATTCATTTTGACGTGGAAGATTAAAATCAAAATGTGTAGGAAATTCATTTTGACGTATCACGTGAAATCTTTTTATTCTTTGTTTATTTCTTTGTTTGTTATTATTATTTATTTATTTATTTTATACTATTCTTTGCTTCTCTTCTTGTTTTCCTTACTTCTCATGAGTTATACTTACCTTATGTTGATGTGCTTATCTTGATCTTCAGGACGACGGAAGTGATTTTGAGTCAACTGAGAGCTTGGCATGATAGTTATCCTCCGGATGAGCAGGATATCTTTCGCCAGTCCTTCGGTTGGGTGACTTCACTCCTGTCAGTGCAGCTTATTCTAGGGTTCATGGAGGCGGTGACTCCCTTTTGGCAACCTAGCTTATCTCTTTTCCGTTTTGGGGAGTGCGAACTTACCCCTACTCCTCACGAGTATGGTTTTCTTCTTGGTTTTCTAGATGATTATGCCAAACATCGTAGGACCCATCTTTCCTGACGATTGTATTATAGTGGTCTCATCCCAAGTTGGACTCTAGCGCGCGGTTCTTTCATCTTCTTCTCTGTCGCAGTTTCCTTACATTTCAGCGGAGTTCCTCTTCTCTTGCTTTGAGTTCACGACGGGTATGTGAGCCCACTTAGGTGATTGGCATACTTCCCAAGACTGGTCTGTTTCCTGTATGGTTGCTCTAGCCCTGCTTTTTCTGAACTGCTTGGTGTTCCCACGAGAAGATGAGTTAGTTGACTGCCGATTATGTGCATTGTTGGCCCAGATTCGTAAGGGGTATTCCTATGCTCCCATGGTTGTGGGGGAGACCTTTGTGAGCCTTACCAGATTCCAGCAGACTATTGACGCTCATTTCTGGGGATGCATTGCTCTCTTCTAGCTTTGCGCGATTGGGCACTTATTTGTTATTCCACTATTCCAGCATACATGGTATCCCGAGCTTGACCATATACGCTCCTTGGTGAGATCTCAGAGAGCTATGGCGGATGATGGGAGGTTTCCATGGACCGTTGCAGCATGGGCTGACTACCTTCAGAGCATGAGGTCGGGCACGGTCAGGTGGTATTCAGGACTGGTTGATAGGTACTACTTGAGAGTTCGGCCTGCCGAGAGAGCCTTCGTGCCCCTAGCAGGCTTGCGGGGCATTACCCCTTTCTTCGGGATTTGAGTTCTGCGATAACTTGGTAAGAGTCAGGATATCCCCTACTTGGCATCTACGGCTAAGTTTACTCTCGTCTTTGAGGCGTCGATCCCAAAAGCGTTGGTGGAGAGAGTTATGGATATATGGAGATCTTTGCTTCCTCACATAGACGATGATGGTCCATTCTCTGTCATGCCCCTTGAGACTGATACCTATCACTATTGGCTCCGACTCTATGTGTTAGGTCCTAGCAGACTTAGGGATCTACTCTTCGAGACTCTTTTATCTCCCGTAGGGTACACCGACTTCTTGACATCTATGATTGTTCAAGGGCGTCATCACAGGCGGCAGAGCTGACGGTTGATATGGGTATTGCATGACTGGTTGAGAGCGAGAGATGCTAAGGTAGCTTTTTTGGAGATGCAGCTAGCAGTGGCTAGATCGACACATGATAGCTCATCCTTGAGTATTGTGAGGGGACGTAGGTGGCCACGAGGCGTTCTAAAAAGTTCCACTCCCTCAAAAGATGATGTTGTAGATAGGTAGTCTTTGCGAGAGGCTGTGGAGTCCCTTACTTGGGAGAAGGATATGCTTCTGGCCAGATGTGTAGACTACGAGCAGGGCCGGCTTGGGTCATCGACAGCTAGTACTTCTTCAAGCACTTCCCTTACAGTTGGTGAGCCAGTTGATCCATGCTTAGTCAACTCCTCTTTTGATGATGACGGGGAGCGATATATTTTTGGCCCTCGCTCCTAGATCTATTAATTCATGTATTTAGATAAAGACATACTTCATTTTAGTATTGTATACCTTTTTGTCTTATAAACTTATGGCCTTCCATACTTTTGATATGATTTTCTTGCATGGTTAGTATAACAGCAAACTTGAGAAAAGTTTAATGAAAGCCACAACTCAATGGAAAATTACTCCCTTTGGTTTGATACTCTGACTAACTAATTGTCCCGCGAAAGAAAACCTTGCTTCCTTTAACCTTAACTGGGCTAATCCGGAGAATGCTTTTCGAGACACCTTCTAACTTTCACATTGCTGCTTTCATACGTATGACTTCTGGGAATGCTACACCTTGGACTATTTCTTACATCTCAGCCCCCCCCCCCCCCCCCCCCCCCCCCCCCCCCCCCCCCCGGTTTTTTTTTGTTGCTATTTTTACTATTGGCGCCTGTGAGGGTTTTCACCAATCCCAGCTCTGTCATTCTTATACCAAGGCGCCTTTGCAGGTTTTCACCGAGGTCGACAATTTTGTATTTTGCCACATCCCTACTCTTTTACCTACGATGCCCTTTCGGATTTTCACCGTATCCTCGGCAACGTGCTTGTTTTCTCTCTTCTTCCTCTCTCTTTCCTTAGCTTAGTCTCTAGTTTCTATTGAGAAACTTCTAAATACTACTTATGCTATCTCCTAGCTTTCCTTGCTGATAGCATATTTCAGTGAACTCATTTGGACTAAGCAATTTAATTTTAATTTGAGAGGACTTTAGGGTTTGTGGTGTGGGTTTTTACTTTCAAAAGAAAGGAAAAGGCTCAAACCTACCATTCTACTAGCGATCACTATCAATGATTTTTGGTCTAATAGCAATTTTTTGTGTATTCTTATCTTTCTTCAGATATCTCATCACTTTTTTTCTTTTGGGTGAAATAACACATTAACAAAAGCACTTGTGCGAACTTAGAATAATCCTTCAAGGATTCCTCTTTTTTTTTTCTTTTTTTTTCACGCATATCTCCAGTGCTCTAATTTGTCCTAGCGTGATCACTTTGTTAGAAAATGTTCTTGAAGGAACGTAACCGGCTCTAAGGGTTTGACAAATGTTATTTTTTATTTTTTTTTAAACTGTATGGGAAATGAAACGAGGGCCTCTCGTCATTTTGAAATTAAATCACTTAGTCCATAAAGCTTTACCATTGAAATCATAGCTGATTGATTAGCTAAGATTATGGGAAGTAGATTTTATTGCTTCTGCACAGAAACCAAAGGTCTAGCTTTCGGAATCACATGTAGTAGTGTTTGACAGCATCTGAATTCAACGGACTAGGGAATTCTTGACCATCCATCTCCTCCAAGATAAGAGCTCCTCCAGTTAGGACCTTCTTTATCACGAACGGCCCCTTATAGTTTGGGGCGAATTTCCCTTGCGTTGCTTCTTGATGGAGGAATATCTTTTTTAACACCAAATCTCCCGGTTGGAATGATCAAGGCCGCACTTTCTTGTGAAATGCCCTAGCCATTCGCTTTCTATAGCACTGAGCGTGATAAATTGCAGCTAACCACTTCTCATCCAGTAGGTAGAGTTGAGCATGTCGGTCTTTGATCCACTCTGTTTCATCTAGCTTGGTCTCTATTAAGATCCTTAGGGAAGGAATCTCAACATCAATGGGGATGACTACTTCTGTACTATAGGCCAGCTTGAATGGAGTACCTTTGGTGGAAACCCTCATGGTAGTTCGGTAGGCCATCAATGCAAAATGAAGTTTCTCATACCAATCTTTGTAGTTGTCAATCATCTTTCAGAGTATTCTCTTGATGTTCTTGTTGGCTGCTTCCACTGCTCCATTCATCTGAGGCCGGTAGGTGACTGAGTTCTGGTGGGTAATGTGAAACGTTTTGCATAGCTTTGATGCCAGCTCATTATTTAGATTGGAGGCGTTGTCAGTAATGAGTGACTTAGGAATCCCATACCAGCAAATAATGTGATTTTTTATGAACCTCTCCACGACCTTCTTGGTAACATGAATATAGGAGACTGCTTTTACCCACTTAGTCAATGGCAACCAGGATGAAGCGGTGGCCGTTGGAGGCTTTGGGAGTGATAAGGCCAATCATATCTATCCCTCACATAGAAAAAGGCAAAGGGGCTGACATGGAATGGAGCTCAGTAGGCAGTGCTTTGATCTTACCCCCATGTATCTGGCACTTGTGACACCGAAGAACGTATCTACTACAATCTGACTCCATTGTTGACTAGTAATATCATATCCAGAGAATCTTCTTAGCAAGCGTGTGGCCATTCATATGGGGACCGCAAACCCCTTCGTGTACTTCCTTCATGATAATTTTGGCTTCAATGGCATTGACGCATTTCAGCGGTCCAAACCATGATCTTTTGAAAAGCTCATTTTCGGCCACAAAGTAATGTCCCGCCAAATGGCAAATGGTTTTCCTATCTCATTGTGATGCTGTATCAGGGAATGTCCTGGTTTGGATGTACCTCTGGATGTCATAGAACCATGGTTGCTCGTCGGGCTCAGCGGTTGTGTGAAGGCAATAAGAAGGGATATTCCTGGTGAAAATCTAGAGAGAAGGTATTTCAGTGCCCATGTCGACCTTGATTGCTGCAGCTAACGTGGCTAAGGCATCAACAAAACTATTCTCTGCTCAAGGTACATGATGAAAATCCACACTTCTGAATAGCTAACACAAATCTTTGATCTGTTGATGATACGGGGAAAGTTTGGCATCTTGAGTTTGGTATAAATCCTTGGATTGCTGAATAACCATATCTAAATCGCCAAAAACAGCCAGTTCGTCAATATTCATCTTTAATGCAAGCCTTAATCCCAGGATGCAAGCCTCATATTTGGCGATGTTGTTGGTGCATAGTTCAAGTTGTAGCTTAACCACAATACGGTAGTGACTGCCCGTTCTTGATACTACTACTGCCCCGACGCCAGCTCCCCTTTTGTTAGCAGCCCCATCAAAATACATCTTCCACCCAGTTCCCGCTTGCTCCTCAGATGCATCATCAGCGCATAGTATATCTTCATCGGGGAATTGGGGTTCCATGGACTGGTAATCATCAATAGGGTTCTCAGCCAGATAATCTGCCCTTTGACTGCTTTACGGGTAGTAAATACAATATCAAATTCTAAAAGAATCATGTGTCATCGAGCAATTTTGCTAGACAAGGTTGGTTTCTCGAATATATACTTGAGGGGATCTATTTAAGAGATGAGGAAGGTGGTATGGTAGAGCACGTAATGTCTCAGCCTGTGGGCCACCCAAGCTAACCCCCAGCAAGTTTTCTCGAGATTAAAATACTTTACTTCATATGGCAGGAACTTCTTGTTGAGGTAATAAATGGCTTGCTCTTTTCTCCCTATTTCATCATGCTGCCCCAAAACACACCCCATGAAAGTATCCAAAACTGACATGTACATTAACAAAGGGTGCCCCGGGGTAGGTGCCACTAGGACCGGAGGATTCTGTAGGTATTCTTTGATTCTTTTAAAAACTATTTGACAGTTATCATCACACTCTTTTGGAACGTCTTTCTTGAGGAGTTTGAAAATAGGTTCGCACAGATGGGTCATTTGAGCGATGAATCTGCTGATGAAGTTTAACTTTCTCAAAAAGGACCGGATATCCTTTTCCCCTCTTGGTGCCGGGATTTCGACGATGGACTTGACTTTGGCAGGATCGATCTCTATCCTCTTTTAATTGACTATAAACCCTAGCAGCTGCCCTGAAGACACTTCGAACGTGCATTTGGTAGGGTTCAGCTTGAGTTGGTACTTACAAAGACGGTCAAACACCTTCCATAGGTTGAACAGGTGATCTTTTCGTTGTTTGGACTTGACAATCATATCATCTATATGAATTTCCACTTCCTGATGCATCATATCATGAAATAAAGTTACCGTGGCTATTTGGTAAGTTGCCTCCACGTTGCAAAGTCCAAATGGCGTAACTTTATAACAATACACTCCCTTGGGGGTGATGAAAGCAGTCTTCTCTCGATCTTCTTTAGCTAGCTTGATCTGATTGTATCCTGAAAAGCCGCCCATAAAAGAAAACCATTTCATGATCGGCAGTGTTGTCAACAAGCAAATCTATGTATGGGAGAGGAAAGTCATCCTTCGGACTGGCCATTTGAGGTCCCGAAAATTAATACACATCCACACCTTGCCGTCCTTTTTGGGTACAGGGACAATGTTAGCCAGCCATTGGGGATACTCTACTACTTGCAAAAATCCTTCTTGGAACTGTTTAATCACTTCTTTCTTGATCTTCAGACTCCATTCTGGCTTTAATCTCCTCAACTTCTGCTTAAAGGGCTTCATTTGCGAGTCTAGGGGTAATCTATGTTCAACAATGGATTCATCCAGCCCGGGCATGTCTTGATAGGACCAAGCGAAAACATCTAGGTATGCATGCAATAGTTCTAATAATTCTCCGCGCTACCATTGGTCTAGGCCCATACCGATTCTGAGTTCTTTTGGATCCCCTTTACTCCCTAAATTAACCATTTCTATTTCCTTAATGTTTGGAGTACTATGATTCTCATGTCTTTCTATTTGTTCCCAAATTTCCTATAGTACCTCTTCGAAATAATTTACATCCACTCCAATTCCCAGTTGTTGGTAATCAAACTTAGTGTTAAAGTCATTTTTTGTCAGGATTGGCATTCTCTGGGTTAGTTAAGTAAGGCGTCGGATGCAAGGGTCTCTGGCATAGAAAATAGTGTGCAATGAATCAAACAAAACGGAATATTTTTCTATTAACGATAACCTGATTTAAAAGTTAAGACAAGTAAATTAAAAGGACAAAGTTTGTTTATAGCAAATCAGCTACTTTGGATTTTGCTCTAGCGAGCTTTGTACCGAAACTTATGAGCACGGATGATGTCCTCGCTGGCCTAATTATGCAAGTTCTCGCTTGGCAGAATCACTCAAATGGACTCATCTTGAGTTATTGTAATGTCGGTTGTCATGACGGGTGCTTCTTCTTGAATTTTCCTCTTCTTCAGACTCTTATTTAATGTAGACATTCCCTTCCCCATATCTAACTGCCTGAATTGATCCGAGAGCTCCATGGTAGCTTTCTTATCAACCCTCTTCTTCCGTATTGCTTCTCTTTTCTCCTTTCTTGTAGGTTTATATCCCAATCCAAAGGTGGGCTCAGCTGGCGGTATTTCTACGACCTCAGGCCTTCCTTGTAAATATTTCATTAAGCCTTTTCCCAGATGAAAACCATTTGTTTTGAAGTACCGCACTATCATCTAAGAATTTCGAGAATATTTCGGCTCTACTTGATCTTCCTTTGGCATGACAGTGATATATTCAAACGACTGAATGCAGGAGAGCGATTTAGTGTCAGGGCAAACAATATCAGCTTTGTATACGGCGAATTCTTTTTCAACAAAAATAGAAATCAGCTTGGAGTCTGCTATCAACTTGACTTTTTGATAAAGGTTAGAAGGGACTGCACCTGCCAAATGAATCCAAGGTCGTCCTAATAGCAAATTGTAGACAGCCGAAATATGTAAGACTTCGAACCTGATTGCGAAGGTCACTGGCCCAATCTCAACAGGCATTTTAATTTCCCCCATAGCTTCCCTCCGAGAACCATCAAATGCACAAATGACCATACTGCTGTTATTCAAATAAGTTTGGACCATTCCAAGCCTTTCTAGGGTAGAATATGGGCACACGTTCAAAGCCGACCCATTATCTATTAATACTTTGGCTACCATTTTTCCTCTTGTTCTCACAGCGATATGCAGAGCACGGGTATGGCCTGTTCTGTCAACAGGAATTTCATCGTCAGATAAGGTAATGATGTTCGGAGCTATGATAAGGCTCACCATATTATGTAGGTTATCTGGCGTGAAACTCTTAGGCACATGAGCATCCTTGAAGATCTTCAATAAAGCATCCCGGTGTACTTCAGAAATGAGCAGCAAGCTTAACATTGAAATATGGGCTAGGGCTTTTCTAAGTAATTCCATGATGTTGTAGTCGACATTTCCTAGAGTTTTGGTGAATTGTGACATTTCTTGATCGATTGGTTGGTTGGAGCTTTCCCCCTTTTTATCTTTTCCTTTCCTTTTTCTTTTCATGTCAGCAAAGGTGTAGAGTCTCCCTGACCGAGTCATCCCTCCTATTTCCGTTACAAGCTCTTCGATACTTTTATTAGGTGGGTAATTCCATGGGACACTATGAAGATTGGATATTAGCGACTGGGTTATAATGGGGAGAGTTATCCTTGGGTTTATGGGCAAAGGGATTACCATAGGTGAAGGGTTGGTGAGGACGGGCAAGGTGGTGGACACAATTGGTTTATTTGGTAGGACTAAGGGCAACATAGGTTGTACGGCTCCTTGGGTGTTGGCTTGAGGTCCAGGCCCAGCCACAATGACCATGGGTTCAGGTTCAAACAATGGAGTAAGGATGAGGCGGTAATGAGGGGGATTAGGCAAGGTTTCAATGGTTAGGAGGGAATGGTCTTGGTATTTGGGTCCCCTTAGGATACAAGTTGTCCCTTTTGGAATTACAATAGACGTGTTATGTGGGTGCCTCCGCTAACATTCTTGCTTCCTAATGATATGTTCTCTTGAAGCTTGTGAATCATGGCCTTCACTAGTATGGAAGATGTTAAACTAGTATTCATTTCCTTTTCCTATAAAAACAAGGACACTAGTTACAAGTTAGTGTTTGGTTTTGGGAGAGTTTTATGCAATGCATGCCCTAGGGTGTCCTTACTTGAGAGGGAAACTAATCATGATGTATTAGCTCATTTTTGGAGATAGGGAGGTCTGCCCCTGTATGCAAGTATTTTACCATAGATTAAGTACCTATACTCATTCTTAAATTCATTCATTTGCGGAGAAGGGTTACATTGAACTTCTAGGTTTAAAACATAAAATAGACAAAATACACTTTAATAGGGGGAGGAGAAACATGTTTCTTTGGACTTCCACCTATCTAATTTTACAAAAAAAAACCTAAACTACTCTTGAGTCTTCAGATTTGCCTTTGTTGTATTTGATGTTGAAGAGGCTGCTGAGAGACCTTGTTGATCGATTGCCCCTTGTCTTCTTGGCAACCCTATCTCCGTAAGCGTAGAGGGATTGGGGCCCCTCTTATAGAATGAATTGATGTGCGTGCCATGAGCCTTAGGGTTACACGGGAACCCTTAGGGTTTGGGTAGGTTTAATGCAATGGAGAGTGAACTAGGTGTTACTCTCTTTGGGCTTGATCATATGCATCAGCATGCAGTGACTTGAGTTACTCTAGAACTCTTGTCTTGGGATGCCATATTACATGCATGAATATGAATGCAAAGAGCGTAAGGAAAGAAAATGCAATGGTAAAGTAAACGTGCATGCATGAGCAGTTAGACAGGCATTATAATAGTACGAATACAGTCATTATAACAACAGGAATAAACAGCTATAAAGGAAAGTAAAAGCGGTCACCCTTTCCTCCATGGTTTTGGAAAACAGTGTGCGTGTCTTAAATCCGATAAAGGTTCGGCTATGCAAGGTGTCTATATGAACATGAGGTTGAGGGTTTACTAATGCATCCTAAAAAGGCTCGATTCCTAGATCTTCAAACCTAGGCCTACTCCCTGAGGTGATGCCATGATCGGTTGGTGATCCGAGCGGAGAAACCATCAAGAGGCTGTAGCGAAGAAACTGATACAGCATCTTGCCCACAACCAATATACCATTCCCCCTTCTAGTTAGAAGGGACAGATCAGGGTAAAATATAAGTATGCAGAATGCAAGTACGTAGAATGCAAGTACACGTGCAGTGTGTGTGTGATTTTTTAAAGAGGAAGAAAGAGTCCAACAACTCTCATCCATCCTGTTCATCACACTCATGCATAGCAGTTAATAAAATGTAAACAAAAAGCCCACCTACAAAATAAAGATGCAAGAATTAGTATGTGGATGACAAACTTAATGCAAGATAAACTTGAATTGAATTAAATGCATGTTTTTTAAAAGAATTTTGAAATTTGATTTTGAAAATTGAAAGTGGATAATATTGGACAAGTTAATTCAAGACTCTACATGGGTGAAAGGGGAAGAGACATGACTATGGCCTAACCCTTTAAGTGCCTCCAGTGGAGTCGCCAGCTGTCACGCCTAGATTTTTTGCACTCGAAGAATACACACACAAGCAAGAAAAATACTATACTCTCTCGTTAGAACTCATCCTCCTAGAAGAATAAGTGTGACTAAGTTTGAATTGAAAATTGATTTGAATAAAGGGCTTTTGGAAAAAGTTTGGAGTCGCCACCTAACTTGATTAAAGTGAGTTAGATCACCTAAAAACTAAGCAGAATTCGATGACTACACTTAGAGTTTTTGAAAACGATTTTGAAAATACTTCCTCAAGAGAAGGTTTTTAAGAAAACAGGTTGTTTGGCAACCTTTGGAAAATATTTAAGCTATTTTTTTGAAAATAACTCCATTTGGTCTTTGAAAACAGTGATCTAGGTTCGGAGGTTGGTTACATGTGGGGAAGACGCACTAAGCCATCACCTTACCCCGCCCTTGCAGTACCTACATGTCTATTCACCCTAAAACCACCCATTAGAATCTTCGATTAATAAATGTCCAATACTATCCACTCTACAAAAAAAATTTTTAGAAAGAAGTTTGACATGATGCATGATATGCAAGTGTAATGTCGTGCCTAGATTTTTCGCAATTGAGGAATACACACACAAGTGTGAAAAATACCGTACTCTCTCGTTAGAACTCATCCTTCTAGAAGAATGAGTGTGACTAGGTTTGAATTGAAATTTGATTTGAATAAAGGAGTTTTAGAAAACTATTTGGAATCGCCACCTAACTTGATTAAGGTGAGTTAGGTCACCTAAAAACTAAGCGCAATCCGAAAACTACACTTAGGGTTTTTGAAAACGATTTTTGAAAATACTTCCTTAAGAGAGGGTTTTTAAGAAAACATGTTGTTTGACAACCTTTGAAAAATATTTAAGCTCTTTTTTGAAAATAACTCTGTTTGGTCTTTGAAAACAGTGATCCTAAGTTCGGGGGTTGGTTACGTGTAGGGAAGACGCACTAAGCCATCACCCTACCCTGCTCTTGTGGTACGTACATGTCTATTCACCTTAGATTCACCTAATAAAGCCTTCGATTAACAAATGTTCAATTCTATGCACTTTTGAAAAGAATATTTAAAAGAATGATGCATGAGATGCAAATGCAAGAAAAAGATTTGAAAAGAAAAAGATGGAAGCTTGAAATTGGAAAGAAAGTTTTGGAAATTGAAATTGAAGATTTGAAAATAGATTTTTAGAATTGGAAGTTTGAAAAGAGATTATGGAATTGGAGATTTGAAAAATAGTTATGGGATTAGAAATTTGAAAAAGGTTGTGAAAATAAAAGCTTGAAAAAGGTTGTGACCGCACCCATGAGGGTTACCTACGTATCCTTTTGGAGGAATCAGGTCAGTCGTAGTTCAGACAAAAGTCTGATAGAAAATAGAAGATTTTTTATTTGAAAAAGAGATTTTGATTTGAACTTAGAATAGAAGATTGGAAATTGGAATTCGAAATTGAAAAGATTGGACTTTGATTTGGAAAGATAGAATTAGGAAGAAGAATTTGGACTGATTTTGGAAAGATTGAGATTTAGAAACCTAGACTTAGGAAAGATAGGATTCTGGAAAGACTTGAGATTGAGAAAGATTTGACTCGAATGTTGGACTTGGAAGATTAGGGAAATATTGGATTTAGGAAAGGTTCAAATTAAGAAGGTTTAAAAATAGGAAAGTTTCAAAATAGAAAGTTTTGAAATTGGAGTGTTTTGGAATATGAAAGGTTTCGTTTAGGAAAGTTTCAATTTAGGAAAGTTTTCGAAATAGGAAAGGTTTCGTTTTAGGAAATTTTTGACTTAAGAATGTTCAAAATAGGAAAGCTTCCTTTTTAAGAAAGAGTTGATTTTGGAAAGATTTGAATTAGGAAAAGTTTGATTTTAGAAAAATTTGGAGTTTGGAAAGATTTGAAATTTAGAAAGGTTTGATTTAAGAAAGATTTGAATTTAGAAAGTTTTGATTTTAGAAAGTTTTGAATTTGAAAAGATTGAAAATTTAGAAAGATTGAAATTAGAAAGATTTGAAAAGTTAGATTTGGAAAGGTATGGAATTTAGGAAAAGGTGGAATTAGGGAAGGTTTAGTTTTAGGAAAGATTTGAAAGTTTAAGTTTTGAAAACTTAAGGTTTAAGAAAGTATGAGATTAGGAAGGATTTGGATTAGGAAAGATTTAGATTAGGAACTGTCACACCAGAAACCTGGCCTATGCAGATTTAAGTTGCATGACCGTTCAGTAGCTTGGCTACCCAAGGCTGCATTGCATAACTTAGTTGAACACCTGTGCATTTAACATTTAAAAGATACATAATTGCGGAATAGAATATTTTATAATTTGAAATATAATCCGTGTCATACATGATAGAGCTGTGCCTAAGCCAAAACATAACATACATAAGGACCCAATCAAGGTCCACAAAAGTTATAGCATTATATCATTACAAAAACATTGGGTCCAACCCTCAAACATAGTACAAAACATAGGCATGTGGGGCGTAGCTCAAAATTCATGTATGGCCTCGTTCTAGGGCCTCCCGAATTGGCTATCTGAAAATCATTTGAGAAAACGTAAGCTAATGCTTAGTGAATAACAACAATGCATGAGTATAAAATATCATAGGCTAACATTTATATTTAATGTACGTGACAATAGAGGTACCTTTATGCATATGTGGCATGAACTTAGAAACGTTAAGTGAAATCTTAAAATCACATGAGGCATAGACTTTTGTATTTAAACGTTTCATCATTTCTAAAACGTAATGTTAAAAAAGAGAAGCAGCGTGTTATAGCATGAACTATTCGAGAGTAACATGACTTGTTATGAGCATAATGTATCATATCTGGTAAGCGTACATCTTAGCTTGCCGTATAATATCAGGCACGTCAAATATTATCATTCTTAGTAACTTGTAAAGTATAGCTTTGAAAACGTAGATAACATAAGTATCATATTGAAATGCTATAACATTTCGAACATTGTAACATGGGAGTAAGACATAACACATAGCATGATTTCGTAAGGCATAACATAATGTCGTAGAAAGGACAGATATATCGTGACCTTAGTACTTGTGGAAACATATGTAACTTGTCGTGAAGCATTTGAACAAATCATATTTCTCATTCTAGAGCGTAAGTGTGTTACGTCTATTTTTCGCCCTGCCTACTCTCTTGGAAGCGCTTGAGCTATCCGAGTACGCAACACCATACTGTCCGTTTTGGCTCGCACTTGCCTACCCCCTTTTGGGCTCTTGGTCTCAGCCATACAGTACACATAAGGCTTTTTAAGCCAACATTAGATTATCCGCTTTGGCTCACACTTGCCTCCCCCCTTTCTATGCGCTCGGTCTCAGTCACACGGTACACATAAAGCTTTTTAGGCTAACATTAGATTGTCCGCTCTGGCTCGCACCTGCCTACCCCCTTTCTGGGCGCTTGGTCTCAGCCGTACGATATACATAAGGTTTTTTAGGCCAACATTAGATGTCTGCTCCGGCTCACACCTGCCTACCCCCTTTCTGGGTGCTTGGTCTCAGTCGCGCGATACACATAAGACTCTTTAGGCCGACATAATAACCATGAAGGTCACACATAGGCTTATTATAAGAGCTATGCTCAATTATGGTAACTGTAAGCACCCCATTTTTGACCGCTCGGCATTCTACACTCTGTCCAGACTTGTTTTCAAGTCAATATGGACGTATTCCAATCGAAACCAATCCTCTAGTCCAAATTTCATCTTTCCATCGCTTCGCGGGCCTGTTGGGCCCAAATAGAGACAAAATGACCAAAATGCCCTTAGGGGCATTGTCCTTTCTTATTCCAAGTCCAATCCCTCTCTCGAGACAGTTTATTCCTCGAGACGGTCCGAGTAGCAAAACTACTCACAAAACCATTAGAGTGGCAGAAACACTCACAACCCAGGCACGTCTCTTCCGAGATGGTAAGACCCCTTTCCAATCCCTCTCTCGAGATAGTTTATTCCTCGAGACGGTCCGAGTAGCAAAACTACTCACACAACCGTTAGAGTAGCGGAAATACTCAAAGAACCGTTAGAGTAGCGGAAATACTCACAGAACCGTTAGAGTAGCGAAAATACTCACAGAGCCGTTAGAGTAGCGAAAATACTCACAGAACCGTCCGAGTAGCGGAAATACTCACAAATCATCAATCCCGTCCGAGTAGCGGAAATACTCACAAATCATCAACCCCGTTCGAGTAGCGGAAATACTCACAAATCATCAAACCCCGTTCGAGTAGCGAAAATACTCACACCGTTAGAGTGGCGGAAACACTCAAAACCTAGGTCAACACCAGTGGCTGTTAGCCCACTTCGGTGAAAAATGACCAAATTACCCTTAGGACCTTTTTTTCGAGACTTTTCGGTTAAGATGACCATTTTGCCCCTAGGCATCCGAATGCCCCGGGAACCACACCGGCTCTGGGTATCAAACCGGTAACCTCCCGAGAATACTTTTTATAGTATTCTCAATCTTTCTTTACTTTTTCGAATCATTCCGAGTCAGTTCCGGCGAACCCGGTACAAAATGACCGTTTTGCCCTTGGAGGGCCGGTCTCTTTCTTCGACCACACCGGCTCTGGGTATCAAACCGGTAATGTCCTGAGAATACTTTTTATAGTGTTCTCGACCTTCCTTTACCTTTCCGGATCATTCCGAGTCAGTTCCGGCAAACCCGGTACAAAATGACCGTTTTGCCCCTGGTGGGCCGGTCTCCATTTCCGACCACGCTGGCCCTGGGAATCAAGCCGGCAACCTCTGGGAATATTCTAAATAATGTTTCCAGATCCCAAGTCTTCTTCCGGGACAGTCTGAGTCTGTCCCGGCAGTTTCCTAGTCCGATTGACCGTTTTGCCCCTAAAGGCTCGATCAACCTTTCCGACTCACCTTATCTTCATATTTCAAGTCAAATATCTCCAGGACACTATTTTAAGTGTTCATGCTCCTTTCCGGCCTCCCGGGTCATTCCCGACTCTTTCAAATCATTCCCGGACTTTCCGGAGTCACTCCTAGTGAAGCAAGGCTAGAAATTGCATGGTAGTCACTAGTACAGGCGCCCAAATCTAGTCAAAGATACGTTGCTTGCCGACCTTAATTGTTTCCTAAATGGCTGGCGTCACTAGTAGTGGCGCCAAGCCAAAAAATGGCCTGGCGCCACTCCTAGTGGCGCCAGTGTATAATTTGG
The DNA here is from genome assembly GCA_033060915.1 of Euryodendron excelsum. Lineage (NCBI taxonomy): Eukaryota > Viridiplantae > Streptophyta > Magnoliopsida > Ericales > Pentaphylacaceae > Euryodendron > Euryodendron excelsum. The sequence goes on from CM065378.1 coordinate 52,176,895, forward strand.
CCTGGCGCCACTGCAACAGGCGCCAGGTTTGTCTTCCCTCTATAAATACAGAGCCTCGTTCAACGTGAGAGGGGTTTGCAAACTTAACCTAGAATCTCATATTTCGATATACAGAGCTCGAGCACCTCCAAAACCCTAGCCTCCTTAGGTTCTCCAAACCCTAGCCACTATACACAAACCCTAGCCTCCTATACACTCATACACTCCCCTATACACTCATACACTAGCCTTCAACCACCCTTTGAAGACTTGAAGAGCTACCATCCAAAGCTTGAGGACAACCCTTGAAGACTGAAGGTAAAGATCAAGACCGAAGACTGAAGATCGAAGACTGCACGGCGCGCAAATTAAAGAAGATACAATGTGGGCTTTCTCTTTAATTTTCTACACTTCCCCCCTCTCTCTTCTCTCTCCAACCCACTTGGGTTTTCTCTATTTTAATCCCCCATCTCTTTCCCGCCCTTTCTTTGCATGCTTGAAACAAGGGGATTCCCGGTCCATGTGTAGGATTGGACTATTGGAGAGTCACCGTGTCGGGGGCTTTCTTCTAGTCTAACCAAAGACCCCGTGGGTCCGGCCCCCTTGATTATGTGGTGAAGCCTTAACCTTGTATGTTCACGACCCCCAAATTGCATTGTGCATATCATAGTCTTGCATCTTCCAAAATTCATTTTCAAACTCGTTTTCAAAACCGTTTTCGAACTTGTTTTTCAAAATTGCATCAAAATCTCCTTTTCAAAAACTTATTTTCAAAACCACAATTCTAGGGTGATTCTAGCCTTTCCGTGGCTAGGGTTGCTTTAGGAAGGTGTTATATTAAAAGTGACCATTTGGTCTATATTTTCAAACTTTGTTTTCAAAACCACTTTCTTAAAGTGGTTCTAGCTCTCTTATGGCTAGAATCGCTTTAGGAAAATGAGATGTTTTTATACCTTCTAAAAACTCTTTTTCTAAATCTCTCTTCCTAAAAATCTCTTTTTCAACATACTTTCCTAAAACTCTCCTCTCCAAAATGTTTTCAAAAACTCCCTTCCAAAATCTATTTTTTAAAATTTCCTTTTTCAACTCCTTTCCAAAACTCCTTCTCTTTAAAATCTCTTTCTAAAAACGCTCCCTAGGTTCACCTTCCTAAAAACTCTTTCCAAAAACCTTTCTAAAAAACTCTCTTTCCAAAATCTTCCTTCTAGAAATTTCCTCTCTAGGATTTCCTTCCAAAATCTATGTTTCCAAAAACACACTTTTCAAAAACTCCTCCCTAGGATTCCCTTCTAGAAAACCTTCGTTTCTAAAAACGCATTTTTCAAAAAACTCTTTCCTTAGAGCCCAAACCAAACCCTAGAACTCACAATTAGGAAACCCTAGTTTTCTTTCCAAAAACATGATTTTCAAACTTTGCCCTAAACCTAGGTTTCCAAAATCTTTTGTTTTCTACATTAAAACTATCCTTGTTTTCAAAACCTATTTTCTATGTCGAGACTAGAATTTTCCAAATCTAGGGTTTCTAGAATCTCCCTTTCTAAATCCTTGCCAAATCCTACCTTCCCTTTAGGAAACCAAATCAAATCTCCCCATTTAGGAAACTAGATCCTATCCTCCGTTTTTGGAAATAAAATCCAACCTTTCTCTTTTAGCAACTAAATCCAATCCCTTCCTAATCCAAACCTTTCCTAATTCAATTCCTTCCTAAACCATAAGTTTCCTAAACCTAAACTTTAAACCTTTCCTTAAGTTTCAAAATCCAACCCTTTCCTCATTCAAATCCTTCCTAAACTTCCGTTTTCCTAAATCTTAAGTTTCCCAAAACTTGAACATAAAAATCTTTCCTAAACTTTAAAACTCAACTTTCAAATCTTTCCTAGTTCAACCCTTTCCTAATTCTACCCCTTTCAAACATCTTTTTCAAATCCAAGCTTTCAAATCCTTCCCAAACTCAAACATTTCCTAATCTCAAGATTTTCTAAAACTCTAAAAACTTTCTAAATCTTAAACTTTCTAAATTTCAAATCTTTTCAAATTCAAAACTTTCTAAATTTGAAACCTTCTTAAGTTAAATCTTTCTAAACCTAAAACTTTCTAAATTCTAAACTCTCTTAAACTTCAAATCTTTCCAAATCTAAGACTTTTCTAAATTCAAAACTTTCTTAATTTAAGACTTTCTTAAGTTGAAACTTTCTTAATTCAAACATTTCCTAAACTGAAAACTTTCCTTTTTCAAACCTTTCCTAAAACGAAACTTTCTTATTTTCAAAACTTCCTTGTTTTCAAAGCTTTCCAAATTCAAAACTTCTCTTTTTCAAAACATTCCAATTTTCAAAACTTTCCTAAGTTGAACCTTTCTTAAACTAAACTTTCTTAATTTAAAACGTTTCTAAATTCAACACTTTCCTATTTCAAAACCTTTCTTGAAACAAAACTTTCCAATTTTTTAAAACTTCCCTAAGTCGAAACTTTCCTAATTTCAAAACTTTCCAAAAATGAAACTTTCCTAATTCGAAACTTTCCTAAATCGAACATTTCCTAAATCCAACCTTTCCTAATCTCCTAAACCTTCCAAGTCGAGTCAAGCCTTTCCTAAGTCTAGGTTTCCTAAACCTCCATCTTTCCAAAACCAAGTTTTTCCAAAATCAATCTTTCCAAAGCAAGTCCAATCTTCTCAATTTCAATTTCCAATCTTCTCTTCTAATTTCAAATCAAATTCAATTTCCAATTCAATCTCCTTCTTCAAATCCACTCTTCTATTTTCAATCGGACTCCGGTCCGAACTACAACTGACCTGATTCCCCCAAAGGGATATGTAGGCAACCTTCATAGGTGCGGTCACAATACTTTTCAAACTTTCAATTCCTCCCTCATGGGTGCGGTTTCCAAAATCTTTTCAAATCTCAAATTCCAATTTACTTTCAACTTTCCAATTTCAAAAATTTCTATTTTCAAATTTGTACTTTCAATTTTCAAACTTTCCAATTTCAATTCTATTTCTTCAAGTCTATTTTCAAATCAAATCAATCTCTTTTCAAACCTATTTTTCAATTTTCTTTTATTGCACTTGCATATCATGCATCATGCTAAGTTAGTTTTCAAACATTGTTTTTCTAAAGTGAATAGGGTTGAACTATAGTTAGTCGAAGACTCTCATAGGAATCTAGGGTAGATTGACATGTAGGTACCGAAAGGGCGGGGTAGGGTGATAGCTTAGTGCGTCTTCCTTACACGTAACCAACCTCCGAACCTAGGATCACTGATTTCAAAGACCAAAAGGAGTTATTTTTCAAAAAAGGGCTAAATGTTTTCCAAAGGTTGCCAAACAACCCGTCTTCCTTAAAAACCCTCTCTTGAGGAGATATTTTTCAAATCGTTTTCCAAAACCCTAAGTGTAGTTTTCGGATTATGCTCAGTTTTTAGGTGACCTAACTCACCTTAATTAAGTTAGGTGGCAACTCCGAATCTTTTTCAAAAGCCCTTTATTCAAATCAATTTTCAATTTAAACCTAGTCGCACTCATTCTTCTAGGAGGGTGAGTTCTAACGAGAGAGTACAACATTTTTCCCGCTTGGGTGAGTATTCCTCGAGTGCGAAAAATCTGGGCGCGACAGTAACCATAAAGGTCACACATAGGCTTTTTAAGTCAATCATAAGAGCTATGCTCAGTGATGGTAACCATAAAGGTCACATATAGACTTTTAAGCCAAGGGACGTCTCCCAACATGGCGATAGATTATTTCATGTCCCCTACCGTAGGACCATCGTTGCTAGTTTAATTAGGGTCTTGCCACGAAAGACCTTACATGTCGATGGTTTATTTCACGTCCCCCATCCTAGGACTATCGGGCTAGATTAAAGTCTTGCCACGAGAAGACCTTGAGTTAGATTCGTACGTTAGGAATCTTACATCTACCTTATGTGAACGTTCTAGTCTATGTGTTGTAATTTATATCAAATGTGAGGTTCGTATCTAATTCAAAGCATGATATTTATACTTGAACGTAATCATTGAGGCATTGAAATAAATGGAAAGAAATGTATGAAATGTAATTGAACTTGAAAGCATTTGGAGAGTAATAGGTCTTACTCATGGCATATCGTTACTCACCTCTCTCTGATAGAATGGGTGCTAAACAAGGCGTTTCTACACAAAATGCACATGGAAGTATAGAAACATGAATATAAGACTATAAGGCAAATTAATAACACGTAAACCGAGGCTAAACACATAAGTCCCTCAACTCCGACTCAACAACACCTCACTCAAACAATGGGAGAGCGAGGCTAAACTCTAGGACAAGGCCTCAACGTAAAACGAGAACATAAGATTAAGGTTTGAACATAAAAGTCGGGATGTTGACTCTTTCATCGCATCTCAACCACTTCTCATGGAAGATTTCACACTCTAGGTTAGTTCCATTTGAAAATAGGCTTAAAGGACTTTAATTTGATAGGTAATGGGTCAGAAATACATTTCGGATGAAGAAGTTATGTCCCATAGAAAATGAACTAAAATTTTGGAAGAAGAATGTTACTGATAGAATTTTGGGTCAAATTCAAAATTCAATATTTCTCAATCTATAAGGAATTAGAGTACAAACTTTATATGGATACAAAGGTCTATGAGTCTACTATCCAATTCTTTAAACGGTGCATCAATCCAAGTTTTTTTTAGAGAAAGTTATGTTCGTTTTACTAAACAGTGTCCTAGCTGAAAAACTAAAACCGGGGACTGGACAAAAGTTTCGACTCCAGAGACTGGGGAGTCGGCTCCTGAGCAAAAAAAATGAATCTGGGAGTTCACTGGACAAAAGGGTCGGCTCCAGAAGCAAAAGCAAAAGAGTCGACTCCAAAGCTAAATGAATGAATTTGGGAATTCTCTGGACAAAAGGGTCGGCTCCAGAAGCAAAAGAGTCGCCTCCAAAGCTAAATACCCAGATTTCAAACCTGAAAATCTCCAAACCTCACTCAAACCAAAATCAAACTCCATCAAAACTCTCATAAACTCTTTCAATGTTCTGGGGTCCAAAGATTGACCCAAGAAGACCACAATAACTCAAAATGAAACACTTTAAACAAATAAATAGAAGGGATCTAGGGTTTTAGGAACCCAAGCCCTAACTTGCATAAATTGGAGATTTCAATTCCAAATTCCTAAATCTTCTAATGAGGCTCACAATACTCAAGATTCAATCAATTTGGGACTCAAAGAAGCCACCAAGAACAACCCAACATCACCACCCACCAAGATAGATACATGCACATATACAATTTGAAGAAAGAAATGGAGTCTTACCTTTCTTTAAGCTTGCCCAAGTCCTTCAATGGCTTTCCTTGGCTTGAGTGAAGACTTCCCAAACTGCCTCCTCCTTTGATCGTCCCTTTCCTCTTTCTCTTCTCCTCTTCTCCCTCTCTTCTCTCTCTCAACCGGTTATGTGAGAGTGTCTAAGTGTGAGTGTGGTGGATATGTGTATATAAGGATGATACACATGGGAAAAATCCCATGTGTCTCACTTTATGGGCTTAAGCTACAACATAAACTCTTATTGGTCATTTTTTACCCAAATGATGTAATAACTAACATTACACAATGCAAACACTACAAGTTCACATTAATTTAAATAAATAGAGGTTCGGGATATCACAGGAAGGATTGGGTTTCCTATTTCCTAAAACAAACTATTGGATATTGGTTTCTTAAAACGGACGATTGGATTTGATATAGAACTAGAAAGATGAAGTTTTGGAAATCCTAGATTTTGAAGTAGAAAATAGGTTTTGGAAATATATAGTTTTGATATAGAAAATAGGTTTTCGAAACTTATGATTTTGATGTGAAAAAATGAGATTTTGAAAACCTAGGTTTGAAGCAAGATTGAAAATCATGTTTTAGGAAAGAAAATTAGGATTTCCTAATCGTTGGCTCTAGGGCTTGACTTGGGCCCCATGGTAAAAAGTTTTTGGAAAGTGAATTTTTGGAAAGGAAATCCTAGAAAGGAGTTTTTAGAAAGTGGACTTTTGGAAAGCGAGTTTTAGAAAGAAGATTTTGGAAAGAGTTTTTAGGAAGTCAGTCCAGGAAGTGTTTCTAGAAAGTGAATTTTGAAGAGAGCCTTTTTTTTTTTTTGGAAAGGAGTTTGAAAAGAGTCTTGGAAAATAGATTTTTGAAGAGAATTTTTAGAAAACAATTTTGGAAAGGAGATTGGAGAGAGTTTTCAAAAAGTGTATTGGAAAAAATGGATTTTTATAAAGAGAGATTTGAAAAGAGAGTTTTTAGGAAGTCCATAAAAATATCTCACTTTTCTAAAGCGATTCTAACCATAAAAAGGTTAGAACCACTCTAAGATAGTGGTTTTGGAAAACAACAATGATTTGAAAATATGGACCATATTGGTCACTTTAAATGTAACACTTTCCTAAAGTAACCCTAACCAAGGAAAGGCTAGAATCACTTTAGGATTGTGATTTTGAAAACAAATTTTGGAGAAATGCAAGATCATGATATACATAATGCAAGTTGGGGTCGTGAACATACAAGGTTAAAGGCTTCACCACATAATAAAGGGGGCTGAACCCACGTGGTCTCCGGTTAGACTAAAAGAAAGCCCCCGACACGGTGACCTCCAATAGCCTAATCCTACACATAGACCGGAAAGTCCCTTATTTCAAGCATGCAAGAAAAGGGGGAAGAAGATGGGAGATTAAAATAGAAGAAAACCCAAGTGGGTTCAACGGGAGAAGAGAGAGGGGGAAGATCCGTAAACTTAAATAGAGAGCCTACCTTGTATCTTCCTTATTTTGCTTTACTTTGTGCACTTTGTTTTGCTTGCTTCGCTTCAGTCTTCGCTTTAATCTTTAAGGGCTCGTCTTGATCTTTTAGTGCTTCGAGCGAAAGCACTTCAAGTCTTTAATAGAGGCTTTGGAGGCTAGTGTATGAGTGTATAAGAGTGTATGTGAGTGTATAAGAGGCTAGGGTTTGTGTATGGAGGCTAGGGTTTGGAAAACCTAAAGAAGACTAGGGTTTAGGGAGGCTACGAGCTCTATATATTGAATAAGAGGGTTTTCAGACTAAGTTTGCGGACCTTTTTCACGTTGGAAGGGAATTTATATTTATAGAGAGAAGAATGACCCGAGGCCTGTTGCAGTGGTGCTAGGCCAAAATTCTTTCTAGCACCACTAGGAGTGGCGCCAGCCACTTAGGAAAGTTTTAAGGTCGGCAAGCAATGCATCTTCAAAAGATTTGAGCGCATGTACTAGTGACTACCATGCAATTTTTAGCCTAGTTTAACTAGGAGTGACTCCGGAAGGTTCGGGAATGATTTATAAGGGCTGGGAATGACCCGGAAGGCCGAAAGGGATAGGAACCCTTAGAATAAGGTCTCAGGGGTAATGGACTTGAAAAATGATGTCAAGATTTGTCGGAAGGGTTAACCGGGCCATTAAGGGCAAAACAGTCAATCGGGCTGAAAAGCTATCGGGACGAACTCAGGATGTCCTGGAAGAAGACTCGAGGTTTAGAAACATTATTTAGAATGTTCCCAAAGGTTACCAGTTTGATACCCAGAGCTGGTGTGATTAGAAAAGGCGACCAGCCCACCAGGGGCAAAACAGTCATTTTGCATCGAGTTTGCCAGAATTGACTCGGAATGATCCAAAAAGATAATGAAAGGTTGGGAATACTATAAAAATCATTTTCAAGATGTTACCGGTTTGATACCCATAGCCAGTGTGGTTCTCGGGGCGCTCGGATGCCTAGGGGCAAAATGGTCATCTTGATCGAAAAATCTCAGAATGGGCCCGAAACTAACTAGAGGGCACCTAATCATGCCAAATTTCCTTTAAGACAATCTTGGAAGGGTGGACTTACCGTTTCGAGAACTTAGGTACTTTTCTGAGAAACGTGCCGAAAATGGCCCTAGGGGCAGTTTGGTCATTTTTCACTGGAGCGGGCTAGCAGGCACTGGTGTTGACCTTAGTTTTGAATATTTCTGACACTCTAATGGCGGTCCCGTGATACAGGGATTTGTTGGCAATTCCCTATATCGACCTATTTACGAGTATTTCTACCACTCTGACGGTTGCAATGTTTATGAGTATTTCCGTTACTCTAACGGGTCGCGATCATTCCAGAGACTACCTAATCTTGGGAAGTTACTAGGTGGACTTAGTGCCTGAGGAATCAACTTTTCGAAAGGCGTGCCGAATAACGGACATTTCTTTATTGGCGGGCTAGCAAGCGCCAAAAGTTGACCGTTCTACCATCTCGGCGACTTGGGGTCTCGTCCCTGTCGACGGGTTTAAAAGGACTTATTGTTTCGAAGAACTTTCTTCGAAAACGTGCCATATTGGATACACTTACTATCTCGAGGAATCAACTTTCTCGAGGGATGGATTGGAATTGGAATTTGGAATTGGAATTGGAATTGGAAAGGGAGTTTACTGTCTTCGAAAAGACATGCCTAATTAGATGGTCTTACCACCTTGAGGAATCAACTTTCTCGAAAGGTGTGCCAGCTTTAATTGGAATTAGAATTTGAAATTAGAAAGGGGACTTACCGTCTTCAAAAAGAAGTGACTATTGGAATTGGACCGAACAATGCCTCCAAGGGCATTTCGGTCATTTTGCCTCTATTTGGGCCCAAAGGGCCCGCAAAGCTATTGATTGATGGGATTTGGCTTGGAAAGTTGATTTAGATTGGAATACGTCCATATTAACTTAAATACTAGTCTAGACGGAATGGAGACTGTTGAGCGGGCAAAAATGGGGTGCTTACATGTAAGAATGAGAATTGGATTTTGAAAATAGATTTGAAAGAACTTGACTTGATTTGAAATGGATTTGAAAAGATAGATTTGATTTTGAATGAAAGTTTTAGATATTGAAAATAGATTTTTAGAATTGGAAGTTTAAAATAGATCATGGAATTGGAAATTAGAAAAAAGTTATGGAATTGAAGATTTAAAAAAAAGTTATGACCGCACCCGTGAGGGTTACCTACATACCCCTTTTGAGGAATCAGGTCAGTCGTAGTTCAGACAAGAGTCCGATTGAAAATATAAGATTTCATTTGAAAAAAAAAAGTTTGGTTGAAAAAAGGAGTTTAATTTGAATTTAGAATAGAAGATTGAAATTTGGAATTTGGAATTAAAAAGATTAGACTTTGATTTGGAAAGATAGGCCTTGGAAGAAGGATTTGGACTTGTTTTGGAAAGATTGAGATTCAGGAAACCTAGACTTAAAAAAAATATGATTTAGGAAAAACTTGAGGTTTAGGAAAGATTTGACTTGACCTGGAAGGATTTAGAAAAGATTTGACTCGAATATTTGACTTGGAAGATTAGGGAAAGATTGGATTTAGGAAAGACTTGAAATAGGAAAGTTTCATTTTAGGAAAGTTTCAGTTTAGAAAAGTTTCGAATTAGGGAAAGTTTTGATTTAAGAAAGTTTTCAAATTAGGGAAGTTTGGAATTAGGAAAGGTCTCAATTTAGAAAAGATTTGAATTAGGAAAGTTTAGAATTTAGAAAGTTTTAACTTAAGAAAGTTTCGAATTCAGAAAGTTTGGGTTTAAGAAAATTTTGAATTTAGAAAGTTTGGAAATTTAGAAAGTTTAAAATTTTGGAAAGATTTGAATTTGAGAAAGGTTTGAATTTGGAAATATTCGAAGTTTGAGTTTTAGAATTACTTGAAAATAGGAAAGGTTTGAGTTTAAGAAATATTTGAAGATTTAGATTTGGAAAGTTGAAATTTGAAAAGGTATGGAATTAAGAAAGGTTATAATTAGGAAAGATTTGGAAGCTTAAAGTTTAAGGAAAGATTTGAAAGTTTAAGTTTTGGAAACTTAAGGTTTAGGAAAGTATGAGATTAGGAATGAGTGAATTAGAAAACGTTTCAATTAGGAAGGATTAGGATTCTTATTTCCTAAAACAAGGGATTGGATTTTGTTTCTAAAAAGAGGTGTTTTGATTTTGTTTCTAATAACGGAGAATTGAATCTAGTTTCCTAAATAGGGAGATTGGATTTGGTTTCCTGAATGGAAGATTGGATTTTGGCATGGATTTGGAAGGTGAAGTTTTATAAATCCTAGATTTTAAAGTAAAAAATAGGTTTTAAAAATATATAGTTTTGATGTAGAAAATAGGATTTGAAAACCTAAAGTTTGAGACCAAAATAGGAAATTGGAAATCAAGTTTTTGGGAAGAAAAATTAGGGTTTCCTAATCGTGGCTCTAGGGTTTAACTTAGGTAAGGAATTTTTGAAAAGTGAGTTTTTGGAAAAGAAGATTTTTGAAAGAGATCTTAGAAAGGACTTTTTAGAAAGTGACTTTTGGAAAGAGAATTTTTGGAAAGAGATTGTTGGAAAGAGTTTTTAGGAAGGAGTTCTTAGAAAGGAAACCTAGGGAGCATTTTAAGAAAGGGAATTTTGAAGAGAGCTTTTTGGAAAGGTGTTTGAAAAGAGTTTTGAAAAATAGATTTTCGAAGAGAATTTTTAAAAAACAATTTTGGAAAGGAGATTGAAGAGAGTTTTTAGAAAGTATGATGGGGAAATAGATTTTTAGAAGGAGAGATTTGAAAGGAGAGTTTTTTGGAACGTCCATAAAAATATCTCACTTTTTTAAAGCGATTCTAACCATAAGAAGGTTAGAACTACTCTAAGATAATGGTTTTGAAAACAATATGGATTTGAAAATATACACCATATTAGTCACTTTAAATATAACACTTTCCTAAAGCAACCCTAGCCATGGAAAAACTAGAATCACTTTAGAATTGTGATTTTGAAAACAAGTTTTGAAGAAGAAAATTTAATGCAAGTTTTGAAAACGGTTTTGATGCAAGTTTTAAAAACAAGTTTGAAAACAAATTTTGGAAGAATACAAGGTTATGATATGCACAATGCAAGTTGGGGTCATGAACATACAAGGTTAAAAGTTTCACCACATAATTAAGGCGGCCAAACCCACGTGGTCTCCGATTAGACTAAGAGAAAGCTCCCGACACAGTGACCTTCAATAGCCTAATCCTACACATGGACCGGGAAGTCCCTTGTTTCAAACATGCAAGAAAGGGGGGGAAGAAGATAGTGGATTAAAATAGAAAAAAATCCAAATGGGTTCGGAGAGAGAAGAGAGAGGGGGGAAGATGCGTAACTGTAAATAAAGAGCCTACCTTGATCTTTTTATTTTTCTTGCTTTTATTCGCTTTGTCTTTCTTGATTTGCTTCGGTCTTTGCTTCGCTTTGTGTCAGTCTTCAAAGGCTTGTCTTGATCTTCGAGAGCTTCGGGTTGCAACACGTCCAGTCTTCAATGGAGGCTTTAGAGGCTAGTGTATGAGTGTATATAAGTGTATGGGAGTATATGAGAGCTAGGGTTTGTATATGGGGGCTAGGGTTTGGAGAACCTAAAGAAGACTATGGTTTGGAAATGCTACGAGCTTTGAATATATTGAAGATGAGGGTTTTTAGACTAAGTTTACGGATTCCTTTCACGCTGGAAGAGGCTCTATATTTATAGACAGAAGAATAACCTAGCGCCTATTGCAGTGGCGCTAGGAAAACGTTTACATTGAGTGGCGCTAGGCCATTTTTTGGCTTGGTGCCATTACTAGTGGTGCCAACCAATTAGGAAATGTTTAAGGCCGGCAAGCAACGTATCTTCAGAAGATTTGGGCGCTTATACTAGTGACTACCATGCAATTTTTAGCCTGGCTTCACTAGGAGTGACTCTGGAAGGTCCGGGAATGATTTAAATGGTCGGGATTGGCCCAAAGGACTGGAAAGGGACAGGAACCCTTAGAATAGTGTCTCGAGGGTAGTAGACTTAAAGAATGATGTCAGGATTGTTGGAAGGGTTGACCGGGCCATTAGGAGTAAAACAGTTAATCGGGCCAGAAAGCTGCCGAGATGGACTCAGAATGTCCCGGAAGAAGACTCGAGGTTTGGAAACATTACTTAGAATATCCCAGGAGGTTACTGGTTTGATACCTAGAGCCGGTGTGGTCAGAAAAAGGAGACCGGCCCACCAGAGGTAAAACGGTCATTTTGCTCTAGGTTTGCCAGAACTAACTTGGAATGATCCGAAAAGATAATTGAAGGTCAGGAATACTATAAAAATCATTCTCAGGAGGTTACCAGTTTGATACCCAGAGCCGGTGTGGTTCCCGGGACGCTCGGACACCTAGGGGCAAAATGGTCGTCTTGACCAGAATGTCTCGGAATTAACCTGAAACTGACTAGAAAGCACCTAATCATGCCGGATTATCTTTAAGACAATCTTGGAAGAGTGGACTTACCGTTCTGAGGACTTAGGTACTTTCTCAAGAAATGCGCCAGAAATGGTCCTAAAGGCAATTTGGTCATTTTTCACCGAAGTGGGCTAGCAAATGTCATGCTCAGATTTTTTGCACTCGAGGAATACACACACAAGCGGGAAAAGTACTATACTCTCTCGTTAGAACTCATCCTCCTAGAAGAATGAGTGCGACTAGGTTTGAATTGAAAATTAATTTTGAATAAAAGGCTTTTGAAAACCATTTGGAGTCACCACCGAACTCGGTTAAGATGAGTTAGGTCACCTAAAAATTAAGCACAATCCGAAGACTACACTTAGGATTTATGAAAACGATTTTGAAAATACCTCTTCAAGAGAGGGTTTTTAGGAAAACAGGTTGTTTGGCAACCTTTTGAAAATATTTAAGCCCATTTTTGAAAATAACTCCATTTGGTCTTTCAAAAACAGTGATCTAGGTTCAGAGGTTGGTTACGTGGAGAGAAAACACACTAAGCCATCACCCTACCCCGCCCTTGCAGTACCTACATGTCTATTCACCCTATATTCAACCATTAAAGTCTTCGATTAACAAATGTCCAAAACTATCCTCTTTAGAAATGAATGTTTAAAAAGAAATTATCATGATGCATGATATGCAAGTACAAGAATTTGATTTGATTTTGAAAATAGATTTGAAAGGATAGAATTGATTTGAAAGAAAGTTTTAGAAATAAGGGTTTGAAAAGAGTTATAAAAATAGAAGCTTGAAAAAGGTTATGAAATTGAAGATTTGAAAGAAGTTATGGAATTGGAGATTTGAAAAAAGTTATGACTGCACCCATGAGGGTTGCCTATGTATTCTTTTTGAGGAATCAGGTCAGTCGTAGTTTGGACAAGAGTCCGATTGAAAATGGAAGGTTTTGATTTGAAAAAGAGTTGGAGTTGAATTTAGAATAAAAGATTGGACTTTGATTTGGAAGGATAGAATTTGGAAGAAAGATTTGGACTTGTTTCAGAAAGATGGAGGTTTAGGAAACCTAGACTTAGGAAAAAATTTAGGAAAGACTTGAGGTTTAAGAAAGATTTGACTCGAATGTTGGACTTGGAAGATTAGAAAAAGATTGGATTTAGGAAAGGTTCGAATTAGGGAAGTTTCAAAATAGGAAAGTTCTGTTTTAGGAAAGTTTCATTTTAGGAGAGATTTTGAATTAGGAAAGTTTTGAAATAAGAAAGGTTTAACTTAAGAAAGTTTTGGATTTGAAAAGATTTGAAATTTGAGATTTGGAAATATATAAGATTAGGAAAGGTTTGAGAACTCAGATTTGGAAAGTTGAAATTTGGAAAGGTGTGGAACTAGGAAATGTTAGAATTAGGAAAGATTTAAAAGTTTAAGTTTTAGAAACTTAAGGTTTAGGAAAGTATGAGATTAGGAAGGATCAGACTAGGAAAGATTTGGATTGGGAAGGATTGGGATTCCTATTTCCTAAAACAAAAGATTGGATTATGTTTCTAAAAAGAGGTGTTTTGATTTATTTCTAATAATAGAGGATTGAATCTAGTTTCCTAAATGGGGAGATTGGATTTGGTTTCCTAAAACGGAAGATTTGATTTGGTTTCCTAAAGGAAAAATTTAATTTGGTTTCCTAAAGGAAGATAGGATTTGACATGGAATTGGAAGGGAAAGTTGTAGAAACCCTAGATTTTGAAGACTATAGTTTTGATGTAGAAAATAGGTTTTGAAAACCTAAAGTTTGAGGACAAAATAGGGAATTGCAAATCATGTTTTTAGGAAGAAAAATTAGGGTTTCCTAATTGTTAGCTCTAGGACTTGACTTAGGTTCTAAGGGAAGAGATTTTAGGAAATTTTGGAAATGAAGATTTTTAGAAGGAGATCTAAAAAAGAGTTTTTGGAAAGTGAACTTTTGGAATGAGAGTTTTTGGAAAAGGATTTTTGGAAAGAGCTTTTAGAAAATGGATTTTTGGAAAGAGTTTTTAGAAAAGAGGTTTAGGGAATGTTTCTAGAAAGTGAATCTTTAAAGAGAGCTTTTTTGGAAAGGAGTTTGAAAAAAGTTTTGAAAAATAGATTTTTGAAGAGAATTTTTAGAAAACAATTTTGAAAAGAAGATTGGAGAGAGATTTTAGAAAGTAGATGTAAAAAGAGATTTTGAAGAGGATTTAAAAAGAGGTTTTGGAAAGTAAGTTTAGAATGAGATTTTCTAAAAGGATTTGAGTATGGAATTTTGCATGCCTCTAAAAATATCACACTTTTCTAAAACGATTCTCACCATAAGAAGATTAGAACCAATCGAGGATTGTGGTTTGAAAACAACAATGATTTGAAAATATGGACCATGTTGGTCACTTTAAATGTAACACTTTCCTAAAGCAACCCTAACCATGAAAAGGTTAGAATCACCTTAAGATTGTAATTTTGAAAATAAGTTTCGAAGAAGAAAATCTTAATGCAAGTTTGAAAACGGTTTTGATACAAGTTTTGAAAACAAGTTTGAAAATGAATTTTGGAGGAATGTAAGATCATGATATGCACAATGCAAGTTGGGGTTGTGAACATAAAAGGTTAAGGCTTCACCACATAATCAAGGGGCTGAACCCATGTGGTCTCCAATTAGACTAAGAGAAATCCCCTGACACGGTGACTCTCAATAGCCTAATCCTACACATGGACCAGGAAGTCCCTTGTTTCAAGCATGCAAGAAAGGGGGGATAAAGATGGGAGACTAAAATAGAAGAAAACCAAAGTGGGTTCGGAGAGAGAAGAGAGAGGGGGAAGATGCGTAAACGTAAATGGGAAACCTACCTCGCATCTTCCTTTATTTGCTTTGCTTTGCTTGCTTTGTTTTTCTTGCTTTGCTTTGGTCTTCGCTTCAGTCTTCGTCTTGATCTTTGCGAGCTTCAGGTTGTAGCACTTCAAGTCTTCAATGAAGGCTTTAGAGGCTAGTATTGAGTGTATAGGAGTATATGTGAGTTAGGGTTGTGTATGGAGGCTAGAGTTTTGAAAAACCTAAAGAAGACTAGGGTTTAGGAAGGTTACAAGCTCTGTATATCGAAGAGGAGAGTTTTTAGACTGAGTTTGCAGACCTTTCTCATGCTAGAAAAGGCTTTGTATTTATAGAAAGAAGAATGACCTCGCGCCTGTTGCAATGGCATAAGGCCAAAAATCCTTCTGAATTGGTGCCAGGCCAAGCCATTTAGGAAAGTTTTAAGGTTGGCAAGCAACGTATTTTCAAAAGATTTGGGCACTTGTACTAGTGACTACCATGCAATTTTTAGCCTGGCTTCACTAGGAGTGACTTTGGAAGGTCCATAAATGGTTTGAAAGGGCCGTGAATGTCCCAGAAGGCTGAAAAGGGACAAGAACCCTTAGAACAGTGTCCCAAAGGTAGTAGACTTGAAAAATGATGACAATATGTTTTCAAAAGGTTGACCGGGCCATTAGGGGCAAAACGGTCAATTGGATCGGAAAATTACCGGGATGGACTCGGATTGTCCCGGCAGAAGTTTCAAGGTTTGGAAACATTACTTAGAATGTCCCAAGAGGTTACTGGTTTGTTACCCAGAGCCGATGTGGTTAGAGGAGACGACTGACCCACCAGGGGCAAAACGGTCATTTTACACCGAGTTTGCCGAAACTCACTCGGAATGACTCAAAAAGGTAATGGAAGGTCGGGAATACTACAAGAAGCATTATCGGGAGGTTACCGGTTTGATACCCAGAGTTGGTGTGGCTCTCGAGGCGTTCGGATACGTAAGGGCAAAATGGTCATCTTGACCGGAATGTCTCAGAATTGGCCCGAAACTAACTAGAAGGCACCTAATCATGTCGAATTTTCTTTAAGACAATCTTGGAAAGGTGGACTTATCATTCTGAGGACTTATGTACTGTCTCAAGAAACATGTCCGAAATGGCCTTAGGGGCAATTTTGTCATTTTTCACTGAAGTGGGCTAGCAGGCACCAGTGTTGACCTGGGTTTTGAGTGTTTTTTTCAATCTGACAGCGGTCCCGTGATATAGGGTTTACTGGCAATTTCCTATATCAACCTGTTTACGAGTGTTTCCGCCACTCTAACGGTTGCGATGTTTACGAGTATTTCCGTTACTCTAACAGGTCGCGATCATTCCAGAGACTGCCTAATCTCTAGAAGCTGTTAGGTGGACATAGCGCCGAAGGAATCAACTTTCTCAGAAGGCATGCCGAAACAAACATTGCTTTATTGGCAGGCTAGCAGGTGTCAAAGGTGGACGGTTTTACCATCTCAAAGACTTGGGGTCTCGACCCAGTCGACGGGTTTGAAGGGACTTACCATTCCGAAGGGTTTCTTTGGAAACGTGCCTGACAAGATGGATTTACTGCCTCGAGGAATCAACTTTTTCGAGTGTGCCAGATTTAATTGGAATTGGAATTGGACTGGAAAAGGGGACTTACCGTCTTCAAGAAGACGTGCCCATTAGAATTGAACCGAACAATGCCCCCAAGGGCATTTTAATCATTTTACCTCTATTTGGGCCCAAAGGGCCCGTGAAGTGATTAATTGACGGAATTAGACTTGAAAAATTGAGTTGACTCAGAATATATCCATATTGACTTGAATACATATCTGGACGGAGTGGAGACTGTCGAACGGGCAAAAATGGGGTACTTACAGCTAGCACTGGTGTTGACTTAGATTTTGAGTATTTTCGCTACTTTGATGGCGGTCTCGTGATATAAGGGTTTGCTGGCAATTCCCTATATCGACCTGTTTGTGAGTGTTTCTGTCATTCTGACGGTTGTGATGTTTACGAGTATTTTCATTATTCTTACATGCCGAAAATGGCCCTAGGGGCAATTTTGACTTGAATACAAGTCTGGATGGACTAGAGACTGCAGAGCGGGCAAAAATGGGGTGCTTACACCTTTTTAGGATGCATTAGTAAACCCTCAACCTCATGCTCATATAGACACCATGCATAGTCGAACTCTTGCTGGATTTAAGACACGCACACCGTTTTCAAAACTATGGAGGAAAGGGCGACTGCTTTTGCCTTCCTCTATATTTGTTTATTCCTGTTGTTATAATGATTGTATTCTTATTGTTATAATGCTTGTCTAACTACTCATGCATGCATATTTACTACAATTTCATTCTCTCCTTATAGTTTTACATCTATGTTCATGCATACAATATTTCATCCAAAGACAAGAGTTCCAAAGTAAGTAAAGTCACGGCATTCTCATGCATATGATCAACCCATCGAGAGTGACACCAAGGTGACTCTTCCTTGTATTAAACCTACCCAAACCCTGAGTGTTCCCATGCACCCCTAAGGATTCATAGTATGCATATTCATTCTATAAAGAGGGGCCCCAATCCCTCTATGCTCATAGAGATAGGATTGCCAAGAAGACAAGAGGCAATCAATTAACAAGGTCTCTCAATGATCACCTCGACATCAAATTCCAAAGAAGACAAATCCGAAGACTCAAAAGTAGTTTAGGATTTCATATATGGAAGTCCAAAGGGAAATATTTCCCTTTCCCCCTATTAAAGTGTACTTTGATTCTCTTGTATTTTAAACCCCGAAGTTCAATGTACCTTTTTACCTTTTTCGCAAATGAATAAGCGTAGGAATGAAGGTAGGTTCCTACCAATGGTGAGGTACTTGCATACAGGGGCAGACCCCCTATCTCCAAAAGTGAGCCAAAGCCATTATATTTAGTCTCTCTCTCAAATAGGGACACCCTAGGGCATGCATTGCATAGAATTCTCCAAAAACTAAAAACTAACTTGCGATTTGTGTCCTTGTTTTTCTGCTTCTTTCTTTCTCGTTTACAGAGATCACCCTGCGTTGAGTCAACATTGCTCCCAAGAAAGGTCAAATCCACCTAGAGATCCCATTATCACCCGACAAAGAGCCTCACTTATGGCTGCTAACCCTGAAGAATCATCCAAAGTCTCTCGAGAGGAGGTCAACGAAATGAGGACCAAGATTGATGAAATGTTTAAGCTTGTCCAAACCTTGGCCATGAAGGATGCTGCTGCAATCCCATCATCATCCATGACTTCGTCCAAGGACCTTGAACTCGCTAACCCAAGGATTGTGCTTCAATCTGACAATGCTGGAAGGAACAAGGAAGATGCCAAAGGGATCAACACTGAAGAGAAGGAAATCATATTGCTCTCACCTGCCGTAAAGAGGACTCCCCTAGACTTTCTCAATCTGAAAATCTAAGGGTTAGAAGATTCACTGCGAAGTCTCCATGGCCGTGATACTTATGGGTTTACTTCCTATGATGAGCTCTGCTTCTTTCCGGATCACCCGAGACCTGCTAAGTTCAAAATGCCTGACTTTGAAAGTATGACGGCACTGGTAACCCTATTGCTCATCTTCGTCTGTATACTGGGGCATTGAGTGGTCATGGGAATGATCCAAAACTTGTAATGCAATTATTCCAACACAGTCTCACTAGGTCTTCCCTACAATGGTTTGCCTGTCTGGACCTAAGGAAGATCACGACTTGGATTGAGCTGGTTAATGCATTCAAAGCCCAATATTGTCAGAACATTGACCTCACCTCTGACCAATGGTCCCTAATGACTATGAGTAAAGGTGAAAAAGAAAGTTTCAAGAACTATGTCCTGAGGTGGAGAGAAGCCACCACACAAGTCAATCCTCCATTGGAAGAGAAGGAGTACGTGCAATTGTTTGTACATACTTTCCAAGGTATAGACTATGAGAAGCTCTGTACAAGTGTAGGAAAAAGATTCTCTGAGCTCATCATACAAGGGGAGATGATAGAAAATGGTCTCAAGACAGGGAGGATTACAAACCCCTATGCAAAGACTGGAGAAAGTTCTGCCAACATAGCCAAGAAGGTAGCTACTACAAGGGGAATAATCAAGAAGGAGAGCGAGGTATCTGCCATCCTGCCTGGCCAACCACCCCAATACCGTCCACCACTACAATCGCACCCTGTCCTGCCCTTACCCATTTCAACCATGCCTGCTCCAACTCCTAACTATGGCCCTGTTGGGGCACGACCTAATTTTAATAGACCCACCCGACGCATCCGTACCTTTGATACCTTAGCTTGCACCCAAACTGAGGCCTACAATAACCTTCTGAAGATCAATTTCTTAAAGCCCATACCTGCTCGTCCATTGCCAAGCCCTTTACCCCCAACCTTTAATGCTGCCTTTACTTGTGAATACCATTTGGGTGGCCAAGGGCATAACACCGAAAGCTGCTTCTCTCTCAAGTACAAAATTCAAGACTTGATAGATAATAAGACCATTGACTTACAACCGATGAATCCTCCTCCTGCTCCTAATGTAGCCACAAATCCTCTACCGGACCATGCTATCAACTTGATATTAGAGGAAATAGTGGAAGAAAACAAACTAGATGTGATTGTGATTGAAGACTGGGAGGCTGATGAAGAAAGCGACTGGGAGGAAGATCTCCCACTATGCCGAATCTACCTCTATAACACTAATAAGGTGCCCATTTCTTCTGACTGGTTAGTTGAGGAACCCACACTTGAGGAAGAGGACCCTGCTAAAGATATGGCCATTGATGGTTGGGGTGCTGAGTTTCTACACCCGAAGTATGTCGCAACTGAACGTCACCTATTGGAGAACCCTGGGCCCATGACCGAGTGCAACTATAAAGAAATGAGCTGGGAGTTAGAAGAGCCAAAGGTACCAACAAAGCCATTCGAATTGGAAGGAGCCGAGTTAGCCATTCTGTTTACGGAAAAGCCTGTCGTCAAGGATATCAAGGAGGTCAAAGAAGCCGACAACTGCACCATCACTGCCAACATGCCCGGAGTTCTAGAACAACCTTTCGCCTACCTTACCTTGGATGGTAGCCGTGATTGTGGATGGAGCATCGAGGATGTGGGCATCATCCCAAAGCCCAACTAGAAGGATCCCTATAAAAAGCATACAAGAGAGGGGTGTTTTCACCCACTTTTTTCTATCCCTTTACATTTCATCCCTAAATTAATATCTGTATTTCTATTCCTTTAAAGAGAACTATATGCTTGTCACTGATATAATAAAATGATTAAGTCTTTTTATTCATTATTGTTATCTTATATTACTCTTGTAAATGGTGAATGCGTCCTACATAAGGGGCATGGTTTATCTTATACAAGGACTGACTTAAAGGGTTGATGGCATGAGTCAACCACTCACCAAATGATCAGCTTTCCGAAAAGAGAGAGGATAAGGATGAGTGAGGAGACTACCCAAAGGTAGCACCTGCAAGACACCGAAGCTAAGCAATGTGTGGCCAGATTATCAAGATAAAGAGGAGCCATCTTTTATTTTCTCATATAAAAGAAAAAAAAAAGCATTTATATTCCATTTGCTTAGCCCCTAGTGCCTCGCAAAAAGAAAATTATTCCTTGTCGACCCCGATCTAAGACCGTTCCCCCCACACTGGGGCAGACAATAACCGAGAACTCTAAGAATGACATCCATCCTCTATCATGCTGAGGCAACGTTAAAGGCTCTATGGATCAAGCAATCTAGTTCAAAGTGAAGAGAGGCCCTCATTTTATTTCTCATACAGTCAAAAACAACCGTTGCCAAACTCGTTGAGCTTGTTATGCTTTCTTTTCAAAAAAAAAAAAAAAAAAGAACCAACCTAGGGATCACTGCCCACAATAGGTAAAATTGAAATGTTGAGAAAAGGATCTGAGAGAAAGAAGTAGTAGAAGTGTTCGTCTCGTTAAAAGCAAAAAGGGGAAAAGAAAAAAAAAAAGAAGAAAGAAAAGCAAAAAGAAAGAGTTGCAATAAAATAAAAAAAAAACAAAAACAAAAACAAAACAAAACAAAACAAACAAACAAACAAAAAAACATATCAGAGAAAAGACCAAAAAAAAAATCATCATGTCTGTGCTATCTTGAAAAGCATATAAAAAAGCCAAAAGTCAAAGGGCAAGTGTTAGATGATTCCATTATAAGGTCAAAAGTTACAAGAAAGGTCAACTCCCTCTATAAAAGGAAGAAATTTAAAGGTGATCCTAAGTAATAAAGAAACCCAGTAGAAATAATAGGTTCGAGCATTTACCCTTTCTTGTAAAAACTCGAAACTATGACCTACATTACAACCCTACTAAGGTCCACTCCGGTTAAAAAAAGATTGTTTGATCTAAATGAGCTGGATGTGTTGCAGAAGCTAAAGAAGGATGCTAACCCTAACAAAAAAAAAAAAAAAAGTCAAGGATCGTACGGATTTAAACCCTACTGAAAGCAACATTAAATTTAAGCATGTATATCCCGTTATTTCAAGAACCCCCATAACCTAGCCAACATTACGGTCCTAAAGCAAAGTCTCTTCAGATTGAAAGACTGGCTGCTTATTGCTCTGCTAAAGGTTGGGTAAGCTATTGCCAAAGCCCCGAGAGTTGAGAGTTTTAGCTCCCATAATCCTATACACTAACCCCGAGGTAGAGAATCCGAGGCGGTCAAAAGGTTGAGAAGGGTACGAAGTGCTATCATCCAATCAAGGTAAGGTTGAGCCAAAGGAGAGGCCAGGCCCCCGAAAAGGAAGTAGTGACCGTTCCAAAGATACTGAGTTTGACAGCACTCCTTGTCATTCCGTTAACTAGTATATTTCTAATATGTGCATTCATTTTCTTTAAAAAAAATAATTTGCATGAGCTCCGCATACATAGGACATAACTCCCTGTAGAAACAGAAGTCAACAATACAGTTCAATATTAACTCATGCAACAAATATACAATATCATCATCCATCCATAAACAACTGACTATATACTTAGTTGTAGAAACCATAAATATCTTTGCATGTCCAAGCATTTAACTATCTATATCATAAACATCCATCTCTGTGTAAAATTTACAAAAATAAAGTTGTCTAACATAAACTAAACACATCTCCAAGATAGGGGCAAAAGAAGATCAAGGTCTACGACGGGGGACATCTGTCAAAGATCAAAATTGATATCCTCTAGATCGAAATCGTCGAAACCTAGCTCTGGAGGAGATGGATAACTACTAGAAGCACCAGCATCCTGCAAAGACGACAAAACCGAAATCAGCAAGGTAAAAGAATAACTAAACAATAGCAGAGCGAAAAGAAGAAAGAAGGAAAGGACAACATACCCCGCTACCTCCCATTTGGGCTAACTGGGTCGTCAAGGAAGCCACATCTGCCTGGTACTGATCCCGTTCCATCTGGAACTAGTCCCTCTGGTTTCTTATTGCAGTAAACTCAGCCTGGGGCACGTATCCCCCGGCACGGCGCCACAAGTCGACCACCTCCTGGCAACCAGCATATCCGCTGACTACTACCTCAAACCAAAGTGAAGGCATCGACAAAATGAACCCCAAAGTGCGCAGCATAGTCCGCATCCGGAGGAAACAGGAAACCGGCACCCGGCTGGTGCTCCTAATAAGGAATAGGAATTTCCTCCGCCAAGGCTCTAAACATGTACTCTGGTGGATCTCCTGTTGACCTGAACACCTCATGAAACTGCCGCCAGTGACGATCCCCTAAGTAAGACTCCCAAGAATCATCACTAAGAAATGAAGCCCTCAATAGGGACAATGGGACCAAGTACCGCATCGTCTCATAGTGAATCAACTCAATAAAGGGCCGCCAAGTCACGTCCTTCACCTCGATCAACTCCAGATTCGCCCGTAGCGTCACGAAACTAGTGATCTCTGATCACTGGGCTACCTGGTCAAGAGCCTATCTCAAAGAACGAGAATAAAGGTCATCCTCAAGAACCGCAGGGTGATGAACTGGCAGGTACTCATAGCTTCACCAGACAAGAAAAGGCCAGAAACCAGTCATGCTGCCCCAACAAGAGGAAGTCCAGACCTGCATCGATCGAAGAAAGCAACCGAAGGAGAAGGACCCCCAATCCAGCTTAGGCAAGGACCGAAGATCAACAACTATGCTCACCAACCGAAAAGGCACAAGCGACTTGTTGTTGTTGCAGAAGCAACTAAAGATGATATACAAAACAAGTCGCTACCTCATGATGTCTCATCAGGCAAGTGGTGGCTCAACAACAAAGGTACTGTCATCCCGACTAAGCCAGGAGACTGGGAAAACAGAATGCTCAGGAGGGGGCAAGTCTAACAGAATACACACATCAGCCCTATTGACTAACTATAAGGTGATCCAACAACCAACGAAGGAAAGCCCCGTGATGATCATCTAGTCCAATGGAGTGGGTCTTAACTCGAAACCCACAAAATGAAAAGTCTCGGTCTCCCCGAACCACCTCTCAATAAGCGCCAGCACTAGATGTCTGCTCAGGCGGTTAGTCTATAATCCCATGAATGCCCCAAACCCAATCTCAGCCAAGAAAACACGGTAAGATGTAGCCGCCCGCTGTATAGTACTGAAGATAAGATGAACAGTTCCTCTAAAAGATGTGTGTACCCATGGAGGGGGCAAATGCTGTCGTAAGTAGACACTGGGATGATAGGCAAGGTCTCCCAATGGTGGAATATTCAGTGTCTTCAGGTCACTAAGATCAGCATTCGTCTATCTATGTCTAGAGGAGGCCGCCCCGTAACTGGTCATCTGATCACCAAGGCCTGGCACCTCAACATCAACACCTATCTCCTCCTCGAAAGCTGCTTCAACCGAAGGGAAGGGGTCGAGTGGTGGTCTACTCCCCCGGCTGCTCTGACTAGAAGATTTCTGTTCTACAGATCGCCGACTACCCTTGGATCAATTGGAACTGCTGACAGAATCTGTCCGAGCCAATTTTTTAGAGCGGCGTCTCCTCTTAAAACCGTCATTACTTGCGTCTGCCATCTTGCAGATCAAGATAAGAATACCGACATAAGGTAAGTATAACTTAGAAAGGTAAAAGAGATGAGAAGTAAGATAAAGAAGAAAGAGAAACAATAAAATAAATAAATAAATAATACAAATAAATAAAGAATAAAAGGATTTCAAATGATAAGTCAAAATGAATTTTCTACACATTTTGATTTTCTAGTTTCAAGTCAAAATGAATTTCCGATACATTTTGTCTTCATAGGTTTTCAACTTCAAGTCAAAATGAATTTTCTAAATATTTTGTCTTCAAATGTTAGATCAAAACGAATTTTCTACACGTTTTGTCCAAAGTTTCGAAATGATTTCTAATTCAAAGTCGAATTTCAAAATTAAACCTTAAAATTTTCCAATCAAACTCTATCCCACGTTTTTTCTATTCCAACCAAATTTTCTAAAACTTCTTCCTCTAAAATGTTTTCGTCAAACTCAATTCTCAAGTTTTCAATCTTTCAAAATTTTTATTCCTGAGTTTTCCAAAGTCAAAATTCATTTCCAAATCTTCCAGAATATTTTCCTTAAAAGCTTTTATTCAAAATTTTAGTTTTCAAAAGTCTTCCTAAATATTTCTTCCAATAGTTTTAGGCTCTCCCGAGTTTCTCAAGGCCTTCTCCGCCAAAAAGGCCCCGCCCTCAAGGGTTTTATCTCTTTTTCCTTCAAAAAGATTTATTCCAAAACTTTTACAATTCTTTCCCTAATTTCGAAAAATTTCAGCAAAGTTCCGCTTAAAAATGGTTCCTACAACGCCAACAACATCGACACAAAACACAAATCATGCACTTCATTACATCACAATCACATAGCACCAACACCCGTGCATATTTTTCAAATTTCCAAATTTTTCAAAAAAGACTTGTTTTATTTTTTAACAAATCAATGGTTTTCAAAGTAATCTCAAAATTTCTCAAAATCATTTCAAATGTTTTCTAAAATATCCCTACATTTTTTTGAACACTAAACTCTAACAATTTCTCAATTTGCTCAATTTTTTCTATTTTTCTAAACTATTTTTTTATTTTTCAAAAAATAAAAAATTCATAAAGTTTTCAAAAAATCATGAAATTTCACACAGCTATTAAACATATTTTTTAAAGGTGCATAGTATAAAACCCTAGCCAGAAAACTCAATACACAAAGTTGTAAGGACAAACTCTTAATTCCTCCAGAAACCTCATTCACATAATCATGAAAAAATACTCAAATTCAACCAAACAAGCACCAAAATGCAAAAATAACTTTATCACATGTTCAAAACATATCAAAACATCAATTTTCACTATTCACATGGCTCAAACGGAATTCTACACATCAAAATCAACATAAAATCAAAAACTCACATATTCGAGTTCTCTGGCAAATTCTTCTTCTCTAGCGACTTTGCTGGCGACGGTGACTACTCCTTCGTGGTACCTAGGGAGCACTTCTTCAATGTCCAAGTCGATTTCCTCACAAAGGCTCTCGATTTTTCGAAAACTCTTCAAATCCCACAACAACATCGAACTAGTAGTTTGCTAGTTTTGATCCCAAGCCTAGTGCCACTAGCAATCTTGGTTTTTTCCTGCCAAAACCCAAATTTGAGTGTCGTTTGGGCCAAATCTCCATTTTCAAACTCCAGTTTTCAAAAATCTTCAAAGTCCGTTCCTCCGACCGCTTCACGGTCAAAATGAGACTCTTACACTATCATTTTCTGTCTTCGACAAGCAAAGACAAAAAAAAAAAGGAGGCAGTTGTAAGCACCCCATTTTTGCCCTCTCGGCAGTCTCCAGTTCGTCCAGACTTGTATTCAAGTCAATATGGACATATTCCAATTCAAACCAGTTTTTCAGACATAATCCAGTAAATTAATCGCTTCGTAGGCCCATCTAGCCTAAATAGAGGTAAAATGACCAAAATGCCATTGGGGCATTATCTAGTCCAATTCCAGTGGGCACGTCTTCTCGACGACGATAAGTCTCCATTTCAATCTCAATTCCAGTTCAAATCAAATCCAGCACGCCTTTCGAGAAAGTTAATCCCTCAAGGTAGTAAGTTCATCCAGTTCGGCACGTTTTCCAAGAAAAATCTTCAGAACTGTAAGTCTCTTCAAACCTGACGACCAGGACGAGACCCTAAGTCCCCAAGATGGTAGAACAATCCACCTTTAGCATCTGCTAGCCCGCTAATTAAGAATATCAGTTTCAACATGCCTTTTGAGAAAGTTGATTTCTCAGGCGATAAGTCCACCTAGCAACTTCCCAAGATCAGGCAGTGTCTAGAATGATCGCGAACCATTAGAGTAACGAAAGTACTTGTAAACATCACAACCGTTGGAGTGGCGGAAACACTCGTAAACAGGTCGACATTGAGAATTGCCAAAAACCCCTATATCACGGGACCACCGGATGAGTGATAGAAACACTTAAACCCTAGGTCAACAATAGTGCCTACTAGCCCACGCCAGTGAAAAATGACCAAACTGTCCCTAGGGCCATTTCTGGCACGTTTCTTGAGAAAGTACCTAAGTCCTCAGAACGGTAAGTCCATCCTTCCAGGATCATCCCAAAGACGATTCGGCATGTTTAAGTGCCTTCCAGTTGATTTCGGGCCAATTCCGAGACCCCTCGGTCAAAATGACCATTTTGCTTCTAAGCATCCAAGCGTCTTGGGAACCACACTGACTCTAGGTATCAAACCAGTAACCTCCCGGAGATGCTTCTAATAGTATCCCCGGCCTTCTGATACGTTTCTAGGTCATTCCAAGTTAGTTTCGGCAAACTTGATGCAAAATGACCGTTTTGCCCCTGGTGGGCCGACTGCCTTTTCTAATCACACCGGCTCTGGGTGTCAAACCAGTAACCTCCTGGAACATTCTAGGTAATATTTCTAAACCTCGAGTCTTCTTCGAGACATTCCAAGTCTATCTCAGCAGTTTTTCAGCCTGATTGACCGTTTTGCCCCTAATAGCCCAGTCAACCCCTCCAACATGTCCTATCTTCAGTTTTCAAGTCCGTTACCCCTAGGACTCTATTCTAAGGGTTCTTGTCCCTTTTCAACCCTCTGGGCCATTCTTGGTCCTTCAAATCATTCACGGACCTTCCAGAGTCACTCCTGGTGAAGCCAAGTTAAAAATTACATAGTTGTCACTAGTATAGGCGCCCAAATCTTTGAAAGATACGTTGCATGCCGACCTTAAACATTTCTTAACTGGCTAGCGCCACTAGGAGTGACACTAGTGGATTTTTTGACCTAGCGCCACTGTATCAAGCGCCAGTTCAATCTTTTGTCTATAAATACAGAGCCTCCTCTAGCATGAAAAGGTCCACAAACTCAGTCCAAAAACCCTGCTTTTCGATATACAAAGCTCGAAGTCCTTCCAAACCCTAGTTTCCTTTAGGTTATTCAAACCCTAGCCTTCATAAACAAACCCTAGCCTCTATACACTAAATCCTAGCATACATACACTCCTATACACCTATATACTAGCCTTCAAAGCCTCCATTGAAGACTTGAAATGCTGTAACTCGAAAGCTCCCGACGACTAAAGGAAGCTCTCGAAGACCAAAGTAAAACAAAACAAAGCAAGCAACTAAAACAAAGAAGATACAAGGTAGGCTTTCTATTTACGTTTACGTAATTTTTCCCTCTCTCTTCTCTCTCCTAACCCACTTGGGTTTTCTTTTGTTTTAATCCCCATCTTCTACCCCCCCTCCCTTTCCTGCATACTTGAAACAAGGGACTCCCCAATTCATGTGTAGGATTAGGCTATTAAAAATCACTGTGCCAGGGGCTTTTTCTTAGTCTAACCAGAGACCATGTGGGTTCAACCCCCTTAATTATGTGGTGAAACCTTTAACCTTGTATGTTCACGACCCCAACTTACATTGTGCATATCATGATCATACATCTCTCCAAAACTTGTTTTCAATACTTGCATCGAGAATCGCTTTCAAAACTTGCATTAAATCTTCTTTTTCCAAATTTATTTTTAAAATTACAATCTTAATGTGATTCTAGCCTTTTCATGGTTAGGGTTGCTTTAGGAAAGTGTTACATTTAAAATGATTTTCATGGTCCATCTTTTCAAATCCTTGTTGTTTTTAAAACTACAATCCTAGAATGGTTCTAATCTTCTTATGGTTAGAATCGTTTTAGAAAATGAGATATTTTAGAGGTTTGAGAAAGTCCACATTCAAACCTCTTTCCAAATTGCTTTTCAAACTTACTTTCCAAAACCTCTTTTTAAATGTTCTCAAAAATCTCTTCTCAAACTTGCTTTCCAAAAATCTCTTTCTAAAATTTCTTTCCAAAAACTCTCTTCAAAAGTTCTACTTTCTAAAAACACTCTTCCAATTTCCTTCCTAGAAACTCTCTTCAAAGTTCTACTTTCCAAAAATCCCTTTTCCTTGGAGTCCAAGTCAAGCCCTAGAACCATGGTTAGGAAACCCTAATTTTCTTTCCCAAAACATGATTTCGAATCTCGCTTCAAAACCTAGGTTTCCAAAACCTCCTTTTTACATCAAAACCATCAATTTTCAAAATCTATTTTCTATGTCAAATCATAGACTCCAAATCTAGGATTTCGAAAACTTCCCCTTCTAATCTCATTTAGGAAACTAAATCTAATCCTTCGTTTTTGGAAACAAAATCAAATCGTCTCTTTTGGGAAATAAAAATCCAATCTTTTATTTTAGGAAGTAGAAATCAAATCTTTCTTAATCCAAATCTTTCCTAATTCCAACATTTCCAAATCTTAACTACCTAAAGTCTAAATTTTCAATCTTTCTTAAACTTAAATCTTTCCTAAACTTCAAGTGTTTCTAAAACTCACACTTTCAAACCTTTCCCAATTTCAAACTTTCCATTCCAAAATTTTTCAAAATTCCAAATCTTTCTTAAATTAAACTTTCCCTAATTCCAATCTTTCCAAAAATCAACTCCTCCTTAAAAAGGAAACGTTCCTATTTCAAAACATTCCAATTTCAAAACTTTTCAATTTTAATTCTTTTCTAATTTGGAACTTTCCTAAAGTGAAACTTTCCTAAAATGGAACTTTGCTATTTTGAAACTTTCCTAATTTCAAGTTTTTCTAAATTCAATCTTTCCTAGGCTCCAACCCTTCATGTTTTTTACGTCAAAATTTTCTAATCAAATCTTTCTTATCTTAAGTCCTTCTTAAGTCCCATCTGTCCTAAGTCTAGGTTTCTAAAAACCAAGCTTTCCAAAACCAATCTTTTCAAATCTTCCAAGTCAATTTCAAATTAAAGTTCAATTTTCAGTCTTCCAATCCAAATTCCAACTCAAACTCTTTTTTTTTTCTTTTCAATTCAAGCCTATTATTTTCAATGGGACTCTTATCCGAACTACGACTGACCTGATTCCCAAAAAGGGATACGTAGGCAACCCTCATGAGTGTAGTCATAGCCTTTCTCAAATCTCCAATTCCATAACCTATTTTTAATTTCTAAAACCTTCTTTCAAACTTCAAATCTTCTTTTCAAATCTATTTTCAAAATCAAAGTCTTTTCTTGCACTTGCATATTATGCATCGTTTCAAATTTATTTTGAAAGTTCTTTTCTAAAGTGGATAGTTTTGGACATTAATTAATCAAAGATTCTGAGTAAGTGAACCTAGAGTGAATAGACATGTAGGTACTGCAAGGGCGGAGTAAGGTGATGATCTTAGGATGTCTTCCCTAGACGCAACCCGCCCCCGGACTTAGGATCACTATTTTCAAAGACCAAGTGGAGTTATTTTCAAAACAAAGCTTAAATTTTTTCAATGGTTGCCAAACAACCTCTTTTCTTAAAAACCCTTTCTTGAGGAAGTTTTTTAAAAACCCAAAGTGTAATCTTCGGATTGTGCTTAATTTTAGGTGACCTAACTCATTTTAATCAAGTTAGGTGGTGACTCCAAATGTTTTCCAAAAGTCCCTTTATTCAAATTAATTTTTAATTCAAACCTAATCGCACTCATCTTTCTAAGAGGATGAGTTCTAACGAGAGAGTATTGTTTTTTTCTCACTTGTCTTTTTCGAGTGCGAAAAATCGGGGCACAACAGCGGGCTAGCAGGCGCCAGAAGTAAACCGTCTGAAATTTTGATAAGCTGTTGGTCCCCAAGATCACTCGATCTTGGAAAACTACCTGGATGGCGTTGGTTGCCAAGACCGCCCGGTCTTGGAAAACTGCCTAGAATACCTAAGGGCATGATGATGTTTATGGCTTCAGTTACGCCTCATGGGTTCAAGAAGCGACTAGTTGACTGGATTCGAATTTGAAAGACCTGTCTTGGGCTTACATGCATTATGATGTTTAAAAACTGGATCTGGTTGGGCTGAAGATTGCCGAGCAGGCAAAAATGGGTGCTTATAGATGCCCCTCTTTTTATGTCTTTACTTGTCGAAGGCAGAAAAATAATAAAGTAAGAATCCCTTTTTGGGCGCGAGGCGATCGGAGGGACGATAACCTGGTAGGTTCAAAAAGTTTCGGACTCCTTGCGGTTCACTGGTCTGGAAAACTTTGAATTTTTGAAAAATTTTGCGTTTTGGAAATTTTGATAGGGATTTGAGCTGCCGGTTTGAGGAAATTCGGCCTAGAACACTTGATTGTTGAAAGCAAACTTTTTGAAAGCTAAACTTTTAGGCTTTTGAAAGCTTTAGAAGTGAGTTTTGACACTAGGAGGATCGAAAGTTGGTTTTGGCAGGAAGCTGAAGAGCCGGGTGCATATAGCACATGCGTATAGTCTCGGATCACCTTGGCACATATAGCACCTGCGCCAGTTGAATTTTTCTTTTGGCACATCTGTTACATGCACTAGGCCATAGGTTTTAAAACATAGCAGGTTCGTATTCACCATTGTGTGTTTCGAATTTGGAAGGTGATTTGAAAGCTTCTCCAAGGGTTTTTTGAGGGATTTTGACCAGGGACTGTTGGGGAAGCATCGGGAGACATCAGGTACTCATCGAAAGTCATCATTGTTGTCGAATTTTCACCAGAAAACTTGTTTCTCACTGGAGAATTCAAAGGTTAGCTTTTTGAAACTTCACCAATTTCGATACATGTATACCCGTTTTTTGAGTATGATTAGTGTAAACCTACGTTTTAGGACGTTTAGAACACAATGGGTGGATTGTTTTTACAATTTGGTGAAGAATTGAGTATGTTTGGGGTAATTTTGCATGTGTATAAAAATGGGTTTCTTGCAGGGTTGGGGAAATCGTTTCTATTGGCCCAAGTATTGCGTGTTTGGGTGTGATTTTTATACTGAGTCTTAGGAAAAGGTGTTAAACAGTCGTATCAAATTTTGAAATTTTTCTAAAAAATTTTGAATTTTTGAATTTTTGAAAATTAAGAAAAATAGCAAAAATTAAGAAAATTAGAGGATGTACCCTGTTAAATGTAA
Organism: Euryodendron excelsum; assembly: GCA_033060915.1. Lineage (NCBI taxonomy): Eukaryota > Viridiplantae > Streptophyta > Magnoliopsida > Ericales > Pentaphylacaceae > Euryodendron > Euryodendron excelsum. Next base: position 52,208,353 of record CM065378.1, read on the forward strand.
AAAAATTGCAGGACACTTTTGGAAAATGTTGGAGATCTTTTTGAGTGTTTCAGGAATTTTTGAGAACTTTTTAGAAGTAAAAACGAAGTCGGAAAAGTTTGAAAACTGAAGAAATGGCCTTAGAACTTGTGTTTAATCATGTGTTATGTGTTACGGAGGATGGGATGGTTTGGATTTGATGTGATTGGAGGCTCAGGATGTTCTAGGACTGTATTTTTGACTTGTTGAATTTTGGGACAATGACTTTTTAAGGCAGAACCCTGCCAAAATTTTCAAAAAGTATTGATCCTTTAGAAATTTAACATCCAACTTTAAAATTTTTGAAGAAAAACAATTATTTTGGAGAACTGGGCTTTTGGAGGAGAAAGCCTAGAGAAACCAAAATTCTAGAAAGCTTTTAGGAGTAGGGTTTTTGAAGGAAAAAGCCTGGAAAACCAATTTGAAGTTTAGAAAAATCGTAGAACATTTGGAATGGGGCTTTTGAAGGAGAAGGCCCAAGAAAACAATCTGAAATTTTGAAATGAGACTTTTTTAGGAGAAAGCTAGAAAACTATTAGAAAATCTTTGAAATAGGGTTTTCGAAGGGGAAAGCCCATGAAACCGGTTTAAAATTTTAAAATGGGACTTTTTGAGGAGAAAGCTCGAAAACCGTTAGAAAATCCTTGAAGCAGGGCTTTTGAAGGGGAAAGCCCATGAAATCAGTTCAAAATTTTGAAATGAGACTTTTTGAGGAGAAAGCTTGAAAACTGTTAGAAAATCGTTGAAGTAGGGCTTTTGAGGGGGAAAACCCATGAAACCGGTTTAAAATTTTGAAATGGGACTTTTTGAGGAGAAAGCTCAAAAACTGTTAGAAAATCCTTGAAGCAGGGCTTTTGAAGGGGAAAGCCGATAAAACCAATTTAAAATTTCGAAATGAGACTTTTTGAGGAGAAAGCTCGAAAACCGTTAAAAAATCCTTGAAGCAAGGCTTTTGAAGGGGAAAGTCCATGAAACCGGTTCAAAATTTTGAAATAAGACTTTTTAAGGAGAAAGCTCGAAAACCGTTAGAAAATCCTTGAAGTAGGGCTTCTAAAGGGGAAAGCCCATGAAACTGGTTCAAAATTTTGAAATAAGACTTTTGGAGGAGAAAGCTCAAAAACCGTTAGAAAATCTTTGAAACGGGGCTTTTGAAGGGAAAAGCCCAAGAAACTGGTTTTGACACTTTTTGAACGAAATTTTTTAAAGAAAAAGATTGGAAAACCGTTGAAAACTTTGAAACAAGGCTTTTGAAGGAGGAAGCCCGAGAAACCGGTTTGAAATTTAGAAAGAGAAATGGATGGGACTTGATAGTATACGTCGTCTTTAGTTGTTTTTGTAATTATAATAAGTCGGTGGTTTCTTTACCCTTGGTGAGCCTAGTAGCAAACTTGGATGCACTAGACCTTGTGGATTAGGGTGCATTTACTTTTGCCAACTTCTTACAAGGGATGAGAGTGAGGACATCTGGGGCATGAGGGAGTTTGATGGGCTTTTGGCCATTTCTAATATGGTGGAGTTATGAGTACCTGCTTATTCACCGACTAGAGGTACTAGCTATCGATGCATTCCTGCGAGCCACGAGGTGGGCTAGACATCAGGTAGTCCAGCGGTCCTTACTTATAGATTTTGTCACCCTTCGGGCTAAACTGGAGCTCCTGAGACCCCGAGATATATCTTGGGCGCCTTACCACCGATCTTCTCAATATGCCAGCATGAGGGATCTCATCCTCTTATCTATGTCACGGGTCACTTTCCAGGGCTCTTTTTCATAAGAGACGTACTTGGGAGAGCATCATTTGCAATAGCTACATGCTGACTTCCGCGCTGCCATGGATCCTCCCCAATATATGTTCGGATTTTATCGAGCCAGGATGGAGATTCCTTACGTAGTTGGGGTTCCTGGCGACGGTTTGCTTCTTCCGCCCGATATGGACTACGAGGCTCATTTCAAGGCAAGATCTATTGGTGCCTTTACTTAGCTGGACCTAGTAGTTGGAGGACAGGTGGCTGGTTATGAGGTAGTGGAGCTATGGTGTCGAGCCCAAGGCTTTGTTTCCGAGGAAGAGTATTTAGTGGCTTGCTAGGCACGAGATCAATATCGTGCTGAGGTGGAGGCTTTGACTGCCCACATTTCTTTGATGGAGGTCCGCTGGGTATGCTGTTTATGATTCATTTTTCATGTTCTTTATGCATCTTCTGTGTTCTAATACTAGGTTTTTTTCCTTTTGTTTTTTCTTGGTCAAGGCTCTTATAATGTCAGAGCTTCTTCCAGCCAGCCCTCTCCGTATGTGCCAGATATGGGGGACTTTGACTTGGATGATGACCCCGCTCCCTGAGACGCCTTTTTCCACCTGTTGGCATAGTTATGGTTTTGTTAGACTGATAGCATTGTTTATGTTTTAAGGCTGTGTGTTAGCCCTTATGGATAATGATTGTATGATGGTTATATGTATATTATTATCTTTTCTTTTGCATGGATGATGATCGTGTGTTGGTGCCTCTTATTTTGAATGTATGCATGTGGAAACATGACGAGCAAGAATATAAACATAGGAATCCAGGAATCACTACACAGAGGAAATGATAGGTGTTTACAAGTCATAAATAGATGTGAAAAATATGGGTGCGTTGTTGCATGTATGGATTTATACAAAGCACACAGGCAATCAAAACTTTTATGAAAACAAGCCTAGAGGTAGGCTCCAAAAATTTTTTTTGGGTTTAACCGAGTGTCCACCAGGAGTTGGTCATTTTGGTCCCTTGCTCTTTTCCTCGAAAACTCCTTTCTTTGTTATTCCCTTTTCTTATCATAATGAGATAGTAGTTGCCCCCTTCTTTAGGTTTCCATTTTCGGACCTGACTCTCTTCTCTCTTATTTGAAAAGGGAAAACCTGTCACTCGCTTAACTTCCTCTCGAGAACTTCTCATTTGAACTAGTGGACTCTTTAGGTGACAACTGAAGTAGCCTTTAGCAAAAGAGCCGGCAGTTTCCATCCTCAATCCGAAAAGACTTTACTTTGGACCATAATGTAGACTAGGTAAGGGGTAAGAAATGACGGGTATGCAGACTCAAATAATTTCTCTACTGCTTAGCAGGGGTGATAATGAACCAAAATCACCTTGAGTAAGCTTCTGCTATTTTGTTCACCTTTCTTTTTCAAATATCGTCATTTTCTTTTGAACTTGTTTAGACTAAGCAATCTTTTCTGATCTGAGAAGACTTTTCCTTGGGTTGTACTATGGCTAGGTTATGGGGTTTTCGAAAGGAAGTGTATTGAAGGCCCAAAGTGTTATGCTCTTCTTGGGGTTTACCAGTGATCACTCTTTCAACACTTCTTCCTCTTTGGGTCTTTTCCCTCCTTTTTTTTTTCTTTTTTTTTTTTTTGGTACTTTTGCACAAACCTTTACCCATATAGGGTTCATTGTTTCTTTTAGTTTTGCCCTAGCACTGCTATTTGCATAGTTTGTTGATTTCTCGGGGTGCCTCATCATTTATTTTCTCTTTTTTTTTATTTTTTTTGTTTCCTTCTTTCAATGTACGAAGAAGCTTTCTTTCTCCTCACGTTCCCTTTTTCTCATTTTTGATTCCAAGTTTGCTTTCACCTATTGTGGGCAGTGACCACTAGGACGAGTTTGCTGAAGGAATGTGATTTAGCTCAAAATGGGTCTGTCAAAGGGAATTCTTTTAACTGTATGGTAGAAGAATAGATGGCCCATCTTCCTTTTAGACAAGATTGCTTAGTCCATGAAGTTCAGTCTTAGAACTTTCGCATCGTCCTTTGAGATAAGCAGATATTAGTTTAATCATTCCGTTACTCGTGCTTGCCCTAGTGTGGGGGGTGGTTCCTGGTTAGGGTGTTTGAATAAAAGTCACTTACGCCTCGAGTGGGCTGTTCAAAGGAATTGCTTTGCTATTTAGGGAGTTTGAAATGATGGCTTCTTTTCTTTTCAAGGGTCTAACTGCTGACTACTTTGCCATAGCATCGTCCGAGTACCACCCTTTTTTCGTATCTGCTCTCTCTCTTTCCTTTCTTTAGTGTCTCCTCGGAAATAGTCTCCACAGATGAAGATGCGCGTACTATCCCCCTTTTCAAGTCAAGGCATAACAATAAAATGGGAAGCTTCTAAGAATGGCAAGTACCGAAGATGATAAATGTAAACTTCAAATTCTTTTTCTTTCATTTCAAAGGTTTGTTGTACATGACAAGCTCTTGATTAACAAAAGGTAGGAAGTAGAGTTGGCAAAACAGGATTAACATAAAGTAAAGGCAAAGTTTGGTAAAAAAACATCCCTTCGATAGTCACTTTCTCATGTGGGCTTCGAGATCACGCCTGCCTCCTCCATACTCCATTCACCAACTGCTTTAGTTGGTTATGATGGATGGGTCAACACATTGACTGCGAAGTGGTAGAGACAGGCAGTCACAGTGCAGTCGGTGATGCCTCCTTTTCTTCCTCTTCTCTAACTGGGTCATTCAGGATGCGCATCCCATCTTGGGATCCCTGATGGCTTTCCTTCAGTTGAGCGATTTTCTTTTGCTCAGTTTCTTAGGGTTTTGTGGTCAGGCTTTCTTCCAGGACTTGCGGTGGCTTTTCCTTAATTTTCTCTTTTTCAGCTTCCTCTTTGTTGATTTTAGCAAACAGGCTATCTAGATCACCTTCATTGAACTCGAACGGTGAGTTTGGTACTCTTGGCACATTGATGCCCCAGTCCATATCTTCATAATTAAAGAGTTCCTCTTTTAGGCGGTTCTCAGCTTCAGCATATCTGAGGTGTAGAAATTCCTCTCCCCAGCCATCAACAGCACAATATTAGTGGGAATGTCTTCCATGGGCTCTTCCACGGGCCAGTCAAGAAGATCTTGCTCTTCACTTGCGTTATAAAGATAGATAGGGCATGGCGGTAGCTTCTCTTCCCAGTCACTTTCTTCCTTAGTGTCTGACTTACCCTCAAAATATTCTGCAGCTATGATGCCATAACAGTCTGCCTCCCCCTCTATGATGATGTTGATAGCTTGATTCGGTAAGGGATTTGCGGTAACATTGGGAGCGAGGGCCGGTTTTGCTTCTTGGGTATTAATGACCTTGCTATCAATGAGGTCTTGGATTTTATGCTTCAAAGAGAAACAGGACTCTGTGTCATGCCCTTGTCCCCCAGAATGATATTCAAAGGTAAGGACAGGGTTGAAAGTTGGAGGCAACGGGCTCGGCAATGGCCGCTGGGGTATAAGGTTTATGTGCTTGGCTTTGAGGAGCTCATGGCCTCTGTTTAAGTGCATGCCAAGTGGGTGCATTCTCAATTTTTTCGGTTGTTTCTGTTAGGGTTGAGTTATGGTGGGGCTACAACAGGCCCAAGAGCAGGCACTTGGACATTAGCAACAGAAATGTTGACGATAGGAGCAGGCGCTGGTGGTCGAGCTTGATATTGGGGATAGTATGGCTGTTGTAGTGTTGGTAGGATGGCAAATACCTTTCCCTCTTTCGTGCCATACCTCAAGTGGTTGTTACTTTCTTGGCTACATTTGCGAATCCCTTACTTGTCTTAGCATAAGGGTCTATGATTCTGCCAGTTTTCAATCTATTCTCAATCATTTCTCCTTACATTATCAGCTCAGAAAAGCTTTTTCCGAAGCTCAGGCATAAGCGCTCATAATACAGACCTTGCAAGGTGTTCACAAACAGCTGTACATACTCTTTTTCCACTAGTGGAGGGTTAACTTGAGCAGCTGCCTCCCTCCATCTTAGGACATAACTCTTGAAGCCTTCTTTCTCCCCTCGGGTCATCATCATCAGGGCACACCTATCCATAGTTAAGTCACTGTTGTGTCGGTATTAGGATCAGAAGGCCATGACCAATTCATTCCAGGTCGTTATCTTCCTCAAATCTAAATAGGCGAACCATTGCAGGGCGGGCCCAGTCAAGCTATGTTTAAACAGTTGCATTAGGAGCTTAGGGTCATTCCCATGGCTGCTTAATGCGCCCGCATACAGTCTCAGGTGAGCCACGGGATCCCCACTCCCATCATACTTTTGGAAATCGAGCATATTGAATTTGGGTGGTCTTGGGTGATCGGGAAAGAAGCATAGTTCATCATAAGCTATCCCACTGAAGGCATCATGACCTTGTAGGCTGCTCAAGGATTCGTCTAACCCTTGTATCTTGAGATCGAGAGGATTCGGGTTTTCCTTCTTCGACGTAGCAGTTAACAGGATGGTTTCAGGGTTGTCCTCTTCTCCTTCCTCAATGTGCACCGCTTTGGGAAGTTCCTCGTTCTTCCCTGTATTGTCAGTTTGTAGGACGAACCTTGGCAGGATAGCTTCAGTTTCCTTGGGGTGGGATGTTGAGGCTAATGGATTCACGGTAGATCCTTTGAAGGCCATCAGTTGTACGAGCTTGAACATCTCATCTATTTCTGCCTTCATCTCATTCACTTTCTCCCGTGTCACCGAGTTGTTCTGTTAAACGGGAGTATTGCCTTCACTTGTCATTTGTGCTGCTCGTTGTCGGGTAAAGACTAATGTTCAGAGTATAGAAGGCACTCATGTTCCTCTTTTTCCTTTTTGGGGAGCAATGGTGACCTAAAATGCAAGCAGTCTCATTAAAAACTATTGCTAGTCTTTTGATGAGATAAGGGGGGGAATAGAAAATAAAGAAAAACAAGAAAGGGATCATATGTTAGTTTCTGGATTATAAAGATTTTATGCAATGCATGACCTAGGGATGCCCCTGCCTTTTGAAAGGAACTAAGCATGATGCTTCGGCTCAGTCTTTGGAGATAGGGCCATGCCACTGTTATGTAATACCATACCTACCCATGTAATTCATCCATTCATATATTCATTCATTTGACAGCAATAACAACTTTATTGAGATGAATTCTCTTCGTACATAGAATTTTTTAAAAATGTATTAAAAATGGGGAAGGCGAACATCTTCCTTGGGACTTTTGCCTATTCTATATTTACATCATGGGATCCTAAACTACTCTCGAGTCTTTGGATTCGCTTTCTTGGATGGAAGTTGATGAGAGACTTTTGATTTTGAATTGCCCCTTCGTCTTCTTGGCAGCCCTATCTCCATGAGCAAAGAGGGATTAGGGCCCCTCTTTATGAGATGATTTTGATGCATGTCATGAATCCTTAGGGTCTCTGGGCACCCTTAGGAGTTTTGGTTGGTTTGATTTGAGTGAGAAGGCCTTCAGTCCTTTCTATGGGGGTTAATCAGATGCATGGAGATGCAATGACTCAAGTTACTTTTGGAACTCTTGTCTTGAAATAAATTCCGATGCATGAGCAGTTATGATGCAAAACGATGTGTACATAACATAACGACGAAGGTCAAGTAGCATAACAGCATGAACTGAACAGTAAATAAAGGAAAGCAAAGTGATCGCCCTTTCCTACTTAGTTTTGAAATTGACGCATATGTTCTAAATCTGGCAAAGGTTCAGTTATGCATAGGAGACTGCATGAGCATGAGGTTGGGGGTTTACTAATGCTTCCTAAAAAGCTCGGTTCCCAAACCTTCAAACCTTCGACGTCCACTCTCGAAAGGGTGAACTCTATCTTTAGTTGGTGGTTCAAGTGGGGGAACTATCAAGAGAACGTAGGCTAAGTTACTAACATAGCATCCGCCCACAGTCAATATACTGTTCCCCCTTCTATTTAGAAGGGTAGTAACCAGGTAATATATGTATAATGCAAATGTAAGTGAGCGCACCAAGTGTGTGTGGAGTTTTTGAAAATGGAGAAAAGGACCCAACAACACACATCACATCCTGTTCGTTCATCACATACATGACAATAAATAAGACATGAAATAAAATGTGAACAAAGGTCCACCTACAAAAGAAAAATGCAAAGAGTTAGTAACTTTTTGAAAAACTCAATGCGAGGTAAAATAGATGGTTAATGCAAGAGTATGAATGTAAGCAAGGAATGCAAGTGATGACACCTATTTGAAAATCGTTTTAGAAAATAAGATTTGTTTTGAAACTTAGACAAATTTGAAAAGTGGATAAAACTGGACAAAGTAACTAGAGATTCTGGGTGAGTGAAGGGTGAAGAGACATGACAATGACCCAACCCTCTAAGTGTCCCCAGTGGAGTCGCCAACTGTCGCGCCCCGATTTTTGACCGAGTCCTTCCGGCTTGGGGAAAAAGCATAGAATTCTGTCATTAGAACTCATCTTCATAAAAGGACGAGTGCGACTAGATTTAAACTTTAAATTGGTTTGATTAAGGGCTTTTAGAAAAACAGGAGTCGCCACCTAACTTGATTAAGGTGAGTTAGGTCACCTAAAACTAAGTATTATCCAAAGATCAAACTTAGGATTTTTGAAAAAAGTTTTGAAAAACCTCCTCAAGAGAGGGTTTTTAAGAAAATAGGTTATTTGGAAACCTTTGAAAAGTTTTAACCCCTTTTTGAAAATAACTCTATTTTGGCCATTCGAAAACAAAAATCTATGATCCGGGGGTTGGTTACGTGTAGAGAAGATAACCTAGGATCATCACATTACCCCGCCCTTTCGGTACCTATATGTCTAATTACCATTTGTTCACTCACTAGAATAACCGGTTACCATTATACACTTAATATCCACTTTAGAGTTTTGAAAATGGGGTTTGGTTATCACTTTTTGGATGAATGATGCATGATGCAAGTTTCAGAAAAATATTTCAAAACATGGAACTTTGAAGGATTTTGAAACAATGGACCTTGAATTGATAGAGACTTTTAAAAAGGACTCGAGTTGAGATAAAAGTTATGACTGCACCATTTTAGGTTGCCTACGTATCTCATTTGGCGAGAATCAGGTCATTCATAGTTCGGACAAGAGCTTGATGGAAAGAGGCACATTGGACTCTTTGGAATGTTTTGAAGACACATTAAGGTCTTTGGAAAGTTTTTGAAGACACTTTGAAGTCTTTGGAAAAAGAAAACTTGAGAGTTTTGATTTGGAATAGGATTTTGGAGTGTTTTTGAAATGGAACTTGAAGGTTTTTGAAAAGCGCTCTTGAAATAGCGTTTTGAAGTGTTTTGAAATGGTTTTAGAACAACTAGAGGGAGTTTTGGAAGTACTTTGAAATAACTCAAGAGAGTTTTGAAGTCTTATTTTGAAAACCTTGGAGGTAGTGTTTTGAAATGTTTTAATAAATTTGTCTTCGAAAAGCTTTTGAAAGTGGTTTTTGGAACCCTAATATGGACAGCTTTGGAGGTTGTACTTAATGTTTAACTTTTCCTTGAGATCCCTAACCATAAAGAGTTAGAGACACTCTAGGGTTGTGAGTTCTTGAAAACATTTTGAAAAATGCTAAGTGTCTAACCACTTTTGTCAAGACAAGTTTAAGAGAACTTCTTAAGAGTGTTTTTGAAGAAAGGGTATGAAGGCATTAGAAAAGAGTTTAGAGTTGAATTTTGCAATCTCAAGAGAGTAGGAGGTTTTTGAAGAATAGGTTATAAGAATAGTTTTGAATTGAAAGATCATTTGAAAAAGGGTCCTTCAGTTGGAACCTTGAGGCATACTAACTTAGGTCGGGTTGACTTAAGGTTAGGGGTGACCTAAGATTAACTAACTTGGGTAGGTTAACTTAGGGTTAAGGTGGCCTAAGGTTAACTAACTAAGGTTGGGTTAACCTAGGATTTGGACAACTAGGGTTAAGTTGGACTAGGGTTGGATTGACCCAGGGTTAATTAATTAAGGTTAGGTTACCTAGGGTTAACTAGCTATGGTTAGGTTAACCTAAGGTTTGGTTGACATAAGGTTGGACAACTATGGTCAAGTTAACCTAGGGTTGAAAGGTGGTTTTGAAAGGTGGTTTTATGCATTTTGAAAGCGGTTTTGGAAAACAAATCATGTTATGCAAAGGACTCTTATAAACAAACCCTTTTGAAGATCATTTCCATGAAAATTGACTCTAGTCAAATATATGGTTTACATGGTTGATGTTTGAAAACCATTCCTCCCTTACGACCAATATAACCTGTATCTTGAAAAGAGTAGGAACTTTGAAAATCATCATAACAATGACAACTTTTGAAAAATCATTTTTAATGCAAATGTGGAGAGAATGAATTTTTGAAAATCATGTTTAAAAAGAAGGCTTTGAAAACCTTCCTTAAAGGAAACCATTCTAACAAGTTAGGATTCCTATGGCCAATGTAAAGGGAGACCACTCAAGAAAGGGTTCTATGGGGCCATTCCAACTACTAAACTTGAAAGAATAGAAACCTTAGAAATCAAAGAGTTTGAAAATCATTTTTATACAAGAATAGAAAGAGAAGGGAACCATTCTAACAAGCTAGCGCTCTTATGGCTAGTAGTGAGGGAGACCACTCAAGAGAGAGTTCCATGGGGCCATTCTAACCACTAAACTTGAGAGAATAGAAACCTTTGAAATCGACAAGTTTGGAAATCATTTTTGTATAAGTAGAAGTGCAAAGATACAAAAGTATGAGTTAGGGATTAATGGAGGGCTTTTCTAAGGCATGATTACCTAGAGTCTCATTTTTAACTTCAAGAGACCAACTCTTAGAACCACTTTAAAAAAAATATTGAGCTTGAAAATGGCATGGAAATGGGAATAGTGTAAGTTTTGGAAAACATGGTCATAAACATGAAAATAAAGCCAAGCACACAAAACATGAACAAGATAGCCATATGCAAGCGGGTCATGAATTCATACAAGGCTTTAGGCTACACCACATAATCAAGGTGCTCCAAGGCCATACCATTTTAAAGTAGGCTTGTAAGAGATCCCCCTAAACGGTGGCTCTCACTAGCTTTCCTCTAGGCATAAGCTAAGAGCTCTCTTGTCTCAAGCATGCAAGAATGGGAGGTAGAAGATGGGGATTAAAATAGAGGATAGCTTAAGTAGGCTAGGAGGAAGAAGAGAGGAGTAGGGGATGACAAAACATAAAAGGAAATACCACCTTTTGCCTTCAAACACTCTCAAACTTTATTAGATGCTTGAACTTGATCTTGGATAGACTTAGAAGGGGCTGGAACAAGGTTTTTGATTCTGGAATATGCAAAGGAGGAGGCCCGTATTTATAGGCAACCCCGAAGAGACCTGGCGCATGTAGTACATGCAACTGGGCAAAATTTGCCCTAGCACATGCGCCAATATTATTCCATTGACAGAATGCCATGTGGCACCCATTGTACTAGCTAAATATTAATGGCTAAGTGAAGTTTGATCTATCTAATCAAACTATGGGCGCATGTAGCATATGCTCCACCACCGGGAGTGTTCGTTTAAACTTTGCCTTGATAATTGAGCCAACCGGGAAGGTTTCGGAGTAATCAATTCCATCCACGTTGTTCTCCTAGGGTTTCTCGTGAACTTCTAAGTTTTTGAAAAGTTTGAACGGTGTTCGGAAGTGTGAGATATCATCTCGGGAAGTATGCATAAAATCACATTTTTGCGGAGCATCTGTGCTATGCTCCGTGAGGGTTCCAAAGTAGCTGTTTGTGTGCCGCATGATCGAGGCCTCCAGGAAGCGATTTCTCCGATCGGACCATACCGATGGAAGGTACTCCGAAAATAATTTTAGAAATTCCCTAATTTACGCATTTCTCAAGTTGTTTGACAGTGCGTTATAATCAAGGAATCCGAGAAAAAGTCAATATTAGCGGAGCGTCTGCGAGACGCTCCTAGGGTTGTTGAAAGTAGCAGTTTTTGAGCCACGTGGCGAGGGGCTTCGAGAAGCGATCTATCCAATCGAGCCATATCAATGGAAAGACCTATAAACGAGCTTTTGGGAATTCCTAGGTTTATGCATTTCTCAAGTCGTTTGACGGAGCGTTATAACTAGGGAATAGGAAGAAAAAGAAATCTTGGAGGAGCTTTTGCAAGACGCTCCAGGAAACTTTCATTGAGTTGGGGGTGTTTAGTGTCATAAGGTCCTTCTAAGGCTAAACAAGGGTGTGTGATAAAACCAACCGTTCAATATTCTAAGACCGGTGTAGTTTTCGGGGCGCGTTTGGGTTGCTAGGGGTAAAATGGTCATTTCAATTAGGTTTGGTTGAAAAATGTCAGAAATGGATCGGAGTGTTATGTTAAGGGTGCCAGGTCATTTAGGAATGATCCCAGAAAATTTTTTCACTGTTTAGTCAAATTTGTGCTGTGTTAGGGCGTCCAAGGGTAAAATGGTATTTTAATCAGAGTTAGCCGAAACGGGACCAAATTTGGACAAAATGGCGTGTTGACTACGCCCAACTGCTTAGTAACACTTTGGAGAGGTAGACTTACCGTCTCGAGGGATTTTGAACTTTCTCAAGATGTGCCTGGAGGCCAAGGGGCAGGTTTGGTCGTTTTTCACCGAGTCGAACTAGCAGGCGCCAGTGTTGACCTAGGTGTTGATTCCTAAGACCGCTCGATCTTAAAAAGCTACCTGTAGGGTGGTGTTAGTTTCTGAGAATGCTTGGTGTCAGAAAGCTACCTGTGAGCGTGGTGTTAGTTTCTAAGAACGTCTGGTCTCAAAAAGCTACCTGTGAGGGTGGTGTTAGTCTCCAAGAACACCTAGTCTTGGAGAACTACCGAATGACAGACATTCTATATTGGTAGGCTAGTAGGCGCCAGAAGTGAACCATTTGGAATTTTGATAAGGTGTTGGTCTCCGAGATCATCACGATGGCGTTGGTTCCCAAGACTGCCCGATCTTGGAAAACAGTCTGGAATACCTAGGAGCATGATGATGTTTATGGCTTCAGTTGGGCCTCGTGGGTCCAAGAAGTGACTAGTTGACTAGATTGGAATTTGAAAGACCCGGCTTGGGCTTGCATGCATTGTGATGTTTAAAAACTGGATCTGGTTAGGCCGGAAATTGCCAAGCGAGCAAAAACGGGGTGCTTATAGGTAGAAAACTGAGAAGTAAGAGGGCTTGCTCTTCATCTTCTCGCGGCAATTCCATGGCTGCAAGCTGGTTCACATAGTTCTGAAACTGACTAGTGTGCTCCGCAATTGCTATACCGCTCTTTAACTTCAAGTTGACACAATTCACTTCATCAAGAGAGTTTTATTTCCAGTGGTTTTGGCTTAAAACATATTCTCTAGTTTTGCCCAGAGAGTATATGCATCTGTCTCTTGAGTAACATGGTGGAATATACCATAGTCGATTTATTGTCTAATTAGACCGCTACTTTCATTGTTTCCATTGGTTTCACCCCCACTTCATCCAAGGGATCAAATGAATCCTAACAGTTCAAGTAGTCCTCCATTCGAGGCCGCCAAATGGCGTAGTTCGAAGAGATGAGCATGATCATAGCTCCTAAGGTTGATGTTAATGGCTCTTTCATGAATTTCGAAGTAGAATCTAGCAAAACAGAGTGCACAGTTACGACCGGAATTGCAAAAAACCTTAGAAAGGGCTTAATTGAAAAATTTTAGGTTTTTAGGGGTTAAATTATAATTTTTAAAAAATTCTAGGGCCAAACTATAATTTTTAAAAACTTTTGGGACTGAACTATAATTTTTAAAAAATTTTGGAACCGAATTGTAATTTTTAAAATTTTTGGGGCTGAACTGTAGTTTTTAAAAAGTTTTAATGACGTAACAGTTGTTGTTGACTAGGCAATGACGTGGCAACTGATTGGGCGATGACGTAGCAGCTGACTAGGCAATAACATGGCAACTGATTGGGCAATGACGTCACGATGATGTCAGCTCCTCTTCTTTTCCTATGTCGATGACGTTGCCAGCGTTGACTCGCAAGAATAAAACTTTGACTTACTCATACGGGCTTATTTTAGCTCCGTTTTTAATACGGTTTGCGCCTTTGAACTGGTATCGACGAGACGAACACACTGGTATGACCAAAACACGATTTTAGCAAACTTGATTTTTGGAAAGTGAGAAAAAATTTGCTCCAACAACTCTAACGAGACTCTAATACCACTTGTTGTACCAGAAATTAAATACACACTATAAAACAATGAATTGGAGAAAAGAAACTTCACTATTTAGAGGGGAAAATTTTTTATAGGAGGAGGAGGAGTCCTCTACTCACTCAACTCAACTACTACTCAAAACCAAAAAACTCTCTAACTTTTCTTGATCTTGCTGACTCGATTTGCTTGATATCTTTTCCCTTGCCTCAACCCTCTATTTATAGGAGAGAAGAGATCCAAATGTCAAGATTTTGCAACTGCAAAGTCTTGACAAATTTTGGTCATCGGCCAGCAAGGTTGACAATGCGTGGGCGGCTTCTCAAAGGTTTGGTGGCTGGCGTCTTTGATTTGGGTATGAACCCATCACCCTTCTCTTCATTTCCTTTCTTATAATCTCCTTCATCTTGTCCTTCTATTTTTGAATTTTTTTTATATATAGCCGAGGGTGGTGTACTGAAGATGGAATTGCACATTCAACAAGGGAGAGGGCACACAATCTTGTTTGCTTCATAGATTTTGAGGAAACATGCAGTACAAATACAAATTTCATTTTGTGAAGATTATTTCAGAAAAGGGAAGATGAAGGCACAGAAAAGGATGCGGCAACAACGGAATAATTTGTAGAATTCCTTGTACTAGTGTGGATGAAGTTTCCCTCACACACAAGAATTGGATCATTGAGATCCTACATGAAAAAAAACAAAAAAAAAAAGGATCTTTTTTTTTTTTTGTTACATCGGAAAAAAATGGGATCTTTGATCCCTTCTACAGTTTGCTTCTATAATAAATTTTTGGGGCCTTCTTGTATTTTAGGGGTTTTATAATTTTTTTCCAAGGGTGTTAGAAGGGAATGGTTTTCATTATCTATTAACTTAGGATGTGAGGCAAGGGCTGCAAAAAAAAGTCCAACAATTAGGTAGAAGTTAGTTTTCAATAGTCATTCTCATTAGATTGTGATATGTACGTTGTGTTTGGATCAAGAATTTTGTTCTCTTTTCTCTCACATTTTATTTTTTATTTGCTTTTTCCATGATAAATTCAAATTCGAAACACAGCAGTAGTGTTTTTTATATTACTATAGTTGGGATTTTTTGTAAGCCTTGATCTGCTCCGCAGGCCACCAAGATGAACACTAGAAAGCTTACAAGAACAGAAGACAATGAGAATGCGTCGACACTTTTTTGGTTGAAGGCACTCCGAAGATTAAGTTAGACAAACTTAACCTTAATGAATTGAAAGAAATAAATCAATTCTAACTCTCATTTGCGCATCCCTTGCCTCATTGTTGCATGCTTTATTTATAGCTGTCGGAGTGCCCACTCTTTCCAGGAGTGGCTTTCTTATTCCTACTTGGAATTGACCTCTCTTGGGTCGGTTTAGAGGATTTGGACCAATCTTCTTGAATCCTTTCATTGGTTGGATTGTAGTTCTTTACCCCTTGGGTCTTTCTTAGCACTTGGGCTTACTTTAGTAGATACTGGGTTTGCCTCCTTTAGGTCAGCACCACCATTCTTATTGAGTTTGCCAACTTTCATAGAATACAGGCTTTTTAGCCCACAATTACATTAGCACCTAAATTTAAAATTTATTACAAAATAAAGAAATTTTTAAGAAAAAAATAACACATCGCAAAATCTAATAGGTATGATTACTAAAAAAAACTCCGTACTAGCAAACAACTTGGACTTTTTTTCAAGGGCTGCTATTTATGTAATATGCATTATAAGCTCTATCAGGGGGGCGGCGGGGCAAGAGACAAAGAGATTAATATGGAATATAATGGAAGTGGAGAAAGGTAAGGGAAGTTATTCGGTCATATTGTAGCACCACATCACTCATCCTACTCGCATAATGCAGTGGATCCTCACTTGTCAGGTGAGTTCAATAAGGTATGATTGGGTCCACCTAGTTGGGGTACCCACTACAATGTGAGAGGAGAATGAAGTAGAGCTCTTCAATGACTGAAAATTTTTCGTGAGAGTGGAATACCATGCCACTCCACTATCTCTCACAAAAGGAGATGAGTGATGGGATGCACTGCACTGTGAGAGAAAGAGGCGTTATATGGTGCTTTTGGAAGACCGAAGGATTGGATTGAATAATTTTTCAGAAGGTCAACATTAAATTGTGTATATCTATAACTGTAAAAGAATGGAAGGACAATTTTGTCCATACATATTTACGAGGAGTATGGGAGTGAAAAGGAAACTAAGCGAGCAAAAATAACCAGCTGCCTCTGCCATATATAAATCAGGTTGACAACATTCCATATAAGTTTCTTCTTCGTAGCCTATGTAACTGCCAAATCAATATTCAACCCATTGCTCGATAACATCTGTCTTCTTACAGTTAGTTGGCAACAAACAGTCACCTGAAAAACCACAAACCACCCGCCAAAGGTGGGGCTCCCTCAAGATTTGTGTGGAGAGAGAGAGAGAGAGAGAGAGAGATGCAAGGGCTCAGAATGAATCAAAGTTGCTAATTAGAGGAAGTGAGACGAAGAGAATTGACACTTTCTTGTTCTTGTCAAAGGAAAAGTAAAACAGGTAAACGGACAAAAAAGGAAAAAAGGTTGACGTGCTTCCTGTCTCTCGTGCTCTCTTGTTAGACAAAAAAACGAAAAAACGAAAAGAGGAAGAAAAACACCAAACCAAATATTTTGGTTCGGCAGAAGTCCAGAGGTTCTTGTGAGAGAAATTAAAGCAGAATTGTTTTAAAGGCTCTCAAAGAACTTGAGAGAGAGGGAGAGAGAGAGAGAGACATATATACGTGTATTCGTATCTGAAATTTTGATTTTCCTAGTGAGTGTTCTGCTTGTATTGTATGTAATTTCACCCAGAGGGAGGGGAAAATAAAAATAAGGTGGGGGATAGGAAGTGTTTAGAAAGAGAGAGAGCGAGAGAGAGAGAGAGAGAGAGAGATGTGGATTCCGAGACATGGAGAAAGGGAGGAGATGGTAAATAGGTTGGTAGCAGTGGCTATAGATAGGGACAAAGGGAGCCAAAGTGCTCTGAAATGGGCAATAGACCATCTCCTCAACAGGGGCCAAACTGTAGTTTTAGTACATGTCAATGTTATATCATCATCTTCACACCATTCATCCTCGCATCATTCTTCATCACATCAACATCACCATGCCTCGCCATCGCTATCTACTCCAAGTAACTCTCTCTCTCTCTCTCTCTCTCTCTCTCTCTCTCTCTCGCTACAATTCTCTGTCAATTTCATTTTGCTCGTAAAATGTTTGAAAAAAAAGTCTCCTAAAGAAGATGTTGGATATGTCTTTCTGCCTTCTGCTGCTCTGATGACTGGTACAAATATTACAATTGCAACACGGTGATTGGTGGGTGTAGTATCTATCATTCATCTTTGCTTGCTTACAGTGATTTTGCTTTCTCCATTAAATGTGAGCCGAAATAGCATGTATATACGTATGTATATATATATATATATATATGTATGATCTACTTCATCGTAAGTATTGTTCTGACTCAATGAGTACAAAAACTGAGAGGCAGTATCCAACAATTAATTACAAATTTTTGCATTTGAGTAAAAGTGCTGCAAAGGTTGTGCACATTGTGGGAATAAAGGCAAATTAAAGTTGCTTGGAAAAAAAAAATTCGAACTTCCAAATGTCCATCGTAAAGTTTCGCAAAATCAAAGATAGATTTCAAGAAAGAGAATACTTTTATTAGTACAAAGCAGAAAGTAGAGAACATTGGAAAATAGTGAGAATGTTTTAAAACAACATTACTCACACTAGCAGTCAGTCAACAATGCCAACCAACCCATTGCTCAATTTCTAATTTATAGATGCATATGGCCAACAGAATTTCAGGTTGGGATTCCCCAGTTTCATTAAATTAAAAAGATAATACAATGCACAAGTAAAACTTATATAAAACATTCTTAATTGTTAGTGTCAATATTCAAGTAAAACTAATTATGAAAATACTATTTTTTGACCTTTCCAGAAGATTAAAATATCAGTTTTAAATTTTAAAGGTCAATCATAATAGTTTATTCACAACCATACAAATAATCTGTTCAAGGTTCATGTGATTAGTAAATTAATTTTATCTTTCCTAATTCCATTGCAATATATTACTGGTAAGTCGGGTTTAAACCATTAAATTGAAAGCATATCTCCGTGTTTAGTCTCCTCACTTACACGAGCATTATTCCTCTAAACTGCACTAACAAGAACATAATGGTTAGTAAGACAATATTTAGCTTGTAATGAATTAGCTAGACTCTATTAGTGAGAGAGAGATGATACTAGAAAATTTTATCTCCAATGACAGACCACAAGTTTCAAACACAAGTTAGAAATGAATTTGCACCATTAGCCTCTCACTCTGTTTACGTGGACCTTACCAGACAATTTTTATCCATGTTTTGTACCACACGGTCACAGAGAAGATCTTCCAATTTTTTTATTTTTTATTTTTTCTTTCTATGCGCAGGGTTCAGTCAGATTTCGGATGTCCACGACGAAAATGGATCAGTACATGGTGATCCTGATTCACACACCAAAGAATTGTTCCTTCCCTTCCGATGTTTCTGTACACGAAAAGATGTAGGTTTCCAAGCTCCAGTCTCATTATTTTGCCATCATATCTAGCAACATTCATCATTATTAACAGGCAAAAGCAATATTACCAAAACCTAGCAGAAGCAATAAACAAACTTGCAGTTGGTCTGGGGAACACTAGCATGCAATTCGAGTCCTTTCTCATCAAACTATCTAATATTTTCCTTCACAGTCTAATGCCATATTGTAACTTTTGCATCAGATACAATGCCATGATGTCGTGCTGGAACATACGGATGTTGTCAAAGGATTAATCGAATATGTTACACAATCAGCTATAGAGATCTTGGTTCTAGGTGCCGCCTCAAAGCATGGGCTTCTCAGGTATGAATGAACCTCCCTTGCAACTTCTCATGCAGTCACTTCTAAAATGGTTATTCATTCTTAATTTCCATCCAAATAACTAAAATCGACATCCAAGTAAAATCTTCAACTCTGGACAGTCAATTGACTATCTATCTATCTGATTATTAATTACCCTCTAAACCCATCCTGAGCAGTGTCTCCTTTCTAGGTTTTAGAGCAGACCAGTAGATTTGTAGATCTAGGATTTCCGAAAACACGACCTAATGAGGACTCGACTATATGCAGCTACGTATGATGTTCCTCACCAATACTGTGCTAGGAACTCGTACTGTCAAATATCTTGTTTTCTTAACATTATCTATCATTTTCGTTTCAATTGATGTACATTCTCTCTTTCTTTTTATGTTTGGACTCCGATGAAAAGAAAGAATCTAGAAAACAATCTAATATTCAGAATCCACACATTTCCTATCAGAAGGTATCCAAAATCCCAGAACCAAGAGGTTAGGAGCCTGGGAACATAGTTTCAGACCCAAAATCAAGCCCCTTCCAAGACCTTCCGGGGACCTATCAAAAAATAAATAAATATAAGGAGGAGGGCATTCAAACAACTCCAAAAACCCAATTCTTAATAACCTTTTTTTATCTGATTATGATCATCACTTGTGAATTCCTATTTATTCCAGCACAACCTAAAAATTGTACTGTGCACAACACAGACACTTCCCAGATCCGCGCATTTTACATGAAAGGGAAGCTAACTTTGTGGAATTAGTATCTCCATTAAAAAATGAAATCAAAAAATAGATTCTGAATTCTAAACCTGGTAGTATTCTCGATCAGGAGATTCAAAGCAACAGATATTCCAGGCAGTGTTTCAAAAGGAGTGCCAGATTTTTGTACCGTATATGTCATCTCCAAAGAAAAGATTTCATTCACACGATCTGCAACTCGTCCGGCGCCAGCTGTGTCACCACTTCGTAACCAAATTATATATCAAGCCAGCATCAAATCAAATCATTCTGAGATACCGCTACCCCCAGCTGTTAGTATGAAAGGTCAGCTATTCACCTCCAGCATGATCGATCCATTTCTCTGATTTATTATATTGCATCTACCAAAGGTCATTTTGAAATAATGCTGTGAATCTTCTATTAGCAGCGCCAAAGCCGCCATCCGAGCCACCACATAACACGCAGAATGATATGGACTTCATCAAGTAAGTCAAAAAATATTCAACTGCCCAAAGGACAAAAACCAATGAATTACATTGAGCTACTATACGTAGTCCTCTATTCATAAAGGAAACAAAGTAGGAAGTTCTGGTGCAGCCCTCAGTAATAATGCCTTTCTGTGACCTCTTCTATACAGCCTACAATACTCAGATAGGAATGAGGAAAGAAACATTAGATGAAAGAACACTGTCTCTTTCTTTCTTTCTTTTTTTGTTTTTTGTTTTTGTTGTCCTTGGAGAGGACTGACCTGAAAGTTATTGACATAAACAGGTCACCATTCACTCACAGGAAAGGACCAAATGGCAGATCTTATGGGGAACTCTCATCACCAGATACTGACATATCGTTTGTCAGCTCTGGCAGAGCAAGTGTCGACCGCTTGTTTCCTTCATTCTATGACAGCTATGAAATGAGCCTGTCCCCACAGCAGTCAAGCAGCTCAGACTTGGATAACCATAACTTTGAGTCACTGCACCATGGACGCAGATCAGTTGAGGCAATTACACCACCTGAATTCTCACAGGTCTCCCAAGACAGTGATAAATCACCTTCATCACAGGCAATGGTAAGGCTGTAAGGGCGTGGAGTCATTTAAACAGAAAAAGCTATCACTATCACATTCATTATGAAAGCATTAAGCATCAACTAGCACATATATCTAAATCACGTTCACTTCTGATTTCTGAGATAAAATTACATGCATGAGACACTCACGTTACACGTACAAGGATGACAAGCAACACATGAATGATTTCTTACTCTGAAAAATGGTAGGCTTTTGGAAACTTTTCACAAGAATTCAAAGAGTTAATTTATTTGTCATTGCACACACAATACTCTGGAAGGAAGGTGGTTTAATTTTATGCTTTTTTTCAACTATGCTGTATCTTCTCTATTAGTGGTTAAAATTTTAGACACATACTATAGATATATCAGAATTTCTTGACAGAATTTGACAAGAAAGTACAAGTAATGAATAGCAACTTTATGGCTGAGATATAACGCAAGGAATGTACAAATATAGGAAAACTATTCAGAAGAATAGAATATGAAGAACCCAGCTCTCATTCCCCCACTTCTCCATCAGGCTTGAGCCATCCCATTATTTGTTGTTTATGCCAAAATCAAATTTCTTATGAACAAAAATCAAGTGTTTACACTTCATAGCCTTTTCCTAGCTGTAAAATTTCCATCTTGTCGAAATATAAAGCTAGTATGACATGGAATAGCAGAATTAGAACTAAACTAATGGCAAAACAATGGTAAGGGTAGAAATGAGGTACGAGTATGCACTAGCCCCATTTTGATTTCGAAGAATAAAGATGAAAATTCTAATACTACCTGGAGAAATTTGGAATTTGAGTGCACATGCATCTGATGAATTCACAATATGTGGCAAGTTTGATGAATGAACTGAGTGAGCAACTTATAAAAAAATATTACTAGAAATGCAGGAGGTCCTTTTTTTTTTATGACAAAGAATTCTACAAATCATGATTCCAAAGGATTTTAGGAGTTACAACCACCAAAGCGACTAGAATGTAGGAAACATCATACTTCAAGATCTTAGGAGAGAAATACTAGTGTTGATTTAAACAAAAAAGAAAAACGAAATGGAACAATGCATGAAGTTTGTCAACATTATATCATATGCATGTGTTGCTACTCATGTAGACTTGCATGCAAATGGATTTAGAAATGACAAACTGCCATGCTTATGTATTAAACTTGCAGGACGAAGTTGAAGCTGAAATGAGGAGGCTAAAGCTGGAGCTCAAGCAAACAATGGACCTGTACAGTACAGCCTGCAAAGAAGCACTCACAGCAAAAGAAAAGGTATTAGAACTCGCATTTGTGTTGTGACTTTCTGATGCACGGCAAGCTCTAAGATGATCTGTTTTGTAGGCAAAAGAGCTCCAGCGCTGGAAAATCGAAGAAGAACAGAAATTAGAAGAGGCAAGACTAGCTGAGGAAGCTGCGTTGGCAATTGTAGAAAAGGAAAAAGCAAAGTCCAAGGCAGCCATCGAGGCTGCTGAAGCAGCTCAGAGGATTGCAGAACTGGAAGCGCAAAAGAGAATACATGCAGAAATGAAAGCACTCAAAGAGGTAGAAGAGAAGAACAAGGTGCTAAACAAACTTGCACAATCAGATGTCAGATACAGAAAGTACACAATTGAGGAGATAGAAGCGGCAACAGAATTCTTTTCGGAATCTCGTAAAATTGGAGAAGGAGGTTATGGGCCAGTATATAAGTGTTATCTGGACCACACACAAGTTGCAGTTAAGGTTCTCCGTCCAGATGCTGCTCAAGGAAGATCACAATTTCAGCAAGAGGTATTTACCAAAAAGAAATTATAGCAAGGTTTTTAATATTCAGTTGAGCACTTAGTGAAGTTTTCAATAGGAAATAGCCTTTCCCAGTGAAAACTGGAAAAAAGAAACAAAAAAAAAAAAAGAAGTAAGACATGTTTGAAGAGTAAAAACCAATAATTTCTTTGTTAAACAATTGGAGGTGCTCTCGAACATATCTGTCCATCTACAGCGCATCCACCTTCTCTACCTCAAGCACTGAACTACAGTTTGAATTGGCTCCACGCCTACATGAGAAGGGCCAATATCCTACCACATATGCTTTTTTATCTTGAAGTCTCAATAGTATTCATAGAGGTACTAGACCACATAGAACAAATAAAAAATTTTGGAGTACCAAAGATAGCCAGCATCCTCTGGACACGATACGAGCGGTAACAGCAAGAAAGGATAATTAGTTGCTCCTCGATTGCTGTGAAAGTAACACTCACAATTTTTCAAGTACTTGTCCAAGTGTATTATGAACAACAGATACCAAATCTGAATTCTATTTATATTCACTTAGGACTTCAAAATTCAGCTTTTTTATTTTTATTTTTTATAGTTCTTTTCCAGAAATTACTATATATCAGCATGAAATATTTCCACTTCAACTTCCACCTTCTAACTGTTTATGTTGCTCTCCTTTTCATCAATAATTGTTCCAATATAAGCATGGGTATGTGTTCTCTTATTTGACTAAATGCTGGAAATGATCACAGATTGAAGTACTGAGCTGTATACGGCATCCTAACATGGTTCTCCTCCTAGGAGCCTGCCCAGAGTATGGGTGCCTAGTCTATGAGTATATGTCCAATGGAAGCTTAGAAGACCGTCTCTTCCGGAGAGGAAACACCCCACCTCTCTCTTGGCAGCATAGGTTCCAAATTGCAGCCGAAATCGGCACTGGCCTACTTTTCCTCCACCAGACCAAACCAGAGCCGCTAGTGCATCGTGACCTAAAACCTGGCAATATCTTACTTGACCGCAACTTTGTCTGCAAGATTAGTGATGTTGGTTTGGCGAGGCTCGTCCCTCCATCTGTGGCAGACAATGTTACTCAGTATCGAATGACATCAACAGCCGGAACTTTCTGCTATATAGATCCTGAGTATCAACAAACAGGGATGCTCGGTGTAAAATCAGACATATACTCCCTTGGGATCATGTTTCTACAGATAATAACAGCCAAGCCACCAATGGGTTTGACTCACCATGTTGAACGGTCTATTGAAAAGGGTACTTTTGCTGAGATGCTAGATCCAGCAGTGCATGACTGGCCTATTGAAGATGCCTTGTCATTCGCCAAGATGTCGCTCGAGTGTGCAGAGCTAAGACGGAAAGACAGACCAGATCTGGACACAGTTATCATGCCAGAACTTGAAAGATTGAGAGCACATGCTGAAGAGAGCATAATGTTTGATGGCAGTAAAGGCTCACCCAACCACAGCCAAGTTTCCATGTGTCAAGTAAGTATATATTTACATAAGCTCAAGCTTCAAACTTCTATATGCTGCCAGACTTCCTGAACTGCAGATTCACCACCTTACCATACAGAAATGAACTTGTGAAACAGAGTGGACCAATTATTATAAAGTACTGTTTAACTATAAATGCATCTCCAGTGGCTTAGCCACACAAAATATCAGTACTCAAAATTCAATTGTCCACCTAGATTTCCAGTGCACAAAACAAAAGCAATTCACAATCAAATTTATTGAACTACCGTATGCTGTTTGGAAAATGAATAGTGGTTCAGGAGTAATAGGAAAAAATGGGTGCTATCGCCACCCATCTGGTCTCCATGTCTGATGGGAGGTCTAGTGGGTGAGTAGATCTGCTTTAACAATCACTGCAGAAGTGCCATATTTGCGAGCCCATTAGACATCTCACACACTATTCAAGACAGGATATTTAATTTATTTGGAGAAAAAAATGACATATGAGTTGGCCAACACAATAAATGTGCAATACTATTTTAGATAGTTGTAGAAGCCAGAAGGGGTCTTGTTATGGAGGATGGTTCACTGTGGAATTAGCAAAACATGTTAGGTAGAGAGAGAGGCAACGGAGAACTAACTGAAAATGAAAGGTAGGATTTATGATTCTTATATAGGTTTGTCTTATATTATTGGAGAGAATAGAGCCTATCAAAGATATGCTAATACAGCTCATCTGCTACAAACCTTTCCTAGTAGTTTAGGTAGCTAGACTTCTAGAACCTTTCATGGAGAAGTTGGATCCGCCTGAAGGCAAGCGGGGTGTACTGCAGCAGCAAAGTTTTCTTCTCTAACCACCAAGCCACAAGGCTCCAAATTCCTGTGGTTTGCACTGAATTCGGCTTGCCTAGTCTAACCTGTTGGCCTAGGTGAAGTCACGCGGTTGTGTCCTGGACGTTTAACTCACACAGTGAGCTAGCAAGGCATTCCTTAGTACCAAAGCACATACTAGCTGTTGTTGGGTCCAAGTCATTTGATGCAGCTGAATGTGCGGTCATGTGTCGCTAGGAATGGTCTCACAAGCGTACCTATAAGAAGTTAAACGTGGAGACCGCCATTATGACATGTCAAGCACGTCTACATGGCATATAGATGACATTAACACGTAAAGTCAATTTTCTCATGAAAAAAGGTCATGCTAAAGTGTGCAACAACTGAACCCATGGGGGCAGAAGAACTTCAGAAGAAACTACAAGTCATTCCAGTTTGTTATCGGTGGTATTTGAGGGCACATTCATCCTTTAGTGTCATAAATTAGAAACGAAACCCTAGGAAAATAATCAACAAGAATATCATGAATAATGTTATTTCTTTAATACTGAATTGATACTGCGTATAAATATGAAGTAAATCATTCCAAAAACTATTTGGAAACCAAAAAGAAAGGTGAACTCCTTTCAATGCTTATGAAAGACATAACGGGACAATTTCATTTCCAGTAGATCCATTGATGTGTGCATAGCATTCCAATACATCATCAGATTATGATACTCTTAACAATTTTGCAAGGGCTGACAAATTTTCACATGATTTTTCTTAAAGGATGAGTTGAGTTACCCAACACATACGCAATCTGGATATGATAGTTCCAGGAGCCGCTTGAGCATGGGTGCCTGACATGACAACATATGGGCATTGATGGAGAACCAGATTGCCCCAATTTAAACAAGTTAATACCTATGGAAAAAATAGCTTCTTAGTTTTTTGAATTCACGAAACGAAGTTCAGCTGATGTTTGTGCAAGCTTCTTCCATCCTAGCCTGTACAGACAACTGAGATTAAGTAAAAGGATTTCCCCAGGTTATCCTTGTCTTTTCTTTTCTTTTCTTTTCTTTTTGTCTTTTGTTTTCTTGGTTAGCTGCCCTCTTTGATCTCTGAATTTCGTTTGGCATGACCAACATCTAAGATGATTGTGCTTACAGCGGTTGTTAACAAAGAAGACATATTTGTACATTTTCCAGGAAATATTTTTGGGTTTTGTAAGAAACAGGGGCACAAAGATCCAAGAAAGCTTGTGTTATGTGCCTATGTATGACCACTCGATGTTTATTATTCAATGTAAAGAACTCAATTTATGTACAATAACTTACAATGGAGTGATACACCGTGTCAGATGTTCCCGAGGAATATTTACTAGCAATGTCTCCCACATTTGCAACTCTACACAGTCACTACCAAAAACAGAGTTTTTTGTGATGGGAGTATCTACGTCGGTTAGTTTTCTGTCACAAAAAGTAATATTTGCTACGGGCGATTTGTCATCGCAAATACCATCTCAAATACTAGTACTTGCCACGTCATTTTTGCGCTGGTCAACTTCCCGTCCCAATTGTTATTTTTTGCAACAGTGTTTTTGCGATGGCTAGGATCCGTCGCAAAAAATTAAAATTTGCCAAATTATTTAACGAAACGAAATTGCCCTAGAAGAGAAATTGCCTCCAATCCTCCCATCAGATTTGAGAGAATCAGCTACCTCCATCCTCCTCCTCATCCTCTGCCTTTCACCTCCACAGCCGCCGCCTTTCTCCTCCACGGCTGCCCCCGCCGCTGCTGCCGCCACCTCCAGCAGGACCTCCACCAGCCTCCATCATCGCCTTCTCCACCAGATTTGAGAGAACCCTGCCCCTCCTCCTCTGTTCTCCCCCACAGCCGCTGCAGCAAGCAACACCTCCACCAGCGCCTCCTCGTTGCTGTTGCTGCTGCTGCCACCGCCGCTGCTGCAGCCTTTGCTGCCGCTGCCGCCGCTGCGGCTGCTGCCACCGCCGCTGCCACTGCCTCTTCCTCCTACCTCCAAGTTTTGAGACTAGGTAAGCCTCTCTCTCTCTCTCTCTCTCTCTCTCTATGTGGATGGTTTTTTTTTTTGGGTGGGGGACCTCAACTTTTCTAGTATCCATATGTAAATTATGTACGTTGCCATTTTTCTCCAATTATTAGGTATGCCTTTTTAGAGAGAGAAAGACAGGGAGGAGGGGGTGTTTGGGAATGGCTTGCAATTAACCAAGATTTTACATAGGATTTGGGTTCACAGTATAACAATCTGATGTCTTCCCTAGTGTTAATTCTTGTATGGTTGATGATTCTGATCTATTAATTAGGATTTAATTTACGGGTTTTTATGGAGGAAAGTTCAAAGGATACATGACTTCTGATTAAAATTTTGATAGTGAAACTTTGGTACCAAACTTGTATATAATTCCCGAAGCATTTACAATCTATTATGATTTCTAAAAGTCCCATTGTTGAAATGATTGCAGTCCAAGTAGAAACCATGACCACCACTTTTAATATGCTAAATTAAATATGCCAATTTTTAGATTAGGCAAAATTGGTGTACCTTCTAACACTTGGAATTTCTACTGATTGAGATTCTTTTGAAGACTTTTGTTTAGTTAACTTAATGCAATTTTTATACTTCTCTAAATTCATGCACTTTACTGTCTCACTGTAATCTGATAGCCATGGGCAACTCTCTCCTTCCAATCTGAATATGGGTACCTCATATTCAAAGGAATTGATTGTTTAAGCTTTACTCTTTTGTGATTAATATATTTGACCACCATGCATTATTGCAGCCACATGTTGTTAGATATATATATTGTTATGTTTGGGTGTGTTGTTGATAACTTGATGCTGCTAGAGAGAGAGAGATTAATAGTCACGCCCATTCACCCACCCACCCATCAAAAGAGCCGTATACAACTTGAACAACACTTTCCTTCCCCTCTCAATTTTCAAGGGAGCTTTTGTCCTTAGTCAAATGTGTTTTTGTCCATAGTTTAAAGGAGCTTTTGGATTGGCATTTGAGCAATTGGACACAATTGATAACCAATCCCTTTTATATATTTTAATAAGAGTTTAGTTCTCATTCACTAAAGCAGTAGTAATATTAAAAAATAAGACTCATATTTTGATACTCTGTAAAAAATAATAATAATTTAACTTGTAGTCAGTGAATCAAAATTAAATCTTTTGAATAATAATTTAATAACTTTGCATCGAGGTCATTAATTACAGTAATAGTAGAATTTTTGTAATGAAATAGGTCAAGTCTAATGCAAAACAATTAGACAGCAGGGCCAACCCTTGAATTGATACGGTTCTAAACCTTGGTTGATATTGTAGCCTTTGTTTTTTTCAAAAAATGCTTCTTTCAAAGAGAAATTTGAATTTTCTAGGAAATGGAACACATTTTGCAATAACTTGTTTTTTCAATTGTTGTGGCGGATTAGTAACTTTGTCAATATGAGCATGTACAACACTATGGATAGTGACATAGTTGTTAACATAATTGTCATATATTTTATTTCACTTTTTGGTTGTTACACTTTGCCACACTTATAGTATGTTATAATTTGTTTTACAGATAGATGTCTTATTCGAGAAGAGATGCCAAGCATCCTCATACCATGTCAGACGCGCTTCAGTTACCCACTTCTGGAAGTAGTGAGGCCTCTCCATCACAGACTATTAAGCCATCTCGGCGTCCTCGTACCATCTCATCGTTGTCAACTGCCAGTTCCCCTTTATCATCACCACCAACTGCTACATCTACTTTGATATTATCATCTAGACACTCTACAGGTATGTATGCATGTTAATATTATGCATTTGAATAAGTAAATTTATTTATTGAATTATCTCTGTTGGTTTTAAAGTGTTGGGGTTGAGGCATTGCTAAAGGCATTCCGGGCTGGGGTGTTCCGGATAAGAAGATTTCTATACGGTTTAATGAAATGGGCTATCCTGTTAAAAATGATATGACCCTATTATCCAACCAACTCCTCGTTCTAGTGCAGGATAAGGTCCCATTCACATATTTAAACTAGGATATGGTGCCCGAAGATGTCAAACAGAGCATCTAGGAAGACGTTGAGGTAAAATTTTTCAATTAATTTCAAAGTTTAAATAAATAGTATATATGTTGGCTAATATATTAGAATGTTTTCTTGTAGAAAAACTTGATGTATTGTCCACCTGAATACAAACTATTGTGCATGAATGCATGTTGAACCAATTGGAAAAATAAAAAGAACAAGTTGAAGAGCAAGTATTTCACACCATATAAGGATGACCCCCTTCTTGATACTAAACCACCTCGAGATGTCATGACAGATGTGTGGAGAGAGCTTGTGGCGTATTAGAGGGGCGAAAAGGGGAATGTATACTTTTTGCTCTCTTATTTATGTTTGGTGAATAATGTATGCTTTTTGCTAATACAAGTTTTTATTTGAATGTAATTGTGTAGGCGATATCGAATTGAAATTTCAATCGAGCACAGCATAGTCCACCGCATCTGAGTGGCAGAAAACACTTCGCTAACATATGGAACAAAGTAAATATTTATAAATAACATTACTTAACTTCATAGAATATCCCACAAATAGAAAAACAATTAACATACGTGTTTCAACATACAGCACAGGCATATTACCAGCTATAGTGCACCAACAGAGTGTCGGACCTTCTCAATCTACAGCACCTTCACAGCCGCCCAGACAGATGCCTGGTATAGAGGAGATGGCTATGCATGTACTCAAACACGTCAAGACACGATTTATGGATGATCTCACACAATTGGTCAGCACTTTCGTATCTCAGGCCATGGCATTCCAATGAGGGCAATCCACATTCGGGTAAACAGGTAAAATGAATTTATTTTGTATAGTGTTTATTTATTTTATGTTATATGTATCTATATAAATGTAAATATGTTTAATATTGAATTTGTAAGTTTCCAATGCATCTAGTGGACATCAAGCATTTCGAGAGTCTATTAGCGACGACGCCATACCTTCTAGATCTGCATCGCCTTCTAGGCCACCACTGGCTTTTTCACGACCTAATGAGGAGGTATATTATTCTTAAGTTTCCTAGTAAAAGCTCAAGTTATAAGTGTTAAGTTTTGGGGATCTATGGTTCAAAATCCTCAAACGGCCTCCGAACAGCCCCAAACTTGGTACGTAACACGGTCTAGGCACGAGTGACATGTAGGGACTGAAAGAACGGTCAAGTGACCTTTGGTTTGGGAGTTACCAATTTTTCCATTTTAAAACAAGTCAAGTTATAAAGTGTTAAATTTTAGGGATTAATGACTCAAAATTTCCAAACGGCTCCTGAAAGGCCCCAAACTTGGTACGTAGCACAGTCTAGGCAGGGGTGATGTGTGAGAATTGACAGAATTGTCACGAGACTCTCGGTTTGAGAGTTAGCAAATTGTTTTTTTGTTTTACAACAAGCTAAGTTATAAAGTGTTAAGTTTCGGGGATCAACGGCTCAAAATCTCCAAACGGCCTCCGAACAATCCCAAACTTCGTACATAGCACAGTCTAGGCACGGGTGATGTGTTGGGATTGACGAAACGGTCACAGAACGCTCGGTTTGGGAGTTACAAATTTTTTTCGTTTTAGAACAAGTTAATTGATAAAGTATTAAGTTTCGGAGATCAACTGCTCAAATCCCCAAACGGCCTCCTAACGACCCCAAACTTAGTACATAGCACGGTTTACGCACATGTGATATGGAGGGATTAACGGAATTATCACAGGACTCTCGGTTTGGGAGTTACAATTTTTTTTGTCTTTTTAGAACAAGCTAAATTATAAAATGTTAAAGTTTCGGTGATCAACGGCTTAAAATCTCCAAACGGCCTCCCAACGGACCCAAACTTAGGAGGTAGCACGGTCTAGGCACCAGTAACGTGTGGGGTCTGACGAAACGGTCACAGGACTCTCAATTTATGAGTTAGAGCATAAAGTTCATTTTTAATCATTGTTTTATTTTGAATTATTTATTAAAACATTGTATATATGGTTGTAGGATTTTGTATAAGTAAGTTTACTTGGTTTTAGGCTGCCAAAACTTGAGGTTGCAAAGAGACTTCTTGTTAGTATGGACACATTGTCAGAAGTGGATGGTATACCTGTGGGTCCAAATTTCTACAAATTTTTTGTTGAAAATGCGAGAAAACCAAATGCTCTTTTCGAGAGACCACGCAAAGGGATTGCAACTGTGGGTGAATCAGTTGGGCGACATGTTGCATAGAAATATATTGATGTAAATTACCACTTTGTTTCATTTGTTTTTTCCGTTAATTACATTCCAACATATATATATATATATATATATAAACAGTTTAACCAATTGTATTATTTTTATTTTATTTTCACTCAGGTTATTTTGAAGGAGTAGGCCGCTATTATTCATTGTTGGGATTGATGGAGTGCCCAATCAATTAATATTTTTTTAATATTTTTTGATGTATTCATTTTGGACAATAGATTGTGTATTTTGAATCGAAAAAGTTAGTTTGTATGGACAATAGATTCCTAATGTATTCATGTTGGATAATAGGTTATGTTTTTGCATTTTCAATGTATAGATTATGTGGATTAATATTATATATAAATATATTATTTGAACTTCATTTTATAGATTTATCTTTTGGTGAATGAATATTTTATTGATTTATGTAATTATATGGTGAATGAAATATTTTCGTTGATTTATGCCAAGTGTACAGGAATTACAAAAAATTAATTTAAAAATATATATATTTAAAAAATAGACAGAGTATTTGCAACGGCTATAGTATTATTTGCGACAGCAAAAGCTGTCACAAAAACAAACTTTTGTGACAACTGTTCTTGTCGCAAATATTAGCCTTTGTGTCGATTGCCCCGTCGCAAAACATAGTCTTACTATCGCAAATATTAATTTTTTGTGACGGCATCACCCATCGCAAATAAAAATTTTGCCTTCGCAAATACTCATTTTTGTGACAATTTTTTGAGACGGTTAACTTGCCATCACAAATAACCTGCCGTTGTATAGAGCCGTCACAAAAACTTTTTGTGACCCCATTATTTGTGACGGCTAATTTTTCATCGCACGACCGTCGCAAAAGGCCTTTTGCAACGGCCAATGAACCTTTTGCAACGGCAAGTTGCCATCCCAAAAAGCCTGATTTTTAGTAGTGAGTAGTCACCAACATGGTTTATGAGATTCTAAGTAGAAACCATGAAATTGGAGTACTGGGCAGAAGCATTAGATAATATAGTGAAGCAATTTAGGGGTGGATGGAGTTGTTATAGAAAACTGTTGCCAAATTTCATATATGTCTGTGATTTCAAATTTTGACTTAAGAAGGTTTTCATTTTCCCTCTATAGTAATATCATATATTTGCAAACATAATTTCCTTTTTCTAGTTTTCCTTGATTGCAAATGCTTTATATATAGATAGATCTTAGGTGAGGGCTCAAATTTATTAGCAATAGATTGTCGCTGTATAAGAAGCTTGAACGAAGGAACCATGGCATTGCATTTCAGGGCCAGAGCACACCAAATCTTGAAGTTCCTTTAACCAAGTTGGAGAAATCTGATGATGAGCCATAAGCTACACATAAATATAGGTCTGCAAACTTCTAATCCCTTAATAAGGGGAGCTGAAGAATTCTTGATATCTGTTGTAACAGAAATGCAGGTTGCTGGAATCATCTTCCACAAGGAAAACTTCCATGATTTTATGGCAGACATTGAAGTGGAAAAATATTCTTATCACAGAGAGCCTTCCCCAATTTGCAAGTCTACTAGTCTTTTAACTGTTCTTTTTTAGCCTTAAAGGAAGTACATCTAATCTTGGCAACACATATATTCTAACAGCATGAAGTCAAGCACTTTACTCAGAAGCACCATAGTCTATGGACTAGTCTCTATGATTGATCATAAACTCTAGTCTCAGTGGATTCAACGTTACTCGTTAGTCAACCAAATATGATTTCACTTCTAAAAGACAGAAAGAGAAGCATCTTGGTAGAAAAGAAGACCCAATATAAACTCCATTTTTAATTAGAATAATATACCATCTTCCCTGCAAGGATAGAATTTTTGCTTCAATGTGCTGTTTCAATTAGCACAAAAACGGAAATGTTTGGTACATATTTTGAAAACTTTTAGAAGTGACAAGTATTAAAATAGTAAACTATAATCTTTTGTATTTCTATTAATAGAAGTTGTACAATATTTATAAAAAAATTCTAACTTTGTGTCGGCAGACCTTGTTGTTTTAATATATTGCATTGTGTTTTGGTGCACTTCCATATGTTGTAGTTTGTTTTAATAGAAATACTAGAGGTTCATTATTCCATTAGTTTTTCATTTTAGTCTCTTAGAAAATAGAAATGTTTGGACTGTTTCAATGAAAACAACTCGAAATTTTGTTCGTTCTTTCCTTGGTATGTTTTTGTCCTTTACCATCAAAATTTTTTGTTTCCTCCTCCATTCCCTATGGAAATGCTTCATTTCTTTCATATCCATATATGTTAGTGTAGCAGATATGCTTAGCTAATTCAACACTAGGCATATGGATACAACTTTTTGTTGGCCCAAGCAGGCAACCCAAGAGGGGGGGTGAATTGGGTTTTATAGAATTTTTAACAAGAGTTTCAACTAAAAAATCGTTTATGGATTTTAGAAACAAATAATCAAAGTATATGTATCAAGCAAATGAAGTGTACATTAAAACAAGTATTTGCAAGCATGCATAATGAGCAAGTAAGCAAAACAGAGGCAGAAGAAATATGCACCAGATTTATAGAGGTTCGGCCAACCTTGCCTACGTCCTCTCTTCTTCGATCCTTTCGAAGGAATTCCACTATGCAATACACCTTACACAGCCGCTGGTTGTGCCACGAGTGCCCAGCTCACTCTTTACAAAAGCTTCTTCCCAAGCTTTCAAAACCCAAGAGATTTTGTCCAAGCTTCTCTTAAACTTACAAGTGTTTTTCCCAAGAACACTTAAACTTACAAGGTTACAAACCCTCCCAAACAAGAATGAATGAAGATTATACAAAGAGTGACTCTCCTAGTGAGTATACAAATGAATACAACTCAATGGATAACTTTAAACACTCAGCAAGAATATGTAACAATTAGGTGCAGGTGATTTTCAACTTTGAAGCACTTGATATGAATGGTATGATTGCTCTTCCTTACTTCTTTGAAGCTGTATGTATCTCATATATATAGGTATGGATCGATTCTAGCCGTTGGAGAAGTATGGGAGAAGATTTGGTTGTGTTTGTGCCCATACCGTCTGTCAGAAAACTAGCCGTTAGAGTCTAGGAGTCGACTCTTTTCACAATGAGTCGACTCTTTTTGCATTTCAGCAGATTTTTCAAGTTTCTGTCCAAATGAGTCGACTCTTTTGTCCCAGGAGTCGACTCTTTTCAGCAGTCTGCAGAATTGTTTGTTCTCTGTTGCAATGAGTCGACTCTTTTTGGCCAGGAGTCGACTCTTTTAAGCTTCCAGCAGAATTCCAAGGCTCTGTTCGAATGAGTCGGCTCTTTTAACTTGAGGAGTCGACCCTTTTTCCAAAAACCCATATTTTTGCAACTTTTCTTCATTCTTTTTCAAAGCTTCCAATCTCTTCAAAGATCATCTAAATAGGCTTTTTAAAGCTTGCAAACACTTCTTCAAGATTAGATGACTCCAAGAACATCTTCAATCCATTCAAGGTGAGTTTTCTTCATTTTCATCACTTGTAGAGCTATTCCATTATCATAGCTTCATCTATTGATTCAAGTCTTCTTCAATATCTTCAAGAGAGCTTCCATGACTTAGAATCTTCATTTCTTCAATCAACATGGCTTCTCCATGGACTTCAACAACTCAAGAAAGCTTTTCAAATCTTGTGATTCCTTCCATGTCTTCAAGACATCTTTACATCTTCTAAGAAAACTTCCATATTTTGAGTTGGTATCTTTTTCTTCCATTCTTGCAAGATATCTTCAAGTACTCAAAGTCTTCAATCTTCTAAATCAAGACTTTGATCATTTTCATTCTTCTTCTTTGATATCCATCATCTTCATTCCCTTATAAAATCACCATTGTAGAATATGCTATTCTTTCATGCTTATCAATCTTCAATCTAGGATTTTCATCAACTTGAGAATCCTTTTTCTTCTTATAATATCACCTTTTGTAGAATAAATCACTTCATCATGCTTTTCATCATAAATCCTTTATTATGATAAGCTTCAAGTCAAGATTTAATTAATAATTCATCTGCACACTAAGTAGAATTATTAGATCATTTAACCATGTTTTGTTATCATCAAAATCAAGGCATTGACTCAACAATCTCCCCCTTTTTGATGATGACAAAACATTAAAAATATATGCAATTAATTTCAACATGAAACATGAGGATTAATATGTATGAGAAGTATGAGACTTCAAATGTCCAGTACTTCAAATTTTCAGTTTTCTTCCCTGTTTCAATATATTTTTCATAAGTATTTCTCCCCCTTTTTGTTAATCAATCAAAAAGGTATGCAAATTTGGAATGAAAAATGGGGAATCATAGTCCAAATAAGGAAATTTCTCCCCCTTAATGAAGGAATTTTCTTTGAAATGGCTTAAAACAATTTTAAGAGTAGTATGCTCAAAATTCTAAGAGGCTCAATAACTTACAATAGCAGAAAAATTTAGAGAAAGTGAGATTTTTATACCAATCATTTGCTCCCCCTTGCTTTTGTACTTGGTGCTTGAGACTTTTATTGCTTAAGATCCACTGAAGCAGGTTCATGTGCATTTATGGCATTGGATGCTTCTTACTGCTTCAACTGCATTAAACCAATGCTCCCCCTTTCCTTTGCAGTTGATGTCTTATGATATAATTCATGGTAGTGCATTGAGGGGTGTTTTCTCTCCTTTTGATCTTTTTGAGAAAAATTGCTCCCCCTTTTTGTCAAATCCTCAAAAAGAGGAGTAATAGATGGAGAAAAACAGACAGGTACAATAGCAAAAAAAAAATAGTATACAATGATGTTTATGTGAAGATCATTTACAAAGATAGTTAAAGCAATCATTTATTCAGCAAAATCAACAATGTTAAAGCAATTATTCATTCAGCATTGTTAAACCCTTCATTCATTCAACCAAACACAAATGAGATAGCAATGTTAAGATAAAGAGATTCAAAACACACCATTCATTCATAAAGAAATATTGAAAGAGTTTAACACAAAGGACCATCCACAAACATATTACATGATGCTTTAGAAAATGTCTTGTTCAAAAACAGAAAATAGAGAGTTCAGAGGCAGAGGTCTTCATTTTCCTTTGGGAGAAGGGGTTTGAGAGAGATCAACTAGATTATCAGCAGTGTTTGTAAATTTGCTGCTTGAAGGTCTTTGTCTCAGGCCATATTTGTGAGGAGCTACAGAAGACTTTGGAGGAGTTTGGTCAAGAGGATCAGAGGGGTCTGCAGGTGATGGCTGAGAAGAGGTATGCTCCCTTCCACTGGATCCTTCCAACTCATCAGTACTTGAATCTTCTGCTACAAATTCTGCTGCTGAAGGGAAGAGTGGCTGGTATTGGTCTCCCACCAGCTTCTTCATATATTTGCCAATATGCTCAGTGGAAAGAGCAATGTCATTGGCAACTTTCTCTCTGATTTTGGTTCCTTCAGACACAAAGGCCTTGCTCAATTCTCTTACCTTCTTTTCAACAAAGAATAATCTAGTTGCCCCATTATCAATTTTCTTATCCAATTTGGTGAATATCTCTTCTTGATGCCTTTTCAAGTCTCTTACCATGCTCATCAAAATACTCATATCTACTGATTGGCCACCTGGAACAATGCTCATTGGAAAGAGTTCCCTTGGAGTAGGAGAAGAGGCAGGTCTAGAGGGTTCACCACTTTCTGGTATGGCACTGGAAGGTTCACCTCTTTCAGTGGATTCAATTCAAGGAGTCCCACCATCAATATGTTTCTCTTTTCTAGGGGTCCAGGTCTTGCTCTGTGGGTTGAAGTGATAGCCCATTCTTGACAAAGTTTTCTGATTGTACTCATCTGAATTAGAATCAGGAGTTCTATGCTTTTCACCTCTTAAATCTATCTTGAAGTGTTTAAAAATTTTTGTCAAGAGGATCCCATAGGGTAGGCTAACTTTGGTTCTTGAGGCTTTGACAATGTGCTCTAAAATAAACTCAAGCAAATCAATTTTAGTGTCTGTCAAATAAGCCCAGAGGAAAAACAATTCCCTTTCAGTGATGTAGTCAAACTTCCTACCTTTAGGAATGAGAATGTGACAAATAAAGTGATGCACCAATCTCAGTTCCAAAGGCAACTCATTTGCCATGGGTTGGAATGAATCATCAGTAATTTCCTTTCCTAATAATGCAGATAAAGCAGTCTTTCTACTAACATCTTTCTTGTCCATTTGCCCACCACTACCAATTTTTAAAATTTGACAAATCACTCCTTTAGTGAGGGTAATGATTTCACCCTTCACATAACTAATCACATTTACTTCTCCAGTTTCCTTTTCTACATGGGCATAGAATTGTCCAACAATTTCAGAATATACATCATCCTTTAACAAAGTAATAGATTTCCAACCAAGGGCTTCAAATTTTGGTTCAAAAGCAAACTTCTCTTTAGCAAAGAAGGCATAATCTATCCATCTTCCATTTAAAATGACTCTAGAAGAGAAAATTTTCTCATACTTATCTTGATTTGATTTCTTCTCAAAGTAAATGGTGTTGTCGAGAAATACATCTTCCTCCTCCTCAGTTTGCTTCCCTTTTCTCCTCTTTGAAAGCTTAGAAGAGTCCCCTTTAGTCTTCCTCTTCGTTCCTCTCTTGGATATGGGAGTCGGCTCTTTTAGGGCTTTCTTGCCTTTCTTCGATGGAGCAGATTTAGGAGCCATGGAAGGTTGCAAATGACGGTTGAAGGAAGTTAGAAATACTCTAGGATGATCAAATATAGGTTGGGTAAGGATTGAGGGAGAGTTTTTCGGTGGTTGGAAGTGGAGATGGCGGTTGATCGTGAAAAAAGAGAGAAATTTGAAACGTTGGAATGATTTGAATAAAACAGGGGTGTTACAGTTTTAAAGCAGTTTTAACTTAAATGAGTCGACTCATGGTTAAAAAGGGTCGACTCTTTTTGAGCAAAGAAAGCTTCCTGAGCTCTCTGTTCAAATGAGTCGACTCTTTTGCCAGGAGGAGTCGACTCTTTTCGACAGAAGACATCTGGGGCTGATTCCAGAGTCCAGGAGTCGACTCTTTTGGAGCATGAGTCGACTCTTTTTCTCCAGAAATGCAAAGATGTGTTTTTAAAAGCCATGAAATGCATCAAACAAGTTTGTAATCAATTTCAAGGATACTTATGCATTTATCAAACATATATAGACATCTAAGCATTCAAGATAAAGGGTTGCTCATTCCCAAATCTCTCCTAATCATACAAAACCTATCTTCATTCAAGGGTTTTGTGAATATATCTGCAAGTTGATGTTCAGTACTCACAAAATCAAGCAAAATGTCACCTTTTTGCACATGATCACGTATGAAATGATGTCTAATCTCAATGTGCTTTGTGCGAGAGTGTTGGATAGGGTTTTTAGTCAGATTGATGGCACTTGTGTTATCACATCTAACTGGAATATGTTCAAATGTTAAACCAAAGTCTTCTAATTGATGTTTTATCCAAAGCACTTGTGCACAACAACTTCCGGCTGCAATATACTCAGCCTCGGCTGTAGAAAGTGCAACAGAGTTTTGTTTCTTACTAGACCATGAAACAAGCATATTTCCAAGAAATTGACAAGATCCACTAGTACTTTTTCTATCAACTTTGCTACCAGCATAATCAGCATCTGAATAGCCAATTAAGTTCAAAGATGTGTTTTTAGGATACCACAATCCAAGATTAGGTGTGTGCTTAAGGTATCTAAATATTCGTTTAACAGCAACAACATGTGATTCCTTTGGATTAGTTTGAAATCGAGCACACAAACATACACTAAACATAATATCAGGCCTACTAGCAGTCAAGTAGAGCAATGAGCCTATCATACTTCTATATAGCTTGGTATCTACTGAAATACCTTTCTCATCACTGTCAAGTTTTGTTGAAGTATTCATAGGAGTGCCCAATGGTTTCGCATTTTTCAGCCCAAACTTCTTGAGTAGATCTTTGATGTACTTAGCTTGGTTAATGAAAATTCCTTCCCTTGATTGTTTGATTTGAAGTCCAAGGAAGTAATTGAGCTCACCCATCATGCTCATCTCAAACTCACCCTGCATACACTTAGCAAATTCTTTGCAAAGCTTTTCATTAGTAGAGCCAAATATAATGTCATCAACATAAATTTGCACAAGCAACATGTCATGATTTTTAACCTTTATAAAAAGAGTTGTATCAACCTTTCCTCTCGTAAAATCATTTTCGGTTAAAAATTTGCTTAGCCTTTCATACCAGGCCCTTGGAGCTTGCTTTAAACCATATAATGCTTTAGTAAGTTTGAAAACATGTTCTGGAAATATAGGATTTTCAAAGCCAGGAGGTTGTTCAACATACACCTCTTCAGAAATAAAACCATTCAAGAATGCACTCTTCACATCCATTTGATAGAGTTTGAAATTCTTGAAACATGAAAATGCAAGCAACATTCTAATAGCTTCTAATCTAGCTACAGGTGCATACGTCTCATCAAAATCAATACCTTCTTCTTGACTATAGCCTTGAGCTACAAGTCTAGCCTTGTTTCTAATAATGGTTCCAGATTCATCCATCTTGTTTCTAAACACCCATTTGGTTCCAATTACAGGATGATCTTTAGGTCTAGGAACAAGATTCCAAACCTTATTCCTTTCAAATTGGTTTAATTCTTCTTGCATGGCCATAATCCATGACTCATCATTTTCAGCATCTTGAAAACATTTTGGTTCTATTTGTGAAAGGAAAGCAAGATGATTACACACATTTCTAAGAGATGATCTTGTTCTTACCCCTTGTGATGGATCACCTAGTATTTGCTCTGTTGGATGATTGTGGACAAATTTCCACTCCTTTGGCAATCCTTCATTCTCATTTTGTTGGCTTGAGAAGTCATCTTGATTTCCTTTGTCATGTGGTGAAGCTTCATTTTGAGTTTGATCAATGTTCATCTTATCCAAGTTCTTCTCCACATCATCTATATCATCATTCACAGCCTTTCTAGACAAAGAGTTTAGTTCATCAAAAGTAACATGAATTGATTCTTCAACAACTAAGGTTTTCTTATTGTAAACTCTATAAGCCTTGCTATAGGAAGAATATCCTAGAAAGATAGCTTCATCAGATTTTGCATCAAATTTACCAAGGTTGTCCTTGTTATTATTTAACACAAAGCATTTACATCCAAAAGCTCTAAAATATGAAACACTTGGTTTCTTGTTTTTCCAAAGCTCGTATGGGGTTTTATTTAAAAATTTTCTTACCAAAACTCTGTTTAACACATAGCAAGCTGTGTTAACAGCTTCAGCCCAAAAATATTTTGGCAAATTGTTTTCACAAAGCATTGTTCTCCCCATTTCTTCCAAAGCCCTGTTTTTCCTTTCAATAACTCCATTTTGTTGAGGAGTTCTAGGTGCTGAAAAGTTATGTTCAAAACCATTTTCATCACAATATGTTTCAAAAGGTTTGCAATCAAACTCACCACCATGGTCAGTCCTAATTGCTGTGATTGTAAATCCTTTTTCGTTTTGAACCCTTTTACAAAATTTGGTAAAGAAAGCAATTGTTTCATCTTTGTGAGCTAGAAAGAATGTCCATGTAAACCTTGAGTAATCATCAACAATGACAAGAGCATATTGTTTACCAGCTAAGCTTAGAGTTCTAGTTGGTCCAAACAAATCCATATGCAATAGTTGAAGTGGTCTAGAAGTAGAGAGCATGTTGGTAGATTTAAAAGATACTCTGGTTTGTTTTCCCATTTGACATGCATCACAAGTTTTGTCTTTTTCAAAATTGAATTTGGGAAGACCATTTACTAACTCATTTTTAGAAATTTTTGAAATAATGCTCATACTAATATGGCCAAGCCTTCTATGCCACAACCAACTATCTTCTTTGCTCACAGCAGCAAGGCATTTGATCTTACAAGAAGATAATTCATTTAAGTTGAAAGTGTAAATATTGCCTTGTCTTTGGCCAATCAATATGATCTTGTTATCATTTATGTTTACTACATTACATTTAGATGATTCAAACACTACTTTGCAACCTTTGTCACACAATTGACTAATGCTTAACAGGTTGTGTTTAAGTCCTTTAACAAGTAGAACATTCTCAATAGAAGTTGAAGAATTTTTACCAATACTACCTATACCGATGATCTTGCCTTTGCTATTATCTCCAAAAGTGACCAATCCTCCATCTTTTGGTGTGAGAGAAGTGAATTGAGTTTCATCTCCAGTCATATGTCTTGAACAGCCACTGTCCAAGTACCATTGATCCTTTTTGGAGTTAGCTTGAAGACACACCTACAAAACAAGCAACTCAACCTTTGACCTTTGGTACCCAAATCATCTTGGGTCCAGTGGAGTTAGTCTTCAATGTTCCTTTTGGAACCCAAGCTTTCTTGACACCATGAGATTGTTGTATAAGAAAACATTGATTTGCAAAGTGACCTCTCTTATGACAATAGAAGCATGTGATTGGTGCTTTTGAAAACTTTTTATGTTTAAAAACATTGTAACCTATTCCAGCCTTGTCAAGAGAGCAATTTCGTTTTCCAAGCATAACATCAAGTTTATCTCTTCCATTGACACATTTAGAAAGAAATTTTTCTAAATCAGTGACTTTTTCTTTTAAAACAGAGTTTTCATTTTTCAAAATGTCATTTTCATTTTGTAACTCTTCACTTTCTTCTGTGAGAGTGAATACCATATTCTTGAGAAGATTGTTTTTGATGCTTAGCTTTTTAAATTCAACTATCAAATCATCAAAAGCATCTTGCAATTCATTAAAAGAAAAATCAGAATTAGTTACCTCTGTTTCTTCTTCATGTGCCATAAGACATAGGTTGGCTACTTCATGAGTTTCAGATTCATCTAAGCTTGAATCCTCACTGTCACTCCATGTTGCAGCTAGAGCCTTCTTCCCTCTTTCTTTCTTTTCCTTTCTTTTTCAGCTGAGGACACTCATTTCTCATGTGTCCTGGCTTTTTGCATTCGTAGCATATGATGGTAGAATCCTTGTTGTTGGATTCACCTTTTGCTTCAATCTTCTTTCCTCCCTTCCACCTTCTTCTCATGAATCTCTTGAATTTTCTTGTGATGAGAGCAAGATCTTCCTCATCTTCTTCTTCACTTCCAGATTCATTTTCTGATGTGGTGGTCTTGAATGCAACAGACTTCTTTTTCTTGTCCTCTTCTTCTTGAGCATTCTGTTTTCGGGTTAGCTCATAAGTCATAAGAGAGCCAAGAAGTTCTTCAAGAGGTAGAATGTTGAGGTCTTTAGCTTCTTGAATGGCTGTCACCTTTGCTTCCCATGTCTTTGGCAGTGATCTTAAGATTTTCCTCACCTGTTCACTGTTAGGATACACTTTTCCAAGAGACTTTAAGCCATTTACAATGTCAGTAAATCTGGTGAACATCTCAGTTATAGACTCATCAGATTTCATTCTAAATAATTCATAGTTATGCACAAGAATGTTAATTTTTGACTCCTTGACCTGATTTGTTCCTTCATGAGTTACTTCAAGTCTGTCCCAAATTTCTTTGGCAGATTCACAGGTAGAAATTCTATTGAACTCATTTGGATCTAATGCACAATATAAGATATTCATAGCCTTAGCATTAGATTGCATAAGCTTCATGTCATTCTCATCCCATTCATTTTCAGGTTTGGGGATAACTTCTCTTTCAATAACTTTGCTGGGAGTTTTAGGACCATTAACAATAATCATCCATAACTCATAATCAACAGATTGAATATAAATCCTCATTCTATTCTTCCAATAGTTGTAGTTTGTACCATTAAACATTGGAGGTCTATTAGTGGATTGACCCTCACCTAGAGAGCTTCCAATCATGGTTGCCATGGATCAGCTCTAAGGATGTTAAGCCTTTAAACTAGAGTACTAGCTTTGATACCAATTGTTGGCCCAAGCAGGCAACCCAAGAGGGGGGGTGAATTGGGTTTTATAGAATTTTTAACAAGAGTTTCAACTAAAAAATCGTTTATGGATTTTAGAAACAAATAATCAAAGTATATGTATCAAGCAAATGAAGTGTACATTAAAACAAGTATTTGCAAGCATGCATAATGAGCAAGTAAGCAAAACAGAGGCAGAAGAAATATGCACCAGATTTATAGAGGTTCGGCCAACCTTGCCTACGTCCTCTCTTCTTCGATCCTTTCGAAGGAATTCCACTATGCAATACACCTTACACAGCCGCTGGTTGTGCCACGAGTGCCCAGCTCACTCTTTACAAAAGCTTCTTCCCAAGCTTTCAAAACCCAAGAGATTTTGTCCAAGCTTCTCTTAAACTTACAAGTGTTTTTCCCAAGAACACTTAAACTTACAAGGTTACAAACCCTCCCAAACAAGAATGAATGAAGATTATACAAAGAGTGACTCTCCTAGTGAGTATACAAATGAATACAACTCAATGGATAACTTTAAACACTCAGCAAGAATATGTAACAGTTAGGTGCAGGTGATTTTCAGCTTTGAAGCACTTGATATGAATGGTATGATTGCTCTTCCTTACTTCTTTGAAGCTGTATGTATCTCATATATATAGGTATGGATCGATTCTAGCCGTTGGAGAAGTATGGGAGAAGATTTGGTTGTGTTTGTGCCCATACCGTCTGTCAGAAAACTAGCCGTTAGAGTCTAGGAGTCGACTCTTTTCACAATGAGTCGACTCTTTTTGCATTTCAGCAGATTTTTCAAGTTTCTGTCCAAATGAGTCGACTCTTTTGTCCCAGGAGTCGACTCTTTTCAGCAGTCTGCAGAATTGTTTGTTCTCTGTTGCAATGAGTCGACTCTTTTTGGCCAGGAGTCGACTCTTTTAAGCTTCCAGCAGAATTCCAAGGCTCTGTTCGAATGAGTCGGCTCTTTTAACTTGAGGAGTCGACCCTTTTTCCAAAAACCCATATTTTTGCAACTTTTCTTCATTCTTTTTCAAAGCTTCCAATCTCTTCAAAGATCATCTAAATAGGCTTTTTAAAGCTTGCAAACACTTCTTCAAGATTAGATGACTCCAAGAACATCTTCAATCCATTCAAGGTGAGTTTTCTTCATTTTCATCACTTGTAGAGCTATTCCATTATCATAGCTTCATCTATTGATTCAAGTCTTCTTCAATATCTTCAAGAGAGCTTCCATGACTTAGAATCTTCATTTCTTCAATCAACATGGCTTCTCCATGGACTTCAACAACTCAAGAAAGCTTTTCAAATCTTGTGATTCCTTCCATGTCTTCAAGACATCTTTACATCTTCTAAGAAAACTTCCATATTTTGAGTTGGTATCTTTTTCTTCCATTCTTGCAAGATATCTTCAAGTACTCAAAGTCTTCAATCTTCTAAATCAAGACTTTGATCATTTTCATTCTTCTTCTTTGATATCCATCATCTTCATTCCCTTATAAAATCACCATTGTAGAATATGCTATTCTTTCATGCTTATCAATCTTCAATCTA
Organism: Euryodendron excelsum; assembly: GCA_033060915.1. Lineage (NCBI taxonomy): Eukaryota > Viridiplantae > Streptophyta > Magnoliopsida > Ericales > Pentaphylacaceae > Euryodendron > Euryodendron excelsum. The sequence continues at coordinate 52,252,732 of CM065378.1, forward strand.
GGATTTTCATCAACTTGAGAATCCTTTTTCTTCTTATAATATCACCTTTTGTAGAATAAATCACTTCATCATGCTTTTCATCATAAATCCTTTATTATGATAAGCTTCAAGTCAAGATTTAATTAATAATTCATCTGCACACTAAGTAGAATTATTAGATCATTTAACCATGTTTTGTTATCATCAAAATCAAGGCATTGACTCAACACTTTTGACACAAAAATTGACTCAATAAGAAACTACTTAGAAGGTAAGTCAGATAACTTTGACTTCTTACTTTCATTGGAACCTCCGACAACAAAAGTGGTGACACCTTTATAATAAGTGTCAACACCTTTCACTAAAAAGCAAATTTGGAAAAAGTCTGGTGCAAAGAATTGAGACAATTCCGGTATTTTGGACGTATCTCTCTATTTTACAATTCGATTAAGTCGATTCTTATAGCGTTAGAAAGAAGACTCAAATCTCTACAATATTGTGTATCATGAAAATTTTGTGAATCGTATTCTAACTAGGTCAAAAATGAGCTGCAAATTACAGAAATTTGAAAACCATGAATTTTATGATCTTGCTTTCCTATCTTGTTGCAATTTCCTCTCTCTTTAGTACTCTTCTACACGTGGGATATATATAGAAGAGAGAGAGAGAGCATGAAAGAGGGATCCTTATTCTTCCGTTTATCTATTTTCTTTCTTAAGTTTTTTATGGTTTTCTTTGTTTCTTACTATGGCTAGGGATGAAACCATCAACTATAATATAAGTCTTCTATCCAAACGATGTGTCAATGTGTTATTATTATTATTATCAATATGTGTACAAACAACTTTTTTTTTGCAATTCTTCTTTTTTAACCTAACCAAAAGCACAATATTTTTTACTTGAAAAAAGCATAAAACTTCTTTTTCATGTTCTCTTTTTGCTTGTTCAGTTATGGTGTAAGCTGAGGGACATTAGTTGTTAAAGTCGGTTTTTTTTTTTTCTAGGAAAAAATTAGGCTATTTTTTTCAATGAAGAAAATGTAACAGAGTAGGTTAGTGAAACCACTAATCCATTTCCATCGATCATCTGACTAAATTCCGTTCACAAATCACTAGATTGTTGCTTTGTGAATTATTTCATTGCATATACACACTAAAGCAGAAAATAAAATAAAATAAAACTCCACATAATTTTAGTAAAAATCCCAATAGCAGTCAGACAAACTCTGAGAGAGCCATAACTGGAACCCAGAGAGCCAAATAGACTCTCCATAATGCTAGAGAAAAACCCATTAGTAGCTCCAGGACGGGAATGGCAACCATAGTGCAACAAATTCTAGGCATCTAGAAGAAAATTTCCCAATAAATGCATTCCATAGATTAGAGCACAACATACCCATACACAAACCAACCAAACAAAACCCTAAAATTCACAAATCACAAACCCATTGGAGACTCCCAATTTCATCACAGAGGAGCGCTTTTTTTTGTTTTTTCCTTAACCTTCTACCTCTTCTGCTTCTCTTGAACCAACTTGCCTCACCCACAAAGGAGCCTTTTGTTGCTGGCCATACCAACAGTTCCCAAGGTCATTGCCCCCTCCCCCCCTCAAAAAAAAATTAAAAAATATTACCTTGATCCCTACAAAAATTAAGGTAGCGAATCCAGGATTTGTGTTTTGGGGGCCAAGATAAAACATTTTAATTTTTGTAGGGATCAAGGTAAAATTTTAGAATTTTAAGGGAGCCAATACCTATATTTTTTTGTAAATACTAAAAAAAAACTATAGGTATTATAGAAAATTTTGAAAGTTTTGAAGGGCCCCTGGCCTCACCCCTCCCCCGCTCTGTCCTCCACTGCCTTCATTGTCACCCCCATGTATATTCAAAACATAATAGAAAAAATGAGACAGAGAAAGATTAAGACATTCCATTGCTAGAGAAAGAAGTGAAAGGCGCCAAGTGGCCGTTGCCGAAGAGAGAGGCTGGCTAAGGAGAGCATGAAAGAAGAGGGAGAGACCTGTTGGAGGAAGCAGAGTGAGAGAAAGGGGAAAAAATTTTAGGGAGAAGGAAATGGAAGAGAGGGAATGCTAGAGAAATATTAGAACAAAAGGAGGGAAAATAAAGTTGGGTAAAAAATTATCTCTATTAATCAAAATGACTTTGGGTTTGTTGAAAAAAAACCATTGTTTGCTACAACATAGCCAACTGCCACAAATAAATCAAAGTCGTCACAAATAATAGGTTTTTGCAAAATATTTTTTTTTTAATGACAATGCATATTGACATCATTAATAATGACACGTTGGGATAACATTTTTGCCATCGTAAATGTTTCACGACTTAAAAAGCCCATTAATGTACAAAAATAGTAAGAATAGTATGGAAAGAGGAAGAGACCAGTGTCATTAGCATGTATCCTATAAGGAGGTGATAGAATGCACCTACATTAACACTATTGTTGGCACTTTTTATGGCATGTTTTATGAATATATGCATATTATGCACCGGCCCTCTTCAATAACTAGTGTATTTTTTATTGTGGATATGAATAAAATTATTTGGGGAGGATGAATTTGAAGATTATGAAACATTTCAAGTCATAAGGTCTAAGAAACAAACCGAGAAGTCTCCATTATACGTTTATTTGCAGGAACCAAGTCACAATTTGACTAGTGAGTTGGATGTTTTAAGGTTTTGGAGTGCATGCTCTACGTCGTATATAGAACTTGCAAAAATACCTCATGATCTTCTTGCTATTCTAGTGTCAAATGTTGCGTCAGAATATGCTTTTACCATGACATGTGGAATGATAAAGTCCTTTTTAAAGTGCTCCAAAATCAAATATAGTGCAAACTTTGAAATGCCTTATTGGATGCATTAACAGTTTACTTGGAATTTAGTGTATGAAAAGTAGATTCTTCAGAACCTAAAGTTGAAGATGATGATAATTATGACTCTTTATGGAGATGGAGATGGATTTAAAGAAGTTTAGATCATGTTATGTTATGTATCACTAAAAATAAAATGGAGATATTATTACTAGTATCGCGCCCTTATTTTAGCAAGTGTCTCTTGGCTTAGAAAAAAATACCGATACTCTCTCTATTAGAAATCACCTTTCGAAAATGACAAGTGCAACGAGTGTTTAAACTTAAAATTTGATTTGAATAAGGGATTTTTGAAAAAAGTTTGGATTCACAACCTAACATAGTTAAAGATGTACTAGATCACCCAAAACTAAGTACAACTTTTGAAAACCACTCTACTCAAAAGTGCTTGCCCATGAAGTTTCACTTCCTCCAGCAACATTTTCTTTCTTCAGGGTGCAAATCTTGGTCTGCCTGTTGAAGTAGTACCTTATCCTCAACAAAGTCTTGTGGCTGTACTAATCTAAATTTGGATTAGGCTTTCTCTTCTTTTCATTTGACAAATCAACCTTGAAGTACTTGAAGATCCTTGTAAAAAGCTTCCCATAAGGAAAAATGACCTTTGTCCTAGTTGCTTTAAGCATGTGGCTTAAAATGTAATAAGCCGAGTCAACCTTGGTCTCAATGATGTATGCTCACATGAAGAACAACTCCTTCTCAGAAATATGCTCAGACTTTTCACCTTTAGGGATATAAATGTGACACACAAAGTGATGGACAAGTCTCAGTTCTAATGGTAGTTCATTTGCAATGAGTTGAAAATTATTATCAGTGATTTGCTTTCCTATAAGAGTAGTTAGGGCTGGACACCTATCAGGGCTTTTCTACCCTATCTCATCAGTGCTAATATCCAAAATTTGGCAAATCACACCCTTAGTAAGATGTTTAGAGATACCTTTGACATAACTAGAGACATTGACAGTTGCTCCTTCTCTTTTGGCATGGGCATAAAATTGTCCCACTAACTCCGAGTAAACTTCCTCTTTCAATAGGGTTATGGGTTTTCATTCAAGCTTCTTAAGTTTATGCACAAAAGTAAACTTTTCTTTGGCAAAAAGAGCATAATCTATCCATCTACCATTCAGAATAACTTTAGAAGAGAAATCACTTTCATACCTTTCTTGGATGGATTACTTCTCAAAGTAGATGTCATTTTGAAGAAAGTCTTCTTTCTCAACAACTTCCTTCCCTTTATTCTTCTTCAAAGCCCTAGAAGACTCCTCTTTATCTTTCATCTTCTTGCTTCCCTTTATTTGGGGGTCGACTCCACTAGAATTTGCTTATTCTTTCTTGGTTTAGTGATTTTAGGTGCCATTGGAGGTTACAATAGAGTTTATGAGTAGTTATGAAATGATCTAGAGGTTAGAATCTGAGATTTATGGAGATTGGAAGAGAGATTTTTAGAGGTTTTAGCAGTTAGGGCGATGGTTGATCAAATGAGAAAGAGTGTTCAAAATTAGGGCAAAACAAGGTATTTATAGGCATGTATGCATACCTGTATGTATATGCAGATGGGTCGACTCTTGCCATCAGGCGGTTGATACTTTTCGCACCAAAAAATCTTTCTAGGTCTTATGTAAAAATGGGTTAACACTTGACTTTCGGGGTGTCGACCATTTTCAACAGAGCCTTTTTTAAACGAACAATACCAATTTCATTTGTCGACACTTCCAAGTCAGGTGTCGATTCTTGCCATCAAGGGGTTGACACTTTTCGCACCAAAAAATTTTTCTGGGTCTTGTGTAAAAATAGCTTAACACTTGACTTCCAGTGTGTCGACCATTTTCAACAAAGCCATTTTGAAACGATTAATACCCATTTCATGTGTTAACACTTCCAAGTTAGGTGTGGACTTATTTATCCAGAGATCATTTTTAGAGCACATGGGATCAATTCCTTTACACCAAGGGTCAACTCTTTTATGCATTACATTACAATGATCTCTAAATGCCACAAAATGAATCAAATAGATATATAATCACATTTAAATGATCCATATACACAATTAAACATATATAGCATGATAATAAATCAAATCAATAGATTGCTCATCCGTAATGATCTTCTAATCATACAAAATCTATCTTCACTCAATGGTTTTGTGAAGAAATCAACTAATTGATGTTCATTATTTACAAAATCAAGTTTAATATCACCTCTTTGTGTATGGTCTCGAATAAAATGATGTCTAATTTCGTTGTGCTTTGTGCGAGAATGTTGAATAGGATTCTTGGTTAAATTAACGGAACTTATATTATCACACCTACTAGGAATATATTCATATGTGAGTCTAAAGTCCTCTAGTTGCTGTATGATCCAAAGCACTTCAACGCAACAGCTTCCAACAGCTATGTATTCAGTCTCTGCTGTAGAGAGTACAACTGAGTTTTACTTCTTGCTAAACTATGAAACTAGCATATTACCAAAAAATTGACATAAGCCACTAGTGCTCTTCCTATTCACTTTGCTTCCACATAGTCAGCACTTGAATAACCTATGAGGTTAAATAAAGTACCTTTGAGGTACCATAACTCTAGGTTGGAAGTGTACTTAAGATATCTAAAAACCCTCTTCACAGCAATAATATGTGATTCCTTAAGATTAAATTGAAATCTAGCACATAAGTATACATTAAACATAATATCAGGCCTACTTGCAGTTAAATAAAGTAATGATCCAATCATACTTGTCACGTCCGCTCCTAATCAAGCGTCATTAACGTCGTCTTAAGACACACGTGATCGCATAAATTACTAACCTGTTAGCGAAACCTTATAACAATCTCAAATATAAGAATCTTATAAGGAATAAACAACAACATTTTATAAATAAAACCATCTCATGATTCATCATACAATATAAGAAAGAATACTAAATTAAATTCATAATGATTACAAGACCAAATGTAAAATGAACTCCACAAACTCTCATCCAATACACAACATATGCAAAGACTATGACTCAACAAATGGAGATTCTCAAAGCTCTCCAACTCTACACTAACATCAACAGCAGTAGCAATGGACTGGATATCTCTTTTTAGTCTGCAAAACAACATGTGTGGATGTGAGCTATATATCAATGTGCTCACTAAGATAATGAAACTCGTAAAGGATTAATGATAAATAAACACTGAATCAATCCACAATAGATAATCCACCTTTCAATAATATATAATCACCATTATCAATGATATAACTACATGCTTGTTACCATCATCAATGAGAAATGAATGGTAGACATACTTGTCATCAACACCAATGAGGAATGTCTTATGAAATGTAATGCCTCTTATAATGCAAAATTTATTGTCACCACATAGGCTCACTACCACATAGGCACATCACCACATAAGCTTAATGCAATGTATGATACACCACAAATGAGCACGTGATTTAGATAGCATTGGCCTAATATATCGATGACTCATTATCAAGGAAATGTCCACCATGACACCCTTTAGGTTACTCCACTGTAACTAAACTTTAGGTTGGTCCCACGTGACTGAACCTTTTCCTGTGCAATGTAAGTTATGCACATAATGTATGTTGTATGAAATGTCATGTCATAATTTAACACCAATATCAACACCTCAATGCCACTACATAAGCCATGCAACATCAACACCAACACCAACATAGAAAACAATATCAATATCAATATAGACAACAATTTCAATATAGATAAGCCACACAATGCCACCACATAAATCACCACCATCAACACAGACAATAAAATATCCAATTTAATAAGAGAAGAATTATCTTAAACTCTCCATACAATCAACACCAACATTAACAACAACAATCACTTTAATACGAATAAGACTATCTTAAATCTTTACACAATCAACAATAATAATTCACAACAAGACAATCCATTCAATTCGAATAAGAGTATCTTATATCCCCACAATCAACACTAACATTAACAACAACAACAACAACAACATTAAAAATCATTACGAACATCAATATAGATCATAAGACATTCAATTCAATACGAGAAAGAATATCTTAAACTCCCCACAATCAACACCAACATTCATAACAAGACATTCAAGTTAATACAAATAGGATTATCTTACTCATCCCACTTGTTACCGCTCTTTAACTATGATTGAATCACTCATTAGGTTGAACCGAAGTGTCCTTAGCTGATTCCAAACCTACCAAACACCACCACATCAAACTTGATGAAATAGATGCTATAATTTATAATCAATGCATGATTATAACATATACTCCTTAAACATGTGATTTAGAACATCAATGATGTATTAGAACTCAATGGGATGTTAAAACCTTCCCCAATGCAATACAAGGTCAAAATTAAACTAGAATATCTCACAATTTACAAGGAGTTAGAGTGCAAGCTTTATATAAATAGAAAGCTCTATAAATCTACTTTTCAATGCTTCAAACGGTGCATCATTTTGAGTTTTCTAAAGTGAAAAATGACCATTTTACCAAAGTGTGCCATAGCTGTGGCAAGAAAGCATGCCACTAGGCACCCCCTGGCGCCCTCCTAGTAGCCTATTGTGCCACTAGGAGCACCAAGTGCGTCCCTCTCCTTACTTGGTTTGAAATACACTTCTAAAATATGGTTTTAAGGCCCCTTTTTATTTTCTGCACAATTCTAAGTCCTTTTAAGTCTAAAATGAAGTTCTAGAGCCATAAACAAGTTCTTATATGCCAAAAAAAATGCACAACATGAGGATTCAAGGCTTTCTCCTTGGAAACCCTAAACACTTTCTCACACCTCACCTCAATTCTCACCTTCATGACATGAAATAGTATGCTAGCACGCAATAATCAACAAATATGTAATGAAACAAATACAAACATGAGATTTCTTACCTCAAACAATGAAATCACAAGCTTCCCCTTCAATTCCCCCTCTTCTATTCTTTTCTCTGCTTTTTCTTTCACTTTCTTTTTTGCCAAATACAATTACTATACAAGCTCCTCTCTTCTATCTTCCCCCTTGACTGGAAAGTCATGATAGATACAACTTGTATCTAATGCACCACATGTCACACACATACACTTGCTAGCAACAAACACACATCTCACACACACCTTATACACATACTGCACTTAAAGTGAAGCACACACCTATACCTCATTGCTTCACTAATTTACATGATTAATATAATTAATCATACTCATGATAATTAATTATCATTAATATAAGCTAAACATGAAGATTAATTAAGCTAATTAATTAATCAAAGATTAAGATAATTAATCATGCTAAAAAATAACATAATTTCCCCATGATATGCTCTCATTAAAACATGCTAATCAAGCTCATTGATTAAGGAAATTATGTTCAATAACATATGCAATTAAGCTAAACATGATGCTAAGCATGATAAAGTTTTACAATACTTTTATACAACTTGGTATCTACAGAAATATTTGTTCATCACTGTCCAACATGGTTGGAGTATTCATAGGAGTGCACAATGGCTTTTCATTTTCCATTCAAAACCTCTTGAGTATATTTTTAATGCACTTAGCTTAGTTAATGAAAATTCTTTCATTTGATTGTTTGATTTGAAATTCAAGAAAGTAATTCAGCTCTCCTATCATACTCATTTCAAACCCACTCTGCATATACTTAATAAATTCTTTACAAAACTTTTCATTAGTAAAGCTAAATATAATGTCATAAACATAGATTTTCACAATAAGCATGTCATGGCCTCTAATCTTGATAAAAATTGTTCTATCAACCTTTCCTTTTATAAAATCACTTTCAATCAAAAACTTGATCATCCTTTCATATCATGTGCTTGGGGCTTATTTTAAACCATAAAGTGCTTTTGAAAGTTTAAAAATGTGATTTAGAAACTTTAAATTTTTAAAACCAGGATGTTGTTCCACATAAACCTCTTCAGAAAAAAATTTATTCAAAAATGTACTTTTCACATCCATTTGATAAAACTCAAAATTTTTGAAATATGAAAATGCAAGCAACATTTTAATAGCCTCTAACCTAGCTACAGGTGCGTAGGCCTCATCAAAATCAATTCCTTCTTCTTGACTATAACCTTGAGCTACAAGTCTTACCTTGTTTCTCACAACAATTTCAAATTCATCTATTTTGTTTCTAAAAATTCATTTGGTTCCAATAACTGGATGATCTTCAGGTTTAGGCACAAGATTCCAAACATCATTCCTTTCAAATTGGTTTAACTCTTCTTGTATTGCTAAAATCCAATACTCATCATGTTCAATTTCTTGAAAAGATTTTGGTTCAATATGAGACAGAAATGCAAGATAATTACAAATATTTCTAAGTGATGATATTATCATTACCCCTTATGATGAATCACCAAATATATAATCTTATGGATGATTGTGAACAAAATTCCACTTCTTTGGTAGCCCTTCATCCTCATCTTGTTAATTTGAAGAAATGTCTTGTTCATCCCTCTCCTTTTGTGAGGTTTCACTTACGTTTTGATTGATAGTAAGATTGTCCCTATTTTGCTCCACATTATCTGTAACATCACTCACAACATTTATAGGCAAATAATTTAGTTCATCAAAGGTAACATGTACAGATTCCTCAACAACCAATGTTCTTTTATTGAAAACTCTATAGGCCTTAATATAGGTAGAGTAGCCAAGAAAAACACATTCATCAGATTTTGCATTAAACTTTCCAAGGTGATCTTTGTTGTTGTTCAAAACAAAACACTTGCATCCAAAAACTTTAAAGTATGAAACATTTGGCTTTTTTCTTTTCAATCATATGAGGTTTTGTTCAAAAACTTTCTAAATAAAACTCGATTTAAACAATAGCAAGCTGTGTTACAGTTTTTGTCCAAAAATATTTTGAGAAATTATTTTCACAAAGTAGAGTTCTCCCCATTTCTTCCAAAATCCTATTCTTTCTCTCAAGAACCAAATTCTGTGGAAGTGTCCTTAGTGCTAAAAAATTGCGTTCCAAATCATTTTTATTATAATATTTTTCAAAAGGATTGCAATCAAACTTACCATCATGGTCAGTCCTATTTATAGTGAATGTAAAACATTTCTCATTTTGAATCTTTTTGCAAACCTTTGTATAGAGAATAATTTTTTCATCCTTCTGAGCAAGAAAGAATGTCCAAGTGAACCTTACGTAATCATCAACAATAACTAGAGCATACTGGTGACCCACTCAAACTGATAGTTCGAGTAGGTCCAAATAAATCTATATTTTTTGGATTTGAAAGAAACTCGTGTTTGCTTCCCCTTTTGACAAACATAAAAAACTTTATCTTTTTTAAATTTGAGCTTGTGAAGTCCACTAACTAAATCATTTTTGGCAATCTTTGAAATGATGCTCATGCTTGTGTGACCAAGACTTCTATGCCACTGTTCACAACCAGTCAATATGGTCTTGTTGTCATTGATGTTCACTAAAACGTATTTTGAAGATTCAAAAATAATTTTTAAACCTTTGTCACACAATTGGCTAATATTCCAAAGATTATGTTTAAGACCTTTAATAAGAAGAACATTCTCAATAGAGGTTGAAGAATCATTACCAATACTAGCAATACCAATGACTTTGCCTTTACTGTTATCACCAAAAGTGACCAAGCGTCCACCTTTTGGTGTAAGATATGTGAATTGAGCCTCATCACCAATCATGTGCCTTGAACATCCACTGTCCAAATATCAATAGTTCTTCTTAGACTTTTCTTGGAAGGCATACCTACAAGAAAAACAATTGAGGTTTTGACATTTTGGACTCAAACCATCTTGGGTCCTTGGAGCCCAAGCTTTCCTGATAGCATGTATTTTTTTCATAAAAAAGTACTGATTTGCTATGTGTCCTCTCTTTTGGCAATAAAAGCATGTAATTTGATATTTTTAGGCCTCAAATTAGTTTTTGAAAAACATTTTCTTTTTAAAAGGATTGTGTCCAATTCCAGCCTTGTCAAGAGTGCATTTTTGCATTCTAAGAATAATGTCTAGCTTCCCTTTTCCTTAAACACATTTGGCAATAGATTTGCCTAAATGTTTCACGTTTTCTTTTAAAACATCATTTTCCTTTTTCAAAATCTCATTGGCATTTTGCAAATTCTCATTTTCCTTTGTAAGAGAAGAAACCATATTTTTTAAAAGAATATTTTTTATGCCAATCTTTTTAATTTTAGCAAGTAAATCATCAAAAGCATCTTGTGTTCATTAAATGTAAAATCAGAATGTTTAGAATATGATACATTTGTTTTTTCTTCTTATGCCAAGAGATATAGGTGTTGACACCCAAATTTTGACCCTTGGCCCATATGTCAACTCTTAAATCGGAGTCCAGAAGACCACATCCTGGTCGTACTCCGATGATATCTTAAACTAGAGTCTCAAAGACCGCATCCCAGTCAGACTTTGATGAGACTTTGAACTAGGATCCAGAAGACCGCATCCTGGTCAAACTCCAATGACACCTTAAATCGAAGTCCTAAAAACCACGTCCTAGTCAGACTCTAATGACACCTTAGACTAGAGTCTAGGTGATCGCATCCCATTTAGACTCTGATGAAATCATTCCCAAAGATCAGTCATCTTTGATCACTTTAAATCGGAGTCTAGACGACCGTATCCTAGTCAGACTCCAATGACATGTCAAACTCTAATGACATCATTCCCGAAAGTCAGTCATCTCCCATTACCTTATCTTGGAATCCAATCAACTGCATCCAAGTCAAACTCTGATGAGATTATTTCTGAAGATCAATTATCTCCGATCACCTTAAACCAGAGTGCAGGTGACCGTAACCCAGTTAGACTCCGGTGACACCATTCCGGAGATTAGTCAACTCCAATCAACTTATGTTGGAGTACAAGCGACTACATCTCAGTCAGACTTTGATGACATCATTTTAGAGATCAGTCATCTTCGATTACCTTAAACCGGAGTCTAGGCAATCGCATCCTGGTCAGAGTCCGATGACATCATCACCAGAGATTAACAATTTTTGATCACCTTAAGCTGAAGTCCAAACGACCACATCCTGATTGGACTTCAATGACATCCTTCTAGAGTTCAATATTCTCTGATCTCTATTCGCATCACCTAGCATCACTAGCTTGAGTCTCGATGATCGTAGTATGGTCAAACTTTGAAACCCTAAACCAAAGTCAAAAACTTCCAAAGCTCGTAACTAGAGCCCTAGCAAGCTCTCATGACCTTAACTGAAGGCTAATAATCTTCGGTATCACCTTTCGAAGTCTAGTCCATCAATCGAGAACATAAACCTTGAGTCAAAGAGAATCAAAACAAGCCAAAACACGACGGGACAAACCTCATGGCACTGTAGTGCCATAAAGAAGGAATTGTAGGCATAAGGCACTACAGTGCCGTGAAGAAGAAAACCTAGGCATTAGGCACTACAGTGCAGTGAAGGAGAAATCTCAAGTGTTAGGCACTAAATTGTCGTGATGCACAAAATCTAGGCCTTTAACAATGTCGCTCCACATCTGCCTATGTCATGCCAATGTCATCAGGGTGACATCACCCTTTGCCCACGAGGCAGAATTTTGGTGGAGTTACATCTCCCCTCTCTAAAAGTTAGGCATTGGAATGCCTCAAAAAAGAAAACCATGCTTTGTGACATTGTAATGCCACAAAGAAGAAAATTATTTTTTGTGGCATTCGACTGCCATAGCAAAATTGCCTATATATATGGGAGCACCCCCCTCCCATTTCTCACCAATTCACATACCTCTCTCTTTCTCTAAAAAAGTAACCCCTTTGGCCTCACGTCACCAAATTCGGCCCGGTCAGCCTTAGCCTAGCTAGACACCTGTCCGATTGACCAATCCGAAATCACTAGATCTTAGCTGAAGTTCTACACGATAAGCAGGTCCCAATAACGCTCCTGTCTAGAAGGAATAATATTGATTTTTAGGCCTGAGGATTCAAAAATGCCTCCCGACTAGCCGGGACTCTGCCTAACGAGAACAGTGAAAACGGTCTCTGGCTAGGCCGAAGTGCTACTGGAATCCTATCAGCAACAAGGTGTAATTCAAATCGGTTGGTTTAGGTTCCAACTAAAGCCATTGCGATGCAATAGTGTTTGGCATGGCTTCATGGGTATCTAAACTATTACCTAGAATGAATTATAGCACCTACCATCCCTCTAGCATAGCCAGACCCCTGTCCAATTCCCGGCTCCAAATAGGCCCCAGCCTAGCTAGTACTCTGTCTGATTCCCTGCTCCAAACAAGCCCCTGCCTAGCTATCATTCTACCTTATTTTTGATAACCAAATTATGTCTGTACTAAGTCGGAACTCCGCCGAGGTCACTCCAAGTTCACAAATTTATATTCAAAGCCATAGTAACCATGCATTTCTACTTCTACTCCGTCTTAGTTTCTGGTGGCCTACTTAGGCTTTTAGCCGGCATACTACATCAGCATACTCATCCATAGCTATATTTTGAACCATTATAATGCCCGTTTTCAAATATCATAAAAATGCATACTAGCTCATTTAAGTAGTCGTAATGCCCATTTTCAAACCCTAAATTGAATTTTTGGTCGATTATAAGCCATCGTGATGCCCGATTGAAAATTTAAAAGTAGCTTTTTCAAAACAAATGTTCAGATCATTGTCATGAGCCACTGTATGTATGCTCTACGATTCCTGTTACAAGGATCTTCCGTACCAAAAATACGTGGCTTGCCAAAATGATGAAAATGCCCTTTTCTTGAATTAACATCATTTTTCTCTAAAAAGCACAGACCAACGTTATCGGCGTAACACATATGCTCTACGGTTGCTGTTACACAGATCTTCCATACTAGAAATGCTAAAACCACCAAAATGACAAAAATGCTCTTTTCATGGAAAACACTCATTTTCTAAAAATGGTCCCAACTTCAGTTCTAAGTTTGTGCACATATATTCTATGGTTGCCGCTAGCTGGAACCATATAAAAAATACCACACTCCTTTTTAGAGCAGTACAAACTGGCCAAAATTACATAAAATCGAAAAAGATCTCTTTTAAAAAATCAAGCTTCATATTATTCATCAAAGACACGTATAAAGAACCATAGTCTTCTTATAGCCCTTCTGTCAAAGCTGGAAAGCTCTGTGACATCAACCTCTTTCAAAGCATCGCGAACTACGCATGACCCGATCCCTACACAAATAGGGTAAGTAGGCAGGCAAGGGCTTGATCACCTTTCTCCCATCTTACAGGAGAATCATACCATGTTCAAGCTGGAGTTCTGTTCACACAGTCTAGATCATTAATCATAGCCAGAACTATGTCCGACCTGATTCCTATAGGTGTAGGATACGTAGGCAGCCTGAGATCACTTCTCAAGCTCAGTCACCTTTTTCCTGAAAAGGGAACCCATCCATCATCTTTTTCTTGAGGAGTGGGAAACCATCAATAACCATTTACCCGAAGAATAGGAAACCATGCCAAACATAATGGGTTCAAATACCCATGCCATTCAAAGTCAATTAGGATACATAAGCAGTTTGAATTCTCTTTTTAGGTTTGGTCAAAACTCATTATAAGCATTAGCATTTTTGTATTCCTTAATTGGAATAACATTTCAAAACCTCTCCAAATGAGTGACAAATCTATTAAAGTCGGGCACATGCCCTTTTCCAAACAACAGCATTGCAATCATATTGCATCCATAAGCAGTATAGCAATTATGTTGCCAGCATTTGTGCATTCACTACACATGCACACTCGCGCACAACATAAATATACAAGCAAAATCATTCTCAACCGCACACAATTGACATGATGCATGCATTCAAGCACGATGATGATGATGATATCAAATTTGATAGACATTGCAAAAGAGGTTTGTAGAGTAGGGGTGATGCCAATTTGGGCGGGTTGGATGTTTATGCTTAATCCCCCAGCCTAGACCTGATTACGCAAACTAACATGGAGTCAAACCATCAAGGGCATTTTAAAACCGACATAAATGCCTTTTCAACCTGATTAGAACATTTCCAAACCTACATATCATGTTTTCTACATTAAAACTATGTTTTTAGCCTCTAAACTCATATTTGCAAAAACACACTTTTGGCGTCCTAGCACACCTTAATTATTAAGTGGCAACTTCGAAGTTTTTCCAAAACTGATGGCCCTTTTCAAATCAAATAAACTGTGTGAGCCGGGACAAAGACCTCTACATGTGTCTAAAGGTAATTCCAAGTCACATGAAAAACCCTATTCTAGGCCCCGTTTCATTCACAAGATATTTAGGAGGTCCAAAATTCGTTTGTGACAATAGGTTTGCAACTTCTTGAGGTTCAACTTCTTCATCTGAGCTTGATCCCTCTTTTTCACTCCAACTGGTAGCAAAACCTCTTTTTCCTTTCTTTTATTTATTTTTTAGCATAGGACATTCACCTTTCATATGTTATGGCTTTTTGCATTCAAAGCAGATGATAGTTGAATCCTTATTACTAGATTCACCCTTTAGTTCAAGCTTCTTTCCTCCTTTTCCATCTTTCCTCATGAATTTCTTGAACTTCCTTGTAATGAGGGCAAAATCTCCTCATTTTCATCTTCATTTTCAGATTCATTTTCTGGAGTAGTGGACTTGAATATAACATATTTCTTTCTCTTATCCTCCTCTTCTTGAGCATTTTGTTTCTGAGTTAGCTCATAGGTCATAAAAGATCTAAGAAACTCTTCAAGTGGCAAGATGTTGAGATCTTTAGCTTCTTATATGGCTATCATCTTGGCTTCCCATGTCTTTGGCAAAGATCTAATGATCTTTCTCACCTGTTCACTGTTAGGATTCTCTTTTTCAAGAGATTTTAAACTATTAATAATATCAGTGAATTGAGAGAACATTTTAGTGATAGACTTATCAGGTTTTATTCTAAATAATTTATAATCATGCATAAGAATGTTGATTTTAGACTCCATAACCTGATTAGTTTCTTTTTGGGCCACCTCTAATATGTCCCAAATCTCCTTGGCAATCTGACAAGTGAAAATTCTATTGAGTTCATTGGGATCTAAGGCATAATATAAGGCAAATCATTTTCATCCCACTCTTCTTTAGGTTTGGGCAAAACTACCATTTCAATAGTCTTGGTGGGGACCTTAGGACCGTTAACAATAATGCTCCACAACTCATAATCTACTGAATGGATGTATATTCTCATTTTATTCTCCTAGTAGTTGTAATTTGTTCCATTGAACATAGGTGGTCTATTGGTAAATTGATCTTTTCAAAGTGAGCTCCCAATCATGGTTACCATGGATCAACTCTAAGAATATTAAACCTCTAATGTAGAGACTAGCTTTGATACCAATTGTTGGCCCAAATATGTAACCCAAGAGGGGGGTAAATTAGGTTTTTCAAAATTAATAGCAAATAATGCAATTCAAAACTAGTAAAGTAATGGAATAGTAATTAATAAATGAATGAACAATGCAAGCAAGATATAAGATGTAACAAAACAAAACACACATCAACGCATAAATTTATTGAGATTCATTCACAACTTATGACTTACGTCTTTACCCCCAAGATCCCCTTGAAAGTCTCCTCCACTATGTAAAAATTTCTTTATACAGTAGGTGCTAGTTGCTCAAATGCCCAACTCACTTTTACAAGAATTCTTCCTAAACTCTCAAGACCCAAGTGATTTTGTCCAAGCTTCACTCAAAGTTACAAGTATTTTTCCCAAGAACACTCATACTCATAGGTTTACAAGCCTACCCAAGTGAAATAAATGAGATTTATATAATAGGTATCTCTTATAAAGAGTAGATAAGCAAGTGTAGCTCAGCAATTAACCCCAATCACTCAACAAAGAGAATTGCAACTTTGATTTTTGATTCAACACTTATAATGAGATATATATATATATATATATAAATGCTAGTGGGATCTTATATTTTTAGTCTTGCATTAATTTTAGTCATTGGTGGTGGTTGAGAGAACATTTACTACATTTTTGGCCTGATTGAACATTAAAAAATATAGTCGTTGGGCTAAATGTGTCGACCCCTAAACTAAGTGAGTCAATCGTTTTTGTTCTGGTGCCAGCATCCTCAACATTTTGTCAAAATATTTCAACCCCTAAGAAACAGGTGTCAACTCTTTTTTACTTCTACTAAACCTTATCAAGGCTCTATCCAAATGTGTTGACCCTTGAGAATAGAGATGTCAACCCTTTTTGGATCTTCTTCAAGACTTTGCATTTTGAACCAATGTGTTGACTCTTTTGCTCTTCAGACTCTGGTCCAATGCCACTGTCTCAATGTGTCAATCCCTGATAATGCATGGGTTGACTCTTTTTACCCAGGGACTTCAACTTTTGCCAATATTCTTCAATCTTCTTCTAAGTCTTCAAACTCTTCAAAAATCATCCAAATAAGACTTCTAAAACTTGAAATGACTTCTCTAAAGCATGCTGATATCCAAAAACACCTTTAATCTCTTTGAAATTAAATTAATCCATTTTAATCACCTGTAAAGTTCTTTAAACAATATATATGTCTTGTGTACATCTTCAGTAGATCTTCATCATCTTCGAGTACCTTCAATCTCGCCGAAATAAGATTATGAATATAATCTTCTTGTAAGGTTCTTCATCAATCAAACATCATGGTTTAACAACTTTTAACTTATTTGATAACCTTTTAACAAACAAGATCTTCAATATCTTCACTATGTCAAGCTTCAAGTCATAATCCTAATGAGATTAAAGTAAAAATAAGATCTGCAAACTGTTGCGCCTCGTTTCTGGACACCGGGCCCTCTTGGCTCGGGGGAAATGGTATGGTGCTTTCTCGTTAGAACTCATCCTCCTAAAAAGATGAGTGCGACGGGGTTTGAATAGAATTGATTAGCGCTTTTTAAAAAGGTCTTTAGAGTCGCCACGTAATATATTTGAAGATGTGTTAAGTCATCTACACCAACTAAAACCTGAGGGTTAAACTTAGGTTTTGGAAAAGGTTTTTGAAAAACGTCCTCATGAGAGGGTTTTAGAAAGTAGGGTTGTTCGACAACCCTAAAAATGTCGAAAAGCCCTTTCAAAAATTGACTCCGATTTTGGTCTTTGAAACAGAAATTCTTTTAGTCTAGGGGTTGCTTATGTGTAGGAAAGATGTTCTCAGACTATCATCATATCCCACCCTTGCGGTACCTATATGTCTAATCACCTTTTACTCACCTAACTATGACTCACCGGTTACCTATATTTAATACTATCCACTTAGAAAACTTTTGAAAACAAAGTTGAAGAAGAGATTGAAATATGGGGTTGAGTTTGAAAAATGGTCATGGAATTTGGAATTTGAAAAGGGTTGTGGAATTGAAAATTTGAAAAGGGTTGTGACCGCACCCCGTGAAGGGTTTACCTACATACCTCCTTAAAAAGGATCAGACCAACCATAGTTTGGACAAGAGTCTAAAGAGTTAAAATTTCGAAATGGGTTTATATTTTTAGAAAGTTTCCATTCTTAGAAAGTTTTCTTTTTCAGGAAAGTTTGAGTTTGAAAATGTTTCCTTCTTAGGAAAGGATGGATTTGAAAATGTTTTCTTTTCAGGAAGATTTGATTTTTGAATTGTTTCCTTTTCAGGAAGATTGGATTTGAAAATGTTTCATTTTTAAGAAGATTAGATTTGAAAATGTTTCCTTTTTCAGGAAGATTGAGATTTGATTTGATTTAATTTGGAAAAGATTCGATTTGAAAAAGGCAAGTTCGGCTTGTTTCCAAAATGAAAGGAGTTAAATTACGTTTTAAATTTGGAAGGTTTAAAAAAGAAGTGATTTGAGGGATTTGAATAGAAGGTTTTGATTTGATTGATTTTAAAGAGGAAAGTTTGGAAAAGGGAAGTTTCGATTGATTTGGAAATTAAGGATTTTGAGGGCTTGAAAAATGTATGATTTTGACTTGAAAAAGGAAAGTTTTCGAGTGGACAAAAATGAAATTTTTCTAGAATTGGACTTCTAGGGTTTAACAAATGCGAGTTTTATAAATGGTTCAAAAACCGTGAAAACATGTTTTAGGGTATGAAATCCTAACTTGGAATTTAGACATCCAAATGAATATCACACTTTGCCTAAAGCCATTCTAGCCATTGAAAGGCTAGAATCGCTTTAGGCTTATGGTTTTGAAAAACAATAATAGCACAAAGCCAAAAATGTAGACCTTTTAAGATTGTTTTGAATGTCACACATTTCTCAAAATAACCCTAATCATGAAAAGACTACGATCATTCTGAGACCGTGTTCTTAAAAAGAAGCAAATGTAGGCTAACGAGATGTATTTAAAAATGTCACACTTTTCTAGGAGAACCCTAATTATAAAAGGGTTAGGATTCACCTATAATTGTAGTTTTGAGAAAGCTACTTTGAAAATGATTTTAAGGGGTAGAGAGATAAAATGAAAGCAAATATATGACAAATGATAATAACGGCATGAAACATACAAGGTTGGGTATCACCATATTGCAAGAGAGCCCTAAGGCTATGCCGTGTAGCAAGTGAAGGCTAAGAAAAGAGTCCCGATCGATAATCTCCTTTTGCTCACTCTCGACATAGACTTAACGTCCTATTATTCCAAGCATACAAAAAAGAGGGGTTTATAGATAGGGGATTAAAAAAGAGAAGAACCCAAGTGGGTTCAAAAGGAAAAGAGAGAGTGGGGGAATACGGAAAGTAAACAGGGAATTTACCTTGTCTCGCTTCTTCTTTCTTTGACGAAGGCTCAAGCCTTAGACTTGGGAAGACTTCGAGAGCTTCCGAGCAGCAAGGCGAACCTTCAATGGAGTTTAGAAGCTAGGGCTTCAAAAGTTCAAACTCGGACTCGGCGGCGAGACATCGAGAGAGAGAGAAGGGGCTTCGGGAGCTGTTTAGAATAGAGGGGGAGAGTTTCTGGATAATTATTTGGACCCAAAACAGTGAGGGGGGAGGCTTATATTTATAGTGCAAAAACAGGGAGGTCGTTCACCACTCCTAGTAGCGCATGGCTTAAAATTGGCCGTGCACCACTAAGAGTGGCTCAAAGGCATTAAATAAAGGTTGAAAAGAAGGCTAGATACGGGATTGGTCGATTTATAACCGATTCTAGGGGGTTATGCACTACTATTAGTGGCACACGGCTAAATTCGGTCATGCTTGACCCGAAGTGGAGCAAGGGGGTTCTGGTTTGAAAAAGGAAAGTGCTAGACAGAGGGGCTCGACCAGAAATGGAAGGGAATAATCTGGAAAGTTTTCGGAGGTCGCCGGTATGATTTTTAGAGCCGGTGTGGTTGAAGAGAGTGACCGGATTGTGGTCACCTTATCCTAAGAGTTCTAGGGTTGACCAAGATCGACTAGGGTTGACCAAGTTGACCAGAGTTGACCAGGGTTGATTGGGTTGACCAAAGTTGATTGGGGTTGACCAAAGTTGACTAGGGTGCTGCCAGTTTGATACCTAAAGCCGGTGTGATTTCCTAGAGCATTTGGATGCCTAGGGACAAAACGGTCATTTTGATTGAAGAACCTCTAGGAAAGGACCGGGGTTGACTGGGTGACACTGGACATGCTGAACTATCTAGGGACAGCTATGGAAGGTGGTCTTACCGTTTTGAGGATTTGGTACTTTTTTGAAAAACGTGTCAGGCCTGCTGTGGGCAAAATGGTCATTTTTCACCGAGACAGGCTAGTAGACACCGGTATTGACCCATCTGGATCTAGTTTGGACTTTTGTTTGAGGAATTGGTACTTTCTTAGTGGACAGGCTTGAAAGGGTCTTACTGCTTTGAGGAATAAACTTTCTCGAAGGTCATGCCGGACTAGGACGGTCTTTTGTTCATAAGGGGTTTGTGTTTTCTCGAAGAACGTGCCAGATTAGCAGACATTCTACATTGGTGGGCTAGCAAGTGCCAGAAGTAAACCGCTCTTTCATCTCGGGGACATAGGTACTTTTCGAAGATGAGAGTGAAAGGGGCTTTGCCAACCCGAGGAATAAACTTTCTCGGTGATTGTGTCATACTGGATTGAATGGTCTTACCATTAATGAGAGATCAATTTTCTCGAATGATGGGACACATAGATTAGAATTTTGATTTAGATGGACTTATCGTCTTATGGAAGACGTGTCAGTCTGGATTGGACTAATTAATGTAATAGAGGCATTTCAGTCATTTTGTCTCTATTGGGCCTAAAGGGCTCACGAAGCAGTTGACAGATTGGATTGGACTTGAAAAGCTGGTTTAGGCTTGGGTATGCTTGTGTTGGTTTGAGTGTGCGTACGGTCAGGCCAAAGATAGCCCAGTGGCCAAAATTGGGTGCTAACAGCTGCCTCTCTTTTTCTATCTTTGCTTGTCAGAGATAGAAAATAATAAAGTAAGGACCCTATTTGGGTCGCAAGGTGATCGGAGGGACCAGAGTTGATGAACTTGGAAATTGGTTTTTGAAGATGATTTTTTAAATGACTTTTTTGGACAAAAAGTTTGGAAAACCTTTGAAAGCATTTTGAAATTGGGCTTTTAAAGGGAAAGCCTGGGAAACTGAACATTTGAATTGGATAGAAACTTTTTGAAGGGAAAAGTTTTAAAAACTAGAAAATTGATTTAAATCAAACTTTTTGAAGGAAAAAATTTAGAAAACTTAGAATTGAACTTTTTTCTTTTACAAGGGGAGAAAGTTCAGGAAACCCCATCATTTGATGGGAGATAAAAACTTTTGGAGAAAAAATTTTTAAAAAACTGATAGGATTGATTTTGAATCTAAAACTTTTAAGAAAAAAGTTTGAAACCGGAATTTGATTTTTTGATATAAACTTTTGAAGGAAAAAGTTTGAAACCGAATTTGAATTTTTATTTTTTATTTTTTATATAGGATTTGAAAATTTTGAAGTAAACTTTTGAAGGATAAAGTTTGAAACCAAGATTGAATTTTAAAGTAAACTTTTGAAGAAAAAAGTTTGAAACTGGGAACCTTTGGAGGATGAAAGTTAAAACTCGAGCTTCTTGAGGATAAAAGTTTAGAAAATCGAGAATGATTTTGAACAAAAACTTTTGAAGAAAAAAGTTTGAAATCAGAGTTTGATTTTGAATTTTAAAACTTTTGAGAAAAAGTCTAAGAAACCTAGAAAATTATTTCGAAAATGATTTTGAAGGATCTCTTCTTTTTTTTAATACATACCTTTTACCTATCGATGAACCCTTATCGGGTCTCTTTCTTCCTGTCTTGTCTTCAGGATGGCTGACAAGAGGGATGATGATTTATACAGCAGGTAATGGCTGAGTTGACAGCGATAAGAGCTGCTTTTGGCCAAGGATAGGACTAGCGCTGTTGTCATTCGAGTTGATGGAGGTGACTGGTACACTCAGATGATCATACTGGGAATCTACTGAGCCTGATTTTGTTAAGATGGAGTGTGAGCAACTGTAGAGTTGGCTTGGAGAGGATGGAACTGTAGAGCGAGCTATTCCTTCTTGTCCTCCTTGCACTCTTGATTGAATTTCACTTTTAGCTTTTAGGAGGCGTTCGAGAGGCTAGTAGCTTATGCGTATTGTTTTTGAAATTCTTTGGGCTACTGGCGAGGAAGAGGCCCATGTGAGGCTTCTTAGGAAGGATGCCCCAGATAAGATTGCTGTAAATGAGGTGGACTTGAGGAGTCATGGGAGGTTGTTATATGTTTGTAATTCTTCTGTATTGGCTTGACTATTGAGTTTTGATTTTAACAGGCAAGATAGGATTCTTGTTGATACGTCACTGGAAGGATTTTGCTTCTCTGAAAGTCTTGAGCTGGTTTATGAAGGGGGTGAGGTCTCTTTTGAAGGGTTCGAAGTATCTGAAAAGTCGAGAATCTCCGGTTGGTTTTTTATTTGATCAAGATGGTCGGCCATTGCCCCAGTCTTCATGGCTTGGAAAGGTTTGAATTAGGACAGATTGGGAGGTCGAGGGTAGGACATTGCCCCATTCTCTGTTTCTTATTGGCTACGGACAACATTTCAGGCTGTGTGTCGTTTCTCTTCTGTTTTTTTCTTTTCTCGGGGCCTATATGGCATGAGAATTTCATCTAGTTAAACTTCTTCTCTTAAGCCAATCACCTAGGGATTTTGACTTGGATAAGGAGCCCACCTCTTGCCATGCTTCTATTTCTGGAGGACTTTCCTTCAATGAATGCATGGGTTTATGGAGAATGGGCACGGATGCATGCCCCAGTTGGTTGCGACTTGGCTAGCAGGATGATAGATCTTGTCACAATGTCGATATATTATATTTCGGAGATGCCTTCGGAACTTGGGAAAGTTTCAGGAGGTGCCCCTTGAACTTATACCTATCTTAGTATCTCATTAGCAAATATCAAGATATAACAGAGTAATATTGATAAATGACTTATGACATTCATACTTATCATTTTGTCATGCTGAGTTTAGAAATCTGTTACCAATATAAGTTCTCCACAGGTTGGCATCCCTAGACCCATTTGTTGAGGCATGAGACATTTCTGCTTTATTGAGGTCGTCTTAGATTGCTGATCAGGAGATTTGACTCTTTTTCTTTTCTTTTCTTTTCTTTTCTTTTTCTCTCATTTAAGCCATTTTACCACCTATGCCTGTATGGGTTATCATAGATGCCAACTCTACCATTGTTGCACGTCAGCGCCCGTTTTTGGGTTATCACTGCATCAGTAGTTTTGTATCTTACCATGACCCAACTCTTTTACCCATAGCGCCCCAGAGGGTTTTCACTATGTCGCCAAGCCATGCTTTTTTTATGGTTTCTCTCGTTGATGCCGATGAAGACGACTCATTGCCTGTTGTTGACTGAAGTTGTTACTTTGGTTGAAGACCGTTGATGTTGCTTTTGACAAGGGTGCACTGAAACACTTGTTGAGTTGGAATAGAAGTTGTCTTTTCAAAACTCCTTTTGCTAGATAGAGCACTTCCCAATGAAACCATCTTACCTTAAAGAGCAATGACAATAATGACCAATTTGAAAAGTCTTTTTTGGACTGTAATGTAAACTAGGTGTCGGGTTTTTGAAAGAATAGGCTAGAAGGCTCAAACCTACCATTCTACTCGGCTTTGATTCCCATGATCACCTTTAACAGTTTCATCCCCTTCTTACCCTTTGCTTTTATGACTAATGCTAAGGTCGTTTATTTGATGATTTTGACCTTGACGTTGCTAAATTTTTCTTACTCATTTTCTCCCACTTACTTGGCGAAAAACTGCCAGACTCTTCCTATTTGTTTTTTGCCACTTACCTAGCGAAAAACGACATTGCCAGAACTATTCCTTTTTTTTTTTTTTTTGACAAGTAACACTACCCCTTTTTTTTCTTTCCCTGCCCCTATGATTTGGCTTTCAACCCATTGTGAGTGGTGATCACCGAGCTGGTTATATAATGGACATGTGACCGACTCAAGGGGGTTTTGCAAGGGTTCTATTTAACTGTATGGTAGAGGAATTGAAGGCATCTCTTTATTTTGATCATTGTCATTATTGCTCTTTTAGAGTTTCTAATTACATAGAGTAGTAATTTATCAAGCATGAGTTGATGGGTGCTGGGAAAACTTTCTTGTTTGTCTTTGCCAGGATCAATGACTTCGAGCCTTTATTGTTGGGAGTGAACTTTGCTTCTAGCTTTCTGCCAGGCTAGAGATGTCTTTTTGGAGACAAAATCTCCTATCGGGCATGTTGTTCTCTAGGAGGCAAGGCTACTCATACCGCTTTGGTGGTTTAAGTTTTCCCAAGGATTGGAGAGAGGGGGTTCCTTCTTTAACCAGTAGAACTGCCTTATTGTAGTAGATCAATGAAGGTGTCATTGCCCCAGTTGAGACTCTGACTACGGCTTTGTGAAAGGGTAGCTGCTCATACCAACCTTTGTGATCTTCTTGACTATTGTATTCTGCTGACTCAATGGTCTCCTTTGTTTGTAGATGGTTGGATACTAAGCTGTTGTGATTGATTTTGAAGTTCTACTATCATGTGCGGCTTTAGGTTGCTGGCGCTTTCTGTGACAATCTGTAGAAGACCTCTGAGGAGTCTCTAGGGTCAAAAGATGCCAGCCTTCGGGATACCCTGCAAGTTTCATTGTTTTAGAAAAAAAAAAGATTTTAGCATGGTAGAAAAAGCATTTCATGATCAAGAGTCCTTTATTTTAGATTAGCATGTTACACACTTGATAAAATCAAGGGTTCCTTTTGTAGGCTTTACGAAGGCCTTCAAGGTCTGAAAATTTGATGGATGGTCCAGTCGGCCAACTTCTTGTTCGATGCTACTAGATTGGTGAGACCTTGAGAAGAGTGAGCTGGTTGAAGATGAGGTGTGGATTTTCAGTCAATGATCAGAGACATAATGGCACTTTTTTGTTTATTTTTTTTTCGGAGGATCACCCCTTAGCTATGCCCCTAGTCCCTTCTTAGGTTGGTACTTTTTGCTGCTGAGGTAGTTGGTGACCATTTTCCTAACTGTCAGGTGACAAGAGGGTTTTTTCATGTCGATGCATGGATGGTGATTGTTATGACATGGTGTGGAGGTAGCTCTTTGAGAGGTAACACTTTGTTGATAAGCGATCAATCCCTTCTGCTCTTCAATGGGTTCATCCTTGCAAGAATTACGGACTGGGTGGGACTACGGAGAGACTATATAGTTTGGTTGTGCTCTTAAGCCTGGAAAAAGAAAACGAAAATCAAATGGAATTAGCATGTGGAGTTGAAGACCTTATGCAATGCATATCCTATGGAGGTCCCTTCTCACCGAAATCTAAGCATGATGTTGAGTCCATTTTGGAGGTGGGGTATTGCTCCTGTATACAATACAATACCTCTTCGGCATGGGCCAGGCGATGCTTTTTTATTTAGGCAATCTCGTCTCTATAGACAGAGAGAGATTTGGACCTCTCTTGAGATATGGTTCTATGCATGCCATCAATCCTCTAGGATTGAAAAATCCTTAAAAGCTTTGGTAGGTTTGATTAACATGAGATGCAATTGTCCCTTTCTCTCTATGGTTGATTAAATGTATGAGAAGGCAATTATTTGAGTTTCCTAGAACTCGTGCCTTTAGAGTGGATATTGATGCATAAGCATGATAGTAGTGAATATGTGCACAGCATAATGACAATAGATAAGCGGTTCAAGAAACTCCCTTTTCAGTCCATGCTTCGTCTTTGGCTTTCTTGGTACTTGAGAGGTAAGGGGGAGGATAGACGACACGAAACAAATGAGAAGTTAATGCCTTGGTTTGAAAGTTTGTATGCAATACATGCCCTATGCGTGCCCCGGCTTTGAGAGGGGGACTAAGCATTTTGTGTTTGCTCACTTTTAGAGATAGGGGGTTACCCTGTATGCAATACCATACCTGTGCTTCTAACATACATTCATTAATACATCTGTTCATTCAAGGGAAGTAAATTGACAATTTTATTACATTAGATTTCTAGTACATGGAATTGAAAATAGATAGAAAGGGAGTGGGAACATTTTTCATTAGACTTTTCAACTATCCACTATTACAAGGGAAAACCTAAAATACTCTTGAGTCTTTGGTTCTACCTTTTTGATGTCTGGAGGTCATTGAGCAACCTTGTCTTGGGATTTTGCCCCTTGTCTTGTGGCAACCTTATCTCTATGAGCGAAAGGGATTGGGGCCCTTCTTATGAAATGATTCTCGGATGCATGCCATGATCCTTAAGGTTTGGAACCCTTAGTCATTAGGTAGGCTTATGATTTGAGATTGGCTCATGGGCTATTCTTTTGGGGTTGATCATATGCATGGAGTGCAAGTGATTTGAGTTACTTTGAAACTCTTACCTTGGGATGATTACATATGCATAAGCAGTTTAATGGCATGAATGACAAAATATTGACGTATGTAAGCATAATAACATTAGGAGTAAGGAAACTGAAAAGCGGTCGGCTCCCAGATCTTCAAACCTAGGCCCACTCCCCGAGGTGGTGCCATTTTAGGTTGGTGATCCGAGCTAGAAAACTATCTAAAAACCATTGGTTAGGTAACACATCTGCCTACCACCAATAGTCAATGTACTATTCCCCCTCTTAACTAAAAGGTAGTAACCTTGGTTAATATTCTATGAAGATGCACATGTAAGTGTGTGTATGAATTTGAAAATTGGAGGAAAGAACCTCACAACTCCCATACATCCTGTCATACATAACATACATGGCAGTTTGTGAATATAAATTAAAATGTGAACAAGGGTCCACCTACAAAACAAATGTACAGAGTTAGTACTTTTTTACGAACTCAAATGCAGAATAAAATATTGATATATGAACAATGCAAGAGCATGTAATGAATGCAATGTGTGACTTTTTACAAAACAAAGATCATTTTGAAAAGTTTAAAATTTTGAAAAGTTTAGAAGGTGGATATAACTAAACAAGGTAACCGGTGAACTTAAGGTCAGTAAAGTGTGACTGGACTTGACATAGGCCTAACCCTCAAATTGTCCCCAGTGGAGTCGCCAAGCTGTTGCACCTCGTTTCTGGACACCGGGCTCTCTTGGCTCGGGGGAAATGGTACGGTGTTCTCTCGTTAGAACTCATCCTCTTAGAAGGACGAGTGCAACAGGGTTTGAATCAAATTGATTAGGGCTTTTTGAAAAAGTCTTTAGAGTCCCCACCTAACATATTTAAAGATGTGTTAAGTCATCTACACCAAGTAAAAAAAACTTAGGTTTTGGAAAAGGTTTTTGAAAAACGTCCACATGAGAGGGTTTTAAAAGGTAGGGTTGTTCGACAACCCTAAAAATGTTGGAAAGCCCTTTTGAAAATTGACTTTAATTTTGGTCTTTGAAATAAAAATTCTTAAGTCTGGGGGTTGGTTACGTGTAGGGAAGATGTCTTAAGACTATCACCCTATCCTATCCTTGCGGTACCTATATGTCTAACCACCTTTTACTCACCTAACTATGACTCGTCAGTTACCTATATTTAATGCTATCCACTTAGAAATCTTTTGAAAACAAAGTTAGAAGAAGAGATTGAAAGATGGGGTTGAGTTTGAAAAATGGTTATGGAATTGGGAATTTGAAAAGGGTTGTGGAATTGAAAATTTGAAAGGGTTGTAATCGCACCCCAAGAAGGGTTGCCTATATAACTCCTTAAAGAGGATCAGGTCAGCCATAGTTTGGACAAGAGTCTAAAGGAGTTGGAATTTCGAAATGAGTTTCTATTTTTAGAAAGTTCCCATTTTAGAAATTTTCTTTATTAAGAAAGGTTGAGTTTGAAAATGTTTCCTTTCAGGAAAGGATGGATTTGAAAATGTTTTCTTTTTAGGAAGATTTGAGTTTTGAAATGTTTCCTTTTAAGGAAAATTGCATTTGAAAATGTTTCCTTTTTAGGAAGATTGAGATTTGATTTGATTTGAAAAGATTTGATTTGAAAAAGGCAAGTTCGGATTGTTTCCAAAATGGAAGGAGTTAAATTAAGTTTTAAATTTGGAAGGTTTGAAAAAGGAGTGATTTGAGGGATTTGAATAGAAGGTTTTGATTTGATTGATTTTAAAAAGGAAAGTTTGAAAAAGGGAACTTTTGATTGATTTGGAAGTTGAGGATTTTGACGGTTTGAAAAAGTTATGATTTTGACTTCAAAAAGGGAAGTTTTCGAGTGGGCAAAAATGAAATTTTCCTAGAATTAGACTTCTAAGGTTTAACAAATGCGAGTTTTATAAATGGTTTGAAAACCGAGTCTTTTAAAAACATGTTTTAGGGCCTGAAACCCTAACTTGGATTTTAGACATCCAAATGAGTATCACACTGTGCCTAAAGCCATTTTTGCCATTGAAAGGCTAGAATCCCTTTAGGCTTATGGCTTTGAAAAACAATAAAGGCATGAAGCCAAAAATGTAGACTTTTTCAGGTTGTTTTGAATGTCACACATTTTTCGAAACAACCTTAATCATGAAAAGACTAGGATCAGTCTGAGACTGTGTTTTTAAAAAGAAGCAAATGTAGGCTAACGAAAGCCATTTAAAAATGTCACACTTTTCTAGGAGAACCCTAACCATAAAAGGGTTAGGATCCACCTATAATTGTGGTTTAGAGAAATCTACTTTGAAAATAATTTTAAGGGATAGGGAGATGAAATGAATGCAAATATATGACAACGATAATAGTAGCATGAAACATACAAGGTTCAGTATCACCATATTACAAGAGGGCCCTAAGGCCATGCCGTGAACCAAGTGAAGCCTAAGAAGAGAGTCCCGATCAGTAATCTCCTCTTGCTCACTCTCGACATGGACTTAACGTTCTCTTGTTCCAAGCATGCAAGAAAGGGAGGTTTGAAAATAGGGGATTAAAAAAGAGAAAAACCCAAGTGGGTTCGAAGGGAGAAGAGAGAGTGGGGGAATACGAAATGTAAACGGGAAATTTACCTTGTCTCATTTCTTCTTTCTTTGATGAAGGCTTAGGCCTTGGACTTGGGAAGACTTTAGGAGCTTCCAAGCAGCGGGGCGAACCTTCGGTGAAGTTTGGAAGCTAGGGCTTTAGAAGTTCAGACTCAGACTCGGCCGGCGAGACTTCAAGAAAGAGAGAGAGGGGGCTTTAGGAGTTGTCTGGAATAGAGGGGGAGAGTTTCTAGATAATTTTTTTGACCCAAAATAGTGAGGGTGAGGCCTATATTTATAATGCAAAAATAGGAGGGTTGTGCGCCACTCCTAGTGGCACATGGCTTAAAGTTGGTCGTGCGCAACTAAGAGGCACAAGGGCATTAAATGAAGGCTAGAAAAAAGGCTAGATACGGGGCTAGTCGATTTGTAATCGATTCTAGGAGGTTATGCTCTACTATTAGTGACGCACAGCTAAAGAATGATCATGCTTCACCCAAAGTGGAGCATGGAGGTTCTGGTTTGAAAAAGAAAAGTGTCAGACGGCAGGGCCAAACCAAAAATGGAAGGGAATACTCTAGAAAGTTTTAGGAGATTGCCGGTTTGATTTCCAAAACTGGTGTAGTTAAAAAGAGTGAATGAATCGCGGTCACCTCATCCCAGGAGTTCTAGGGTTGACCAAGATCGACCGGGGTTGATTGGGTTGACCAGAGTTGACCAAGGGTGACTGGGTTGACCAAAGTTGACTGGGGTGCTACCGATTTAATACCTAGAGCCGATGTGGTTTCCTAGGGCATTTGGATGCCTAGGAGCAAAATAGTCATTTTGACTGGGGAACCTCTAGGAAGGGATCAGGGTTGACTGGATGGCACTGGACATGCCGAACTGTCTAGGGACGACTTTGAAAGGTAGTCTTACTGTTCTAAGGACTTGGTACTTTCTCGAAGAACGTTCCATGCCTACGGGAGGCAAAATGGTCATTTTTCACTGAGACAAGCTTATAGGTGCTGGTGTTGACCGGTCTGGATCTGGTCTGGACTTTTGTCCGAGGAATTGGTACTTTCTCAGTGGATAGACTTGAAAGGAATTTACCGCCTTAAGGGATAAACTTTCTCGAAGGTCATGCCAAACTGGGACAGTCTTCCATTCTTGAGGAGTTTGTGATTTCTCAAAGAACATGCCGGATTAGCAGACATTCTACATTTGTAGGCCAACAAGCACCAGAAGTGAACTGCTCTTCCATCTCGGGAACTTAGGTACTTTTTGGAGATGAGTATGAAAAGGGTTTTACTGATCTGAGGAATAAACTTTCTCGGTGATTGTGTCGTGCTAGATTGAATGGTCTTACCGTTAATGAGGAATCAACTTTCTCGAATGACAGGACACATAGATTTGACTTTGGATTGGATGGACTTATTGTTTGATGGAAGACATGTCAATCTGGATTGGACTGATTAATGTAACAGTGAAATTTTGAGCATTTTGCCTCTATTGGGCCCGCGAAGCAGTTGACAGATTGGATTGGACTTTAAAAGATAGTTTGGGCTTGGGTATACTTATGTTGGTTTGAGTATGCATCCGATCAGGCCAAAAATAGCTGAGTGGCCAAAATGGGGTTCTAACACAAACCAAGGGTCTAATTGGGAACAACTTATTTTGAGTGCTTTTTTTTTTAACTTTTTACTGAAAATAAGCTAGTTTTTTTTTTCTCTTGTTTTTTGGCTAATAAGCCAAAAAGCAAAAAGCAAAAATTTTGAAACTTTTTTTGCTTATCTATTGTACTGAAATTTTGAAAAATAATTAATTTTAAAAATCAATTAGTATCCTACTATAATTAATGTTGAAATTTTGTTTAGCTTTATAGAACATCATGAATATGCAATCTAATTTACTTTGAGGGTCCTTTGATCATTTTTTAATAAAAAAGTCAAAAAAGTTTTAAGCTAGTACCGAACACCCCAACCAAGCTTTTTTAAAGTCGGCTTATTCTTTATATTTTTTTAAGTAGCTTATTTAATTAAATAGCTATTCCCAAATGGGCGCTAAGTAAAGTCATTAAATCCTTAAAACAGTCTTTTATTATCATCAAAATCAAGGCACGGAGTCAATAGGTTTCAACTAGGGTTTTGAACTTAGTGGTTTTCGAAGGCTTGAAAAGTGTCATTTTATGTACAAAACTTGAAAGGTTGCTTTTGAAAACTATGATTTTATGTAAAAACTTTATATTTTATGGAGAAAACTTATGATTTTATGTGAAGAACTTTTAGAAAACATCTTGAAAAGTGTCATTTCAGGTAAGAAAGTTATAATTTTATGTGAAATCCTTTTTGAAAAACCAACTCAAAAGAGTTATAGGTTTTGAAAGCTATTTTAACACAAACTCAAGTGAGCAATATTTTTAGAAAACCACTCAAGAAATGGTCGTTTTGAAAACCATTTTAACACAAACTCAAGAGAGTAACATTTTAGAAAACCACTCAAGAGAGGATTGTTTTGAAAACTATTTAACATAAACTTAAGAGAATAACATTTTAGAAAACCACTTAGGGGAGGGTTGTTTTAAAAATCATCTTCTATGAACATTCAACAGATTAAAACTACTCAAGTGAGCATTTGATTTATATGGTTTATTTTTTAAAACCACTCAAGTGAGGGTTGCCTTTGAAACTATTTTATCACAAACTCAAAAGTGCAAAACTTTAAAAAATACTCAAGAGAGTAATGTTTTGAAAACTATTTTTACACAACTCAAGGGAGTAACATATTTTTAGAAAACCACTTAAGAAAGGGTTTGAAAACCATTTTAGCATAAACTCAAAAAAGCAACATTTTTGAAAAACCACTCAAGAGAGGGTTATTTTAAAAATCATTTTAACACTAACTCAAGAGAGCAACATTTTTGAAAAACCACTCATGAAAGGGTTGTACATCTAGTAAACGACTTGAAAAACCAATTTAAGAGAGTTCTAGGTTTTGTAAAACATGCAATCTAAAGATTGGATGGTCTTGAAAACACTTTAAGGCCTAAAAAACTAGGCTATGTTTAGTATAAGAGAATGAAATGGAATTGAATGGGAATGAGAATGGAATGAAATCAAAGTAGGAATGGAATGGAATGACTGTTCCCATTCCCTTATTTGGTTGTGAACATAGAATGAAATAATCATTCACATTCTCAGTCTCATGTTTGGTACACTTATTAAGTTGATTGGAATGAAATGAATATTTTAAGCCAAATTAGCATAATATTTTTTTGTTGTACAAGCTATCATAATACCTACCAAACCAAACGGGAAGACTTTTTCAAGACAACCAAATTTTTTTATTTCTTATATAATATACACATTCACCAATACAAGCAAAACAATACCTTAAAAAAGTCTCACAACTCCATTTACATTCATCAAATATATATGGTGGTCTTTAATAAAAATATGCATATAATAATCTAACTAATGTCTTTACAATCTCATGACATCCTACGTGTTAACAAAAATAGAAGTGAATACCAAATATAAGAATCCAAAAATATCCATAACTCCCATTAAACTACAAAAGCAATATCCAAAAACCAAGCAGGTAACATCTACTCCTAATGGGATATACATCACAAGTAAACCAAATCTAACAACTCAAAATGACATTCAAGTAAGGATTACACCCATGCTTCTTTCTTCTCATCATCAATGGTGAAAAATATTTGAGTTAGCTCAAGATCATGGCCAATTTTAATTCATTAACCATAGCATCCTTAATTGCACAACTAAGTCGAATAGCAGTTGATTCCATAGTTGAGCTAAGAATGGTTGTTGACTTTTCCACCACCTCACTAATCATGCTCTCAACACTTTCGCTTCTTTGCTTTCTTTTCTTCTTTGGACTCACTTAACTTGTATTTCCAACAATGGTTGATAGTGTTAATGACATGGAAACAACATTACCATCTAAATCATCTCCCATGCCATAGAACTCATGGAGTCATTCCCGTTTGACAAAAACAAAACAAAAACAAATGTAGTATTGGTCAAAACTCCAAGAAGAAAAGCACTCAGCATACATGGACATGAAGTAATAAAAAGGCATCCATCCTTGTTGTAATCTTGTAATAGAAGCAAGAAAGCAATGGTACTGGCTTTAATTTTACCTTGAATATATGGTATTGGCTAT
The DNA here is from genome assembly GCA_033060915.1 of Euryodendron excelsum. NCBI lineage: Eukaryota > Viridiplantae > Streptophyta > Magnoliopsida > Ericales > Pentaphylacaceae > Euryodendron > Euryodendron excelsum. The sequence continues at coordinate 52,286,114 of CM065378.1, forward strand.
AATATTTTTTTGGCAACAAAGGCAACCAAAGGTAATAAAAACAGAAGAGATAAAAGAACTTCTTCAATCTCCATTAGGTAGCTACTATGTACCTACCAAAGTTTGTTAGCCACAAAAGAACAACAAAGAGAGAGGGAATTAAAACACTAGGAGAATTGTGATGCTAATAGAATGACTTTCTGAAGAATATCAAAGAATATTTGTTGTTTTTTAATACACACACTGGCAACTCATACATAGCCATAATGATTGAGCATGGTTTTTTGTAAGTTCAAAGACGGGATAGGCAGAAACCAAATACTATTTTGACAGGCTAAAATCAAGCAATATACCACACAATTATAGTTCTAACCAATCACTAAGAATATATGTTCATGAACTTTTAGAGCATGATCAATTTTTCTTTATTGACTAGGTGTAATTAAGAACATATAATTGTTCACCTGATCAATCAAATTGATCTATAATTGTAGCAACAAATGTCTATTATAGATCAAATCGATCTGTACTCCTACCCTGCCGAGCAATAGAAATTTATTCCTAAGATTGAATCTATAATTTAAAATGTGATGATGTCCACTTAAAAGTGCATGCCTACGTTAGAGACAGATGAGTTTGAATATGTAAAGAGATCTTTACATAGAACATGTTGGAATTAACTAATGAATCAGAACATTTTGAACACTGTGTTCCAATAGTACCCAGATGCAGATAAATATGTAATGGATCAGAATTATGTGAAAAAATAAATTCACTTACTCTCTACAAAGCGACTTTAGATGCTCATACATTAGAACTAACTAATGAATCAGAATATATTTGTAGCAACAAATGATCTAATTAAGATCCAAATGAGGTAAACTAGAAGCTTGAAAAATACCAGATGTAGAGAATTATGTAATTAAATCAAGTAAATAAACACAACGTTGGGTATGCCTAGGAGTATCAATTATAAACACTTCATGGCCTACAAACATTCACCTTTCTGCATCATTCAACTATCGTAAAAAAATTCCCTTTTTGGCCTATTAGCAAGTCTCAAGTAAATAACATGGTTTACTAATAGCCAAACTTGACACATAAGGTACAAAGGAAGCATAAATAGTCCCCTACTTGAACATAAGGATACACCTATAGGCATGTATGTATCAAGGTTAATCAAAATTCTAAATAACCCAACCTCACTCACACATGACCCACATCCAGAATCATCCACAAATATCATTATCAATAATCTCCAAATATTATCATCATTCACTGTTTCATACACGATCATCAAACAATTCAAAGACAAATCACCAGTTCATAAACTAAATCCACCACATTCTAAAGCAAATGGAAACTTGAAAAGAGAGAGAGAGAGAGAGAGAGAGAGAGAGAGAGATCAAAGGCATACCCGAAAAGGTTGGAGAATGAATATATGTTCAGTTGGCTGTAGAAGAAAAATGGAAGAGCAACGTATTAGGGCTTTGGAAGAGAGAGAGAGAGAGAGAGAGAGAGAGAGAGAGAGAGAGAGAGAGAGAGAGAGAGAGAGAGAGAGGTAGAAGCTTACCAGTCTACTGTGGAGAAAATGTCAAACATGAGCCCGATTTTTTTAGGTTGTTATTCCATAAGGGAATGGAATGCCTATTCCCACTCTTAAAAGAGGGAATGATCATATTAATAAAATGTAAGAATAAGCATTCATAAGGAATGGGCATTCCAATTTTAAATGTTGTTACCAAATAAGGGAATAAGAATGCAAGTAAGAATGACCATTTCATTCCATCTCATTTCCTTGTACCAAACATAGCCCTAGGGTTTTTGGCATAAACACTAAGAAACGCCACTTTAAAAGGGATTTTAAGGGACATTTTGTGAAACTCTTAGAAATGAACTTTGAAAATCTTTTGAACATGAAATCAATGGTAGTTTGAAAATAGGTTTTAAACACAAAAACAACCTCATCACAAGCATGACATGAACATCACCACAAGTATAATGCAAAAGATATAAACATACAAGGCTTGGCTTCACCACATTGCAAAGTGCTTCAAAGTCATACCATCTACAACTAGACTCACAAGACATCCCCAGGTACCGTGAGTCTTGTGAACTTTAGTCTAGGCATGGATAACAAGCTTTCTTCTTTCAAGAATGCAAATAAAGGAGGGTAGAAGATGGGAGTTAAAAATGAGAAGACTTCAAGTGAGCTTTAGAGGAGAGAAGAGAGAGAGTGGGGTAAACATAACCTTAAATGGAGATTACCTTGTCTTCAATCAACCATAGCTTCTCTCTTGATTCTTTTTTGTTTTGGAGCTTCTTGAATTTGGAAGACTTAGAGCTTCTTCTTTTTTTTGTGAATTTCGGGATTGGGATACTATTTTGGTAAAGTTTCCTTACAATTTGTCTCTAAAATACACAAGGGATGGCTTAATATTTATAGGCAATTTATCTTGGCTTTCATGCATGTTGGACAAGCTTGTGGCCAAAAAAAGGCCACACGCATGTCCTATATGCATTTGGCCTTGGCCACTTGGGGAGTGCCATGTGGCACTCTTTTACTTGCCAAACTTGGGCTGCAAAACAATTTTGTCTCGATCTAATCAAAATATGGACACATATAGCATACACTTCTATGCTGGGAACTTTTATGCTTGTTTTTCCTCAATATTCGTGCCATTTGGGAATGATTCAGGAAAATTAGGCACGTTATCAATGTTATCCTGTAGTTTCTCTTGAACTTAGTGTCCTTTGGGAGCTTCGGATGATTCTGGTTGCTAGAGATAACGTCTCGAGAAGCGAGCTTAAAAACAAGATTTTGGGAAGCGTCAACCAGATGGTTCCTTTATTTTTTGAAATGGACGTCTTTGATCCATGCGATCGTGGCCTTCAAGAAACCACTTTCTTGATAGAACCGTACCGATGAAAAGCCCTCAGGAAAGGCTTTCGAAAATTTTCTAACTTACGCATTTTGCTAACCGTTTGGCAATGCATTATAATCAGGGAATCGGGATTTGACATAAGAAATGGCAAGCGTCTTTTATATTCTTCCTTGGTTTCTAAAATACCTTCCTTTGAGCCACTCAATCACGTTCTTCGGGTGATGTTGTTGACAATCAGACTATACCAATGGAAAGCCTAGTGGTGAGTCTTTTAAAAATTCCTTAGCTTGCACATTTCATCGGCCGTTTGACGGTGCATTATAATTTGGGAAGTGAAGAAAAAGTTAGATTTGGACAAGTGTATGCGACACGCTTATCGAAGCTATTGTTGATTAAAGTGTGTTTCGAGTCAAGGGACTTGCTTTGGAATGCTAAGGAACCCTCTTCAGAGCATTCCAGTGGGGCCAATTTAGTTACCAGAGCTGGTGTGGTCTTGAAAATATGCTTAGGCACGTATGGGCATAACAGTCATTTTGACTAAGGCTTGTCGAAATGAGACCGGGATGTCTTTCGTTTGGCAACTAGGTGTGCCTGACTACCTAAACATAGTTTAGGATGGTCTTAACACTTTTGGGGGGGGGGGGGGGGGGGGGGGGGGGGTATATTTCCCGAGGAGTGTGTTAGGGTGCCTTAGGGGCAAAATGGTCATTTTGACTAGATATAACTAAAATAGGACTGGAGTTGGTTTGACTGGCATCTTGAATGTGCCTGATTGTCCAGAGACAGTATTGGACTGCTCTTACCGCTTTAAGGAACGTGTACTTTTCAAAAAGCGTGTCGAGGGTGCCTTAGGGGCAAAACAATCATTTTGACCGAATATCACCGGAATAGGACCGGGGTCCATTTGATTGGTATCTTAAATATGCCCGACTATCTAGAGACAATATTGGACTAGTCTTATCGTCTTGAGAAATTTATACTTTCTTAAAAGACGTGTTGAACTATTTAGAGACAAAATGGTCATTTTTACTGGGTATCACTGGAATGAGACAGGAGTTGGTTTGATTGGCATCTTAAACATGTCAGACTGTCTAGGGATAGTGTTAAGGGTGGTTTGACCATCTTGAGAAATTTGTACTTTCTCAAAAGACGTGCCAGACTACTTAGAGGTAGAATGGTCATTTTTCAATGGTCAGGCTAGCAAGCGTCGGTGTTGACCTGGGTTTACGAGTGTTTCTATCTCTCCAACGATTGTTACTAGTTAGTTTTCAAAGACATCCCATCCTTGGTAAATGAACCACAACGAAGAGGCGTTTTGGTCTTTTGACACTAGGTTGCTTGCGGTGTGTCTGTGTTGACTTATTTGTGAGTGCTTTCGCTACTCCGACAACTTCATAGTTTGTGAGTGCTTCCACCACTCCGACTGTTTTTCCGATTGGTTCCAATGATCACCCGATCCGGGAAGGTTCCTGATGCCAAGAGGCATAACGGACATTCTACGTCGGCGAGCTAACAAGCGCTGGAAGTAAACCATTTAAGGTTTATGAGTGTTTAGATCACTCTGACGGTATGAACAGTTGGTTTCGAAGACCACCCGGCCTCGAAAAGCTTGCATGTATTGTCTAGAGGCTCAATGAAATGCTAAGAGGCATTTTGGTTATCTTTTACAAGAAATTGCCAAGCAGGCAAAAATAGAGTACTTACCACTAGTTTATTACTTCTTGTTTTTTTTAACCTAATTATAATATATAGGTCTTACTTTATGTATTGTTTTCTATGTTAACATGTATTTGTTTTTATGTTCTTTGTTGGGGATGTCATGAATTTGTAATATCATTTAAGGATGACAAGTTTTGCGGACGACAGAATTTAAATTTTAATGGCGTGGAAATTTTAAATTGTAATATCCTTTCAGCTATAACAGCTAGTTATCTTAGTTTCATGGCAGTGTAAAGTGAATTTGTGGACAATTTGATGATTTGAACCTATGATGCATTGCTTGTGTAGTTGGACTTCTGGACAGCAATGTAGGGTAAACTATACAATAGGCTTTTGTTGTAGTTTTAATTTGTCGAGTAATGGATAGTTTGAGTGTGTCATTAATGTCTAAGTCATTTGTACCACTGAGGTGGCAGTCGAGTTGGCTTAAGTCGCTAGAATAAGTATTCGCTCTTTTATTAATAGTCACGTATTCAAACCTGCTTGTAGTAATAGTAATAGTTGCGTGAACCAAACAATGTTGATAAGGGGCTTAATGTTCGCTCGCATTTCAATGAAGCTGAGGTGACGCATTTGCCCTCTCTAGAGTCAGTAGCTATCACTCAAACCAAACATTCTGAAACAGGTGAAAACCCCTATGATTCCCGCACAAGGTGAGAATCGAACATTTGCACATATATATATATATATATATATTTGTAGTTTTTTGTTCTTATTTCTTGTTCCTATCAGTGTAAAACACACACAAGTATTTAGGTCCTCATTTGAGTTCGATTGTATTTTTTTAACTTGAAATGATATCTCAATTCGTCTAATTTAACATCAGAATCAGCAACAACTAATTTCCTTATAGCACGGACCTAGGTTTCAAAAGTTGGGCCTGGATGTGCGATAAGACGATAGGTTAATCGAATACGATGGGCCAGATGAGATGGCTTAGGATTTGATTTGTTTTATTTTTAATTTTGTGTGGGCTTGAGTAAGAGTTCTAGCTCAGGCCTGATTCCTGGACGGGCTCAGGTCACTAGTCCAAATTGTTATTAAGTCCCCTATTTCTATACCTTCTCTCTCTTGTAAGTATTGCAAACAAGCGTAACATATGAGGACAGATTTTGGAAGCAAGGAATACAATTAATCGGCTTCATAGTCTCATTAGATGGCACTCTCTCTCTCTCTCTCTTGAAATTATTTTTAATAAAGAGAAGAGCACCAAATATTCCTAAAAAAAGAGGCATGTGAAAAGAAACCGAAGAGCCAATTGCCAATGAGAGAAAAAAGAGTGACGGGTAAAGGCTGTCACCAGTTTGTCCAATAAAATAGCTGAGCGGTCAAGATTAGTTCTATAAATTAGCTTGGCGGCACACAAATGACAAAACTCAGTATCATATATATATATATATATATATACCCAGCCAGAAAGAGAAGACTGATTAGTGCATATACGGCGGAGTCCGAAACTTGCAGCTATCAATTCTCTTAAAGATTGTTTGTTTCCATTCAACATGACACTCTCAATGCCCACACCAATTCAAGTCATATAAGAACTCAAAAGAAGAGACTCACTAATTTCTCACCCGAATAAAATAATGAAGAAAGTTGGCTAGAGAGAGAGAGAGCCAGGGTGATATGAAAAATAGATTGCTTTAGGTCTGTTTGGTACATCTTAAATTTAATTTTTTGGCTTATAAGTAAAAAAAATTAAATTTTTTAAGATTTTTTTTACTTTTGTAAGCACAAAAAAAATAAAAATAAAAAAAGCTGAAAATTGCCTTTTTTTCTTATAATTCAAAAAAACCAAGCCAAACTTGAAAAAAGCTGTACCAAACATGCCGGCTCGGAATGATTTCAGACCTAAAGTAACCATTCTAATTGAGAATCTTTGTATTTTTTAATATAATTTTAATTTTTTTTATAATCATTTTATTTTCAACTAACTTGCTGATTCAGGCCTTCTTTTTTTAAGGGACATTTTGCTCATTTGGTCCAAGATCTCTTTTTTTTTTTAATAAAAAAATGCAAAAACTATATAGGGCCTTAAAACCATGGAACGTTTTAAAATTTTGGGGCTTTCAAAAAAAATTTATTTGCATGATTGTTTTAAAATTAATTAGGATAGTTGATTTTAGGCCTTCTTGTTTTAAAGTCTTTTTTTCTCACCTAGATTTGAACATTACTTTAGAAAAAAGTGTGAAAACTATATAGAAGTTGGACTGTAGAATGTAATGCCTTAAAATTTTGGGACCTTCAACATTTTTTTTTTATTTCATACAATTTACTAATATTTACTAAATCGGGTTTTTTTTTTTTTTTTTTTGCTAAAGTTCACTAATTTAGTTGATTTTGGGCTCTCTTTTTATAACCAATAATTTTGTCTCATTTGAAGTTTGGTATTTTCTTTTATGACAAAAAGATGTAAAAAAATATATAGAACTTTGCAAGGTTTTAAAAATTAAGGGTGTTAAATAATTAGAGACCTAAGGCAACGGCCTTGCTTGCCTTAGGGGTGAGCCGGCTGTGAGCAAACTCGTGTGGTTCAATGGCATTGGGTATTTCGGTTGTAGATTTATTGAGCATGACACATGTTTTTTAATCAAATTTGTTCACTTAAAAATGAATGATAATGTAAAGAAGATGCGAAAAATAAAACAACAAACAGTTGGGGGTTGAAACAGTAAAGTATGGTTCTATTCAATACAAATTAAGAAACTCGGAAGATGAGGTAAAACAAATAAAATAAGAAAAATTAAACAAAAAATGATTTCTCATACATAAATTTAACCTAAAATGACATGACAGTGATACTGATATTTTTTGAATTATGAGCTCCAACTGATTAGTAGTTTATTTTAAAATAGTAGATAGAGTACAATAAGACATAAGTATAAAAATTTTGTATAAAATTAATAAATTAGGTAACGTTACATATAAAATGTATATAACTAGGATTGGATTGTCAATAATTTTTTAACCTAAAAAGTCAGGCATTTGATTGAATAATTAGCAGCAGCCATTATGGATACGCGTCCGGTCTTGTTCTGTTTGTGAAAGGTCACAATCTCTGACTTTCCAAACACTCTCAAAACACCGACGAGTTGGCCCATTTTGACTTATTCAAAGTCAGTTTAATAATGGGGGTATTTCTTGTAAATGGAAATCAATTAACATTAATATAAAAACATAGAAAATGATCAACACCTCTGGACATACAACTACTTGTTTGAATACATGTATTGTCCAAGTGTAGCAAATTTTGCAGTTTTTTTTATTTTATTATAAACTAGTCGAGCTTTTAAACTGTTGGGTGATAAAAAGTGGTCAATTTCGTAAAAACTAATGAGGAATATCCAATAAGTAATATAAAAGTTGGCTCACTAATCAACTGGTTCTCGTGCTAAGAATTAAATTTTAAATTTGATTCTTCTTTACGTTTTTTATTGTTAGCCATCATTTAGTTAATATATGAAATTTACATAATTCATGTAGCAATGATACTGTACACATTCGAGTGAGTTAATGATCAATGGATTGGACATTCCGTACATATAAGAATAGTGGTTGTTCTTCATTTTTTTCTACAATTGAACTTGACTGTCTACAATTACTTTTCAAGGAATTCCATGCCCATTTGTCATTTTCAAAACCTTCAAATGACTTAAATCATTAGTTGTCCGAAAAATTGTTGATTTCACATGTAATTTTCTCCAACTTAAGTTGGAGGAATTCTTGTTTTCCTGTATACGTCGCAGCTTATTAAATTTTTATGAATTAAAACTATGTAGGTTGTTAATCCATTTTTACGCTCCCTAAATCGTTAGCATTATTAGTGGGATTGCTCTATATGTAAAAAACAGTCAAATAAAAAATAAAAACATAAACACATAAATACATGTGCAAAATCGTTTGCTGAGAGCCATGTACATAATAAGATGGTATCAATTGATCCTATCCTTTCACACCAGGCACCAATATTAAATACGTGTAGAATCTATTTGCTGCTTTGCGTAAAAATGCAATATTAAAAATAACAAAATAAAGAATATGTTAGTTTTGGCTATATATATAAATAAACCGCATGCATTAGTAGCAGCAGCTAGCAGCAAAGGAAACAATAAGCACCGAGACAGACATGGAGCTCATGCCTTTGTTCTCTGTGCTTCCCTTTGCCGCCCTCTTCATACTCTTTTCTATTTCATTCACAATCCTAATCCTCCTTAAACAGAAATCCAAACTCTCCGGCGGAGACCTCCCACCGGGGAAGACTGGTTTGCCGTACATCGGCGAAAGCTTCGAGTTCCTCTCAAGTGGGTGGAAGGGTCAACCTGAGAAGTTCATACAGGAAAGGATGGCAAAGTTCTCACCCCAAGCCTTCAAAACCTCACTGTTCGGAGCACCAACCATTGTGATGTGCAGTGGACCGGGGAACAAGTTGCTCTTCTCAAACGAGAATAAGCTGGTGACCGCATGGTGGCCCAGCTCTATAAACAAGGTATTCCCTTCCTCAAACCAAACTTCTTCCAATGAAGAAATGAAGAAAATGAGAAAGCTTCTTCCCCAGTTCCTCAGGGCCGAAGCACTTCACAGGTATATCGGCATCATGGATACCGTAGCACAGAGGCAGCTAGAGTCGGATTGGGAAAATAAAAAAGAGGTGACAGTTTTTCCTCTGTCAAAAAATTACACCTTCTGGCTGGCTTCTCGCTTGTTCATTAGCGTAGAAGATCCAAAACTTGTTGCCAAATTCTCCCATCCATTTGAGTTATTGGCTTCAGGGATCTTCTCGGTACCCATTGATCTGCCAGGAACGCCCTTTAACCGTGCAATCAAAGCCTCAAATTTCATAAGAAAAGAGCTTCGAGGGATCATAAAGCAAAGGAAGATAGATCTTGCGGAGAATAGGGCGTCACCGACACAAGATATACTGTCACACATGCTCCTGACTCCGGACGAGGATGGAAGGTACATGCATGAGATGGATATTGCAGACAAGATTCTTGGTCTGCTCGTTGGAGGCCATGACACTGCCAGTGCTACCATCACTTTTATCATCAAGTATCTTGCCGAGCTGCCTCAAGTCTACGACCAGGTCTTAAAGGGTAAAGTAGTCACCTCCAAACTCATGAATCTTCTCTGATTGTTTTTGCTTTCCCAACTTAATTAATTAAGCTATAGTTAAGGTTAAAGATCTGCAAGAGAGAGAGAGAGAGAGAGCGAGACAAAGAGAGACGCCAATAACCCACAATAAATCTTCGATCTACAAGAACTGGTGATGACTTTCGACTTAATTGGTTAGCTATAGATTATCACTAGGCTATATATTTAATGAATACGGCAAGCCTGGAAAAAAGTCCTGTTTCGTATTTACTTGATATGTAGTTGTGGTTGGTATTCAGGTGCAATTCCTGCGCTACGTTTGACTTCTTGTTTTTTTAACGTTTACCAATTCGAAACAATCTGTTGTGTCTGGGAGAAAGCCATTAGGTGGAAAAGGGCACAAACTTAGAAAAATCATTTTCCTTTCAAATGTGGGTGGTTTGACAAAAATGAAAAATTAATGTTTAATATATATATATATATATGCATGCATGCAGAACAAATGGAGATAGCGAAATCAAAAGCAGCAGGAGAACTGCTGAATTGGGAGGACTTACAGAAGATGAAGTATTCATGGAACGTGGCATGCGAAGTACTGAGACTTGCACCGCCCCTTCCCGGAGCTTTCAGAGAGGCTATAACCGATTTTATGTATGCCGGTTTCACTATTCCTAAGGGTTGGAAGGTAGGTAATTAATTTATTAGTCAAAAACACATATCAATTCTAGTATCTATCCAACTGGGTTTTAGTTAATTATTTATTAATATATATATATATATATATGCAGTTGTACTGGAGTGCACACTCTACTCACAGAAACCCTGAATACTTCCCGGAACCAGGCAAGTTTGATCCTTCGAGGTTTGATGGGAAAGGACCGGCCCCTTACACGTTCGTTCCATTTGGAGGTGGGCCTCGGATGTGTCCCGGGAAGGAATATGCAAGATTGGAAGTACTGGCTTTCATGCACAATTTAGTGAAGAGATTCAGGTGGGAGAAGGTTCTTCCGGATGAAAAAATTGTTGTTAATCCAATGCCTATCCCAGAAAAAGGCCTTCCAATTCGCCTCTATCCTCACAAGTGGTAAGTCAAATAATTATATTGCTGTTGTAATATCATCCCTTCATATCCATATGCAGAAGTGCTGCTTGCTTGTAATACCTTTTCTATTTCCCCCCTGTCCATTCATACTGTTTCCGGTTCCTTTACTTACTTATCACCAAATAAAGAATGTGTAAGAATTTAATAACTTCCTATTTCACGTTTAATTCTCTGTCTTCTTCTTCTTCTTCTTCTTCTTCTTCTTCTTCTTCTTCTTCTTCTTCTTCTTATTATTATTATTATTATTATTATTATTATTATTATTTGACTTATGCAAGTTACATATATATATACACACACTACCTTTAGCAACTCTTTTAAAAAGGGCTCAAAGTTAAGCAGATGAATTTCGTCCATTCACTCGCCATTTCCAACGCTTGCCACTTAAATTTACCCCCATCTCAAAGAAGGATAATGGGACCGGCAATATATTTCTTGATGACTAGTGAATATATATATCTGTCATTCACTATTTGCAAAGGGGACTCAAGCAAAACAAATTTGGATGATGTCATGTAACTAGAAAATCTATAGAGAATTTATATATATGTATATAATAGGATAATGTTACATAAATTAAAAAATTTATACAAAATTTATATACAAAATGATATGTCTTAATACGAGCATTTCACTTCAAAACAAACACATATTACAATAGCTTTTAATTGCAAAATTGACACTATTACTGTCACATCATTTTGTATTCAAATTTTGTATAATTTTTTTGTACGAATAGTATTTTCCTATAAAATAATGTGATTAAATAAAAAAATTTCACTTTTAAACAAAATACCCATCATGATAACTTTCAATTATAAAACTGTCATTACTATATTTTTTAAACAATTTTTAATTAAAAAAAATAGCATTTTCAACTACATTAGATGGGAGGAGACCCCGTTCACTTGTTTTATGTGGAAGCCATTGTAACTTCAGAAGATGTCGGAGAAGTGGGGCCTTTCTTTTGGAAAAAATCAAGCCACCTAACATTGGGTGCTATTTATTAAAGGATGTCTGCACAAAGTAGATCCGAGACTCAAAAGAGCATACAAAAAAGGAAAATTTTAGGCATAACTATGTAGATTTCAGTTCAATTTTTCAGTCTAAACACAAGTCAATAGTTTTACATGAATTTATTAACGTGAGTTTCACTGTATTACATTTTAGAATGAGGAAATGGAGTGAGAAAGAAGTACATGCATTATAACATTACAAAGAAAATGGTAGACAAACACAAATTTCATTAAAAAAAAAAATTCATCCTAGATGATGTGCCAGTGGTATTTTAAAAATTATGATCTGTTATTGTTTGAAATAAAAATATCACAAAGGCCACATCATTGTGTAGGAAAATTATGTAAAAAAGTTTTATTGTATACATTACTCTATTACTGTTGAATTGCTATACAAAAATTAATGTTATGCTTTGATATGGATTTGTCAAGGGATAAGAAATTATATTTTCATTGTTAATTTATAAATAATGAAACTTATGAAATTTTTGACAAATAACAATTCATTTTATTCTCATGCTTCTTACCGGCCAGAAGATAGATAAAGTTAGATTTTTATTTCACTTTATTTTATATATATATATATATATATATTTCACAAATAAAAGATTCAAACACAATATAAGTGACTAGAGAAATGGTTTCTTTGAAGGACATTATTTATCATTCTGTCTATAATTCAAGAAAGCCGAACCCTCGTAATGGGTTGACTATAATTGACAATAAATTTTATGCAAAAGCTAATCAATAAATGAATCATCTATAAATGCAACCAACCAGGACATTAATTGTGAAGACCCCCCCAGCCTCCAAGTTGGTGAAGTCCGTGAAATGTTGAACCACTAACAGATAAGACCCAACCATCCAGTAATTACGTAGGATTTATACAGCATAATATTCTTCAAATTGGTTCGTTGTGAACGTAGATACATCGCTGAAACTTAGAGAAAGGAAACAAGGCACATACATTGAAATTGTTATTGTATATAATATATCAAAGATTTGATGTATATTCGCTAGATCTCAAAGTTTCCTAATTTAGTGGTTTTTCTATTTCATTTTTTTTGGTACAACACTCTGCTAGTGATAATTTAACGTAGAGAACACTCTCTCTCTCTCTCTCTCTCTCTCTCTCTCTCTCTCTCTCTCTCTCTCTCTCTCTCTCTCTCTCTCTCTCTCTCTCTCTCTCTCTCTCCCCCACCACAAATGATGGGATTAGTTTTTCTTTCCTAAAATAGTGGGAGCTTGAGCAAGTCACTGGCATAAGAGATGATGACCTTAGAGTCGATACAACCAAGAAGGAAAACACATTTCCGGTTGCATAAACAAATTAAATGATGTGATTAAATGAGAATTTTACACTTTAAAATAAAATATTTGATCTAAATTATAAAAATATTATTATCAAATAATTTTATAGGATTTTCTATATATTTTTTTTGGGAGAAGAGCATTTTCCTAAACTTTATACAACCTAAAGATTGACCATGGCAATGTTTGAAGAGGGAGACTTGCCTAAGTGCCCGAACACCAAGTGAAAAATTCATAAAAACCCGATATATGAGTGTTGCTTTTCTGGTTTGCCTTTGCCAGGTATATGTGTTTGACCACATATTATTTCGATTTTCTTTGGCAAATGAATATTTTGCACCAAAAACTTGAGAAAAATAGAATCATGCATGCTTGCTCCTGTCTTCAGTGTGATATATATACTCTACGAAAGCTAAACCGAAGTGTGAAAATCATGACTTCCCTTCTGACCTATACGAGCCGATTCTCACTTAGCATCTCTGCCTTCAAATAATAATTTACACCAGTGTTCAGTTGATTATATATCGAACGCGAATTCTCATCCATCGATCCTTTTGAGAAAAAAAAAATTCACTTTAAGTGAGGCTTGGGTCTCATTAAATCTCCATAAACTTCAAAATCTCACACATTGACCCCTTAAACTACTAATTTGTATGACTTGACCAAAAATAGAAGAACATTGAGAAAATCATATGGGAAGCTCTATTTTCTGCTACAATATGGATTATCTGGTTGACAATGAATGATGCAATATTCAATAATAAATCTCCGCACTGGGAAGAAGTTGTTGAATTTACAAAACAACATGTGCTGCTATGGATTCAGGGTAAAACAAGGATGGGTAGCTGCAATGGTTTCAATTTTTTTCACTCCATTGAATAATAATTTACACCTGTGTTCAGTTGATTATATATCTAACGGGAATTCTCATCTATCGATCCTTTTGAGAAAAAAAAAAAAAAATCACTATAAGTGAGGCCTGGGTCTCATTAAATCTCCATAAACTTCAAAATCTCACACATTGACCCCCTAAGCTATTAATTTGTATGGCTTGACCAAAAACAGAAGAACATTGAGAAAATCATATGGGAAGCTCTATTTTCTGCTACTATATGGATTATCTGGTTGACAATGAATGATGCAATATTCAATAATAAATCTCCGCACTGAGAAGAAGTTGCTGAATTGACAAAGCAACATGTGCTGCTATGGATTCAGGGTAAAACAAGGATGGGCAGCTACAATGGTTTCAATTTTTTTCACTCCATTAAATAATAATTTACACCTGTGTTTAGTTGATTTTATATCTAACGGGAATTCTCATCTATCGATCCTTTTGAGAAAAAAAAAATCACCTTAAGTGAGGCCTGGGTCTCATTAAATCTCCATAAACTTCAAAATCTCACACACTGACCCTCTAAACTACTAATTTGTATGGCATGACCAAAAACAGAAGAACATTGAGAAAATCATATGGGAAGCTCTATTTTCTGCTACTATATGGATTATCTGGTTGACAATGAATGATGCAATATTCAATTATAAATCTCCGCACTGGGAAGAAGTTGCTGAATTTACAAAACAACATGTGCTGCTATGGATTTAGGGTAAAACAAGGATGGGCAGCTGCAATGGTTTCAATTTTTTTCACTCCATTGAATAATAATTTACACCTGTGTTCAGTTGATTTTATATCTAACGGGAATTCTCATCTATCGATCCTTTTAAGAAAAAAAAAAACCACTTTAAGTGAGGCCGGGGTCTCATTAAATCTCCATAAACTTCAAAATCTCACACATTGACCCCCTAAGCTACTAATTTGTATGACTTGACCAAAAACAGAAGAACATTGAGAAAATCATATGGGAAGCTCTATTTTCTGCTACTATATGGATTATCTGGTTGACAATGAATGATGCAATATTCAATAATAAATCTCCGCACTGTGAAGAAGTTGCTGAATTGACAAAGCAACATGTGCTGCTATGGATTCAGGGTAAAACAAGGATGGGCAGCTGCAATGGTTTCAATTTTGTCCACACCATTGAAAAATAATTTACACCTGTGTTCAGTTGATTTTATATCTAACGGGAATTCTCATCTATCGATCCTTTTGAGAAAAAAAAATCACCTTAAGTGAGGCCTAAGTCTCATTAAATCTCCGTAAACTTCAAAATCTCACACATTGACCCTCTAAACTACTAATTTATATGGCTAGACCAAAAACATAAGAACATTGAGAAAATCATATGGGAAGCTCTATTTTTTGCTACTATATGGATTATCTGGTTGATAATGAATGATGCAATATTCAATAATAAATCTCCGCACTGGGAAGAAGTTGCTGAATTGACAAAGCAACATGTGCTGCTATGGATTCAGGGTAAAACAAGGATGGGTAGCTGCAATGGCTTCAATTTTTTTCACTCCATTGAATAATAATTTACACCTGCGTTCAATTGATTATATATCTAATGGGAATTCTCATCCATCGATCCTTTCGAGAAAAAAAAATCACTTTAAGTGAGGCCTGGGTCTCATTAAATCTCCATAAACTTCAAAATCTCACACATTGACCCCCCCTAAACTACTAATTTGTATGACTTGACCGAAAACAGAAGAACATTGAGAAAATCATATAGGAAGCTCTATTTTCTGCTATTATATGGATTATCTGGTTGACAATGAATGATGCAATATTCAATAATAAATCTCCGCACTGGGAAGAAGTTACTGAATTGACAAAGTAACATGTGCTCCTATGGATTCAGGGTAAAACAAGGATGAGTAGCTGCAATGGTTTCAATTTTTTTCACTCCATTGAATAATAATTTACACCTGCGTTCAATTGATTATATATCTAATGGGAATTCTCATCCATTGATCCTTTCGAGAAAAAACAATCACTTTAAGTGAGGCCTAGGTCTCATTAAATCTCCATAAACTTCAAAATCTCACACATTGACCCCCTAAACTACTAATTTGTATGGCTTAACCGAAAACAGAAGAACATTGAGAAAATTATATAGGAAGCTCTATTTTCTGCTACTATATGGATTATCTGGTTGACAATGAATGATGCAATATTCAATAATAAATCTCCACACTGGGAAGAAGTTACTGAATTGACAAAGCAACATGTGCTGCTATGGATTCAGGGTAAAACAAGGATGGGTAGCTGCAATGGTTTCAATTTTTTTCACTCCATTGAATAATAATTTACACCTGCGTTCAATTGATTATATATCTAATGGGAATTCTCATCCATGGATTTTTTTGAGAAAAAAAAAATCACTTTAAGTGAGGCCTGGGTCTCATTAAATCTCCATAAACTTCAAAATCTCACACATTGACCTCTTAAACTACTAATTTGTATGGCTTGACCAAAAACAAAAGAACATTGAAAAAATCATATGGGAAGCTCTATTTTCTACTTCTATATGGATTATCTGGTTGACAATGAATGATGCAATATTCAATAATAAATCTCCTCATTGGGAAGAAGTTGCTGAATTGCCAAAGCAACATGTGCTGCTATGGATTCAGGCTAAAACAAGGATGGGTAGCTGCAATGGTTTCAATTTTTTTCACTCCATTGAATAATAATTTACACCTGTGTTCATTTGATTATATATTTAACGGGAATTCTCATCCATCGATCCTTTTGAGAAAAAAATAAAAAATCACTTTAAGTGAGGCCTGGGTCTCATTAAATTTCCATAAACTTCAAAATCTCACATATTGACCCCCTAAACTACTAATTTGTATAGCTTGACCAAAAACAGAAGAACATTGAGAAAACCATATGGGAAGCTCTATTTTCTGCTACTATATGGATTATCTGGTTGACAATGAATGATGCAATATTCAATAATAAATCTCCGCACTGGGAAGAAGTTGTTGAATTGACAAAACAACATGTGCTGCTATGAATTCAGGGTAAAACAAGGATGGGTAGCTGCAATGGTTTCAATTTTTTTCACTCCATTGAATAATAATTTACACCTGTGTTCAGTTGATTATATATCTAACGGGAATTCTCATCCATCGATCCTTTTAAGAAAAAAAAAAATCACTTTAAGTGAGGCCTGGGTCTCATTAAATCTCCATAAACTTCAAAATCTCACACATTAACCCCCTAAACTACTAATTTGTATGGCTTGACCAAAAACAGAAGAACATTAAGAAAATCATATGGGAAGCTCTATTTTCTGCTTCTATATGGATTATCTGGTTGACAATGAATGATGCAATATTCAATAATAAATCTCCGCATTGGGAAGAAGTTTCTAAATTGACAAAGCAACATGTGCTGCTATGGATTCAGGGTAAAACAAGGATGGGTAGCTGCAATGGTTTCAATTTTTTTCACTCCATTGAAGGTGTAAAATCCCTTGACCCTTCTCTCTTAATATATATCCCCCCATCCACCACCCCCCCCCCCCCCCCCCCCCCCCCCCCTTCCTTCCTTCCTTTTTGACATTCCCCTTTCTTGTTTGCCCTCTTTGTAAAGCCTTGTTGGCTTGTAGAGACCCAATCTGTATCTCTTCTTATCCAATATATCCTCTTTTACTTTGCAAAAAAAAAAAATACTAATTTGTATCAATCGATATCTTCTACTCGTAATTCATTGGGATAATTTTATGACTTGTATATATTCACAAAGTATGGTTTTATATCTAATTGATATTCTCTTATAACAGTTATTGATTGATGATTGAAATGTCTCTTCGAATGACATGTAATTATAGGGACAATTCAAGGGTATTTTAGTCATTAGAACAACAAAATAGAGAGCATTGATTTAAGTATAAAATCATACTTTTGTAAATATGTACAAGTTACAAGAAATTTTTTTATCTATTCTTGTAACAAATTGCTAATATATTGCTAACTGATAGTGTTGGTTGATACAAATTAATAATTTAAATGGTCAATATATTACGTTTTAGAGTTTGAAGAGATTTAGTGATACTAAGTCATGGTTTATGGGATATTGTTATAATTATTCACAAAAAAAAAAAAACAAATCGAAAACATTTCTATAGAAAATGACTAAAAAACTATGCTTCGAAAACAGCAGAGATGGCCACGGATGATAAAAAGAGGAGTTTGACAATATTTTAAAAAGGGCAATTGATACAGAACAAAGAAGATCAAGGGACTAGGGGTTTTTATTTCCTATTTTCGTATTGCCTAACAATATGACATTATGTGTAATGGAGCAACTATTTTTTTGGCATAATGAATTTGATATAGAATTGAATACCTCTCTCTCTCTCTCCCTCTCTTTGCTCTCCTGATTGATTCTTCTTTCTCCTTTTCTCTCTCTATCGTTTTTCTCTGTCTGTCTCTTCTCTCTGTATGCCTCTACTAATCTTTCTTCTGGTTATTGGTCCAACATCAGCAAGTACCTAAGTACCAAGTAAAATTGCACAAAGACATGATAAAAGTGTTGATACTATACCACAACACTAGAATATGACAATTCTAGCTAGCTTAGTAGGTATAATCCTCTTTGTAGTCATATCAAAGATAAAGTTAGCTTTATTTCACTTTATTTTTTTTTTTCTCATCTTTTTCTTTGTTTCAGTTATTTCTCTTTATAAATACAAGATTTAAACACAGCATAGGTGACAAGGGAAATGATTTGTTTGAAGGGCATTGTTCATGATTCTGTCTGTAATTCAAGAAAGCCGAAGCATCATAATTGGTTGAAAAATTAACAAGAAATTTTTATGAAAACAGGTAAATCAATGAATCATCTATAAATGCAACAAACCAGGAGATTAATTGTGAGGACCCCAGCCTTCCAAGTTGGTGAGTCTGTCAAATGGATGCATGTTGAACCACAAACACTAGTGATTTAACTTTTTCCGGACTCACTAACAATTAAGACCCAACTATCCAGTAATTTCATTGGAGTTATAGAGCATAATATACTTGGAATTGGTTCCTTGTGCACGTAGACACATCGCCGAAACAAAAACTAATACATTGAAATTGTTGTTGTATATAATATATAATTATATATAACCTAGATTTGGTGTATATTCTCTAGGTCTTTTTGTTTTCTGATTGAGTGGTTTTTCTATTTCATTCGTTCTTGCACAGTACTCTGCTAGTGCTATACATATGTAGCTCTTCTTTTATTATCAATACAATTTAACATAGAGATTATTCTCTCTCTCTCTGTCTCTCTCTCTCTAATGAGAATTCTCATCGATCGATCTTTTTGACAAAAAAAAAATTCAGTTTAAGTGAGGTCTCATTATTTGAATAATGTAGTTGAATTGTCAAAATTAAACACTCAAGCAAATTCTAAATGTAAGCCACTACACCGTGGCACACCCCTCTCAAATATTTTAATTTTACCTAAATATTGGACCCCTTTCTTGCCCAAAAACATATATATATATATATATATATATAGAGAGAGAGAGAGAGAGAGAGAGAGAGAGAGAGAGAGAGAGAGAGAGAGAGAGATTATACAAACAAAGAAATAAAAATCAGATACATTGAATTATAACGACAGACTAGTTTTTGGTTCTTTGTTATCAAGAGATGTCCTACTGAAGAAAGAAAGGAATTCCTTCGCGTCACCATATAATAGTTGTCCGTAACCCAAGCAAATTTAAAACATGAATGCACCACCTTTGACAAATTACCCACCGGAAGACTATGGATTTCAAATCTGACTGCTAGCTAGCGAAGAAGACATCTATATTTATCCATCTATCTTGACATTTAATTGTACGTATTAGCCACCTACCTACCTCAACAATCAAATTGGTTGGGATAATTAAACTGCACTGCCTGCTCTTGTCTTCCGTTATACAGGGTAAATTTTACTTATCACTCCGACACTTTGATCACAATTTTTCTTTAGTCCTTTTATTTTTAATTGTCCCACCTTACTCCTTAAAATTTCAGTTAAGTAGTAATGTGGTCCCTCCGTCAAATTTTCATTAATAAAGGTGACGGCAAGCCCTTTTTTATTTTTTTCTTTTTAAAAAAAATAATAAATAGTATTTGTTTATTATTTTTTATTTTTAGTTGCTAACAAAATTTAAAAAATAAAACAAAACATACTAAAATGGGTGTTTTTTTTTTGTTTTCAAAATATTGTTTTAATACTATTGGCATAAAAGTAACCTACAAATGATTGAAAACAAAACAAAAAAAAAAACCCCATTTTAGTATTTTTTCGTTTTCTTTTTCAAATTTTGTAAACAACTAAAAACAAAAAAATATTAAACAAACATTGCTTTTTATTTTTAAAAAAAATAAAAAAACAAAAACAAAAAACATTATCAAAAAAATAAAAAACAAAAACAAAAACGTTACCAAAAGCAGTGTTTGTTTAATATTTTTTTGTTTTTAGTTGTTTATAAAATTACAAAAAGAAAACGAAAAACACTAAAATGGGTTTTTTTTTTATTTTCAATACATTTGTACGTTACTTTTATGTTAATAGTACCAAAACAATGTTTTGAAAATAAAAAAAAAACCCCATTTTGGTGTTTTTTGTTTCATTTTTTGAAGTTTGTTAACAACTAAAAATAAAAAATAATAAACAAATATTGTTTTTATTTTTTTAAAAGAAAAAAATAAAAAAGGGCTTTTCGTCACCTTTATTAACAAAAATTTGACGGAGGGACCACATTGCTACTTAACTGAAAGTGTAAGGGGCAAAGTGAAACACTTAAAATTAGAGAGACCAAAGTGGGATTGTGGTCAAAGTGCAAGAGTGATAAGTGAAATTTACCTTGTTATATATGCATATTTTTTTAAGATGTTGACTGAATACCTAATTAATTCATTAATTATTTAATTAAGGTGCTCCACTAGGTTATTACAATACAATACAATACAATACAAAGCCAAGGATAATAATCTATATTAAGCAATGGTACATTTTTTTTCTTTTTCTTTTTTGTAATTGATTTTTACTATATATTAATCAATGGCATCATTATCCGTGTGCAAATTCCAATTAATAATGGATTAATCAACTTGGAAGTGATATCTTTCAAAAGATAAATAATAAAGAAAGAAAGAAGTCTTGAGAACACAGAACTGCACTTTAAGTTCACAAATAGCATATCATCAAAGACCAATAACTGGAAGAAAAGGGGAAAAAAAAAAAATCACTCAAGGGCAAAGGTAATAAGACTGATGAAGGAATCACTTAAAAATCACTTTTTTGCGTGTAGTGAAGAAGGAACTACATGCAAATAAATCACTTTTGAATAAATCACTTAAAAATTACTTTTTTGCATGTAGTTTCGGTGAAGCCTACATGCAAAAAAAAAAAAAAAAAAAAATGATAAGAGAGTATAGATGGAATGATGAGTTTAATTTTCATACATTGTTAGTATAATAACGAGTACTAAAATACAAAATGTGTCTATAACCCCTGTTTGTGCACATATGAAATTTTTACACTATTAATATATCAAAATAAAATAATTTCTAAAATTAACTACGTGAAAGAAAAGGGCTTGATGCGTCCAATTACTAGCTGGGCTCGGAGTTTCAATTAAAATCAAGTGAATTTTCAAAGCTCGGGATATCAAAACAAAAGATCAACAGTGGACTTGGACTTCCAGAGCCAGAAGACAAGGTGAGTTTGTCAGCGTATATGGTTGAAGTTCTGGGCAAATTACGAAGAATTGAAAAACACTATTGAAAAGGCAAAAGTATGATCACAAAGACCAAAATCCCACAAATATCTGTGCAGCTCAATAGTTTTTACAAAATTTAAAGGTAAAAAGGCGTGGTTAGGGTGAAAACCAAAAACCTTGTATAGGAGACATAGTCAATGCACAGAAAACTCAACAATTATGCGGTCTACTTAACAAAAGAAACAAAAAATAAAATCATAAACATTCCTCTGGAAAATGACTAAAATATGCCTCGAAAGCAGCAGAGATGGCCACGGATGATAAAAAAAAATATAAATAAAAAGGAGTTTGACAATATTCGAAAAAGACAACTGATGTTCAACACAGAAGATCAAAGGATTAGGGTTTCTAAGGACTAGGCAGGGCGGACGGAGGGGGCAGCAGACCTATGCCCCTTAAAGTTTTAAAAATCTCTAATATACTTTATAAAATTTTAGATATTTCAAATGTAATATTAGTGTATTGATCCTTTTAAAATTTTAAATTTTTATCTATTTTTATAAATTTTTAAATATTTAAAATATCATATAGTGTATTGATCTTTCAAAAATCAAAAAAAAAATTCTTAATCCTCCCTTTAACAAAAAAAAATTCTTTGCCCCCCTCAACCGAAATGCTACATCTGCCACTGGAACTAGGGTTCTTATTTTCTATTATTGTATTGTCTACAAATATGGCATCATGTGTAATGGAGCAATTGTTTTTTTTGGCATATTGAATTTGATATAGACGCTCTCTGCTATATCTCTCGTTCTCTCTTTGCTCTTCTGGGTCTTCTTCTCCCTGTTCTTATCTTCTCTCTCCATTATTTTCCTCTTTCTGTCTCTTCTCTCTATTCTTTTGTACTATTCTTTCTTCTGGTTATTGGTCCCACATCAGCCGCAAACGCCCCCTAGCACCAAGTAAAATTGCACAAAAATAAGTGTTGATGATATATCAAAACACTAAAACATGACGATTTTAGTTGGTAAAATCTTTTTGCAGACATATTAAAGACCAAATAGTATTGGACAACTAAATAAATATTAAACACTAAAACATGATTATTTTTTATTTTAAACTTGAGTTATACTGGTTTACTTTTGCCTACATGTATAACGAACCATCTATTCTCATATATACAGAAAAAGGCTCAATTGGTGTCTTTCAAGTTAGGTACCGCTTGTGACTTTTTTTTCTCTTCTTCTTCAACTTGTTTTATTAAACTTATTTTATTATTACTTCAATTTGTTTGCTTTTCAATAACTATACGAGCAAATAAGTACGACAAAAAAAAAAAATACCTACGCAATTATCTAATAACTGTTTCAGTTATTTATAAATTTTGAATTCTACATATCTATTCATTTGCCGACATTAATAAGATCATCATCTCTAATAATTCAATAAACCACAATGGCTACCATCTTCAGCAATAATCAAAGATTGTACACACATTAGGTGTGCTCATCCTCTACTTTATATTAAACCATCAAAATAATATTAATATATATTGAGAACCCTGCTTCCATTCCAATTTGATAAGGCTTACAAATGTGAAATTCTCTAAACCCTGATGAGATGAGTGCTAAAATTCTGGTTTACCCATCCCTAGCTAGGGTATGTCTGGCCCAATATTATTTTGATTTTCTTTTAGACAAAAACCATCTAGTAATCTCTGGCTTAATTTACATGGAAGCCTTTTACTCATAATTTACATCATATATCCCATTAATCGCCTCATGAAAAATCTCATTATTTGAATAAATCAATCTGGTTTTATGTCTATTTTTTATCAGTTGGACTCGCATAGAATAATTGCTACTCTGACAAAAATCCAATTAAATAGTCAAGGATAACCATTCAAGCAAACTCTGACAAAACCGCCAATATCATTGCATAACTCTCTCAAATATAACTTTCAAGTTGATCTACTTAAGTAGCATATACTTGGTCTCTTTTCTTAAACCAAAGACCAAAAAAAAAATTTATTTGTGTATTGAGTTATCAAGACATGCCCCTTTATTATTTTATCTAATTGAAATGCCCTAGTGAATAAAGACAAGAATTCCTCTCACTATTAGCGTAAAAATTACGGAATTCTAGATCAGTCAAATCAATGTACTATATCAGGAACAAAATATAAAAAAGCCAATTTATACACTCAACCCTAGATAATCACATTCTTTGGTGCTGAATTCTAATGCTTCTAGATGCGCTTTTTTGGTATTGATTGTGTTCCAACAATCAGGAACCCATCCCTCTATGCTCTTTAATACTTAAATGAGTGTCAAGCCATACGACACCACTACAATCTACAACAAATTAAACTCAGATCCACTAATCTACATAGGATTACTTCGGTCACAATACTTAAGGGAAGGTAGGTTTCCAAGAAATCTCACATGTAACTCAACATTGCCTGTGCCATTCTAGGTTGTGTAGACTCCTATTACCTTCTCATTCGTTGCCAAAACTAGATTTTCTAAACTTCCAGATCATCAAGTCGGTCATAATTTATGTTGGTATTCGGGTTGGGTCTTGTACCCAAACCAAGCGCCCATGGTAGGTTGACCAGGTAATCAAATAGGTACAGATGGTGACTATTAGTTGGTGCCTCCTAAGTATTATATAAACACCAAAGCATCTGACGTTATAATATTGATTGTAATTCGATTGTCTGTAATATCTCTTTGTAAAATATACAAGCGTAGTGTAGAGGCTTTTGTATTGTGAATGTGAGTGAAGTCTTATATTGTCCGGATACGAAAGCCATAACCTCAATATATACCCTTGGACAATTACCCTCACCTTGCAAGCCGATTTTCAGAATTAAGTTAGACCAATGAGTTCTTCAACAGTGGAAACACAGTGTTATTTTTTATTGTAGTAATACTAACCGCTGTAGATTGTGCGTAAAACAAACTGTTCAAGTTCCAAGTTAACGCAACTAAGATTCGTATTCATGTAAAACTCAAAAAGTTATATAAAATTGATATATTATGGAGCCTAAATTGATATTTGAGTGCTGAGTTATGATTTTCTAAATGCCGAGTTATGATTTTCTAAATTTTTAAGACTATACGCTTAATGCAGTTTCAATAACTAGTAGAGAGCTTCCAGTTTAGCCAATTACATATTCATAATAGAATTACTTCTTCAAACTTAAATATAAGCAAAGTGATTTTGTCCATGAAATTCGATACATAAGTTACTCCCAACACATTGCACCTAACCTGATTAATTTGAGAACCAAGCGACTCTAGAAATATTTGTTAGTGGTGTCATACAAAAACCTACATTCTACAAATCCAAAATTGTACACTGACAACATCTACTATTTATTTGTAATAAATCAAAAAATGAATTTAAACTTTTGAAATATTAAACAAAGTTAAAATGTATATAGTAATGCTATAATAAAAAGATATACAAATACAATAAACTTTTACAATTAATCTCACCAAGCTTTCATATTTAGAAATCGTTGCATACCTTCATTATCAATATTACCAAATATATCATTGTTAGTATGTGTAACCAAATAATTATTTATCTATTGATCTTTAATCTGGTTGCGCAAACAATTCTTTATGATTGCTATTGCTAAAAATGCTAACTGCCTACAAGCTCCACGTTTCACAATTGTAATTAATCCGGTTATACAATATGAAAAATGTTATACGTAATTTAATTTTTTACATCTAGATATAAATGAATTGATCCCACATAAATTTAATAACGTGTGTCTTATATCATTGTGTATAATTAAAAGTGAGAAAAACGGTTAAATATAGCACTACACGTTATAAAAAGCTTCAAAGTTTCAAACAGAATAAAGGTGCTGGGTTCACTATAAAGGATTAGAACAGTATGTAAAAATACTCTACAAACAAAATTTATATTTGATAAAAAAAAAAAAAAATTACATTTTTAATGGTTCAGGTGACCCCACGGGCCACAAAGGTAGAGCCGCCCCTTATATTTACAGATATATCCATTCCAACTGCCAGCTAAAAAGAGACCTATATCTTGACATTCGAGTTAGCTCTCGAGATTACTTTGACTACATATATATATATATATATATATAAACGTGGTTAGTCCGGCACTGTTAAACACAAATCATTATTTGTGAGTTAAAAAGTCTGATTGACTCGCGAAATAGCTTCAGGCATTCACATTTCAGTTGTCGTTAATTCCTTGGCAAATTCGATTTATTTGCCACAAAATTCTCTTGTTGGTAGCCTCCGGTACTTCTCCTCCATCGAGGGAGGACCCACCCTAAGCGTGAATGATGCGTATGTTATCCACACACATATACATATATATATAATACGAAAAAAATCAAAAATAATTATTCTCTAGACAATAAAAAATGGATTGGACTTACATTTCGCTATACAAAAAATTGGTTTAAATTGTGGTTAGAATAGTTCTTTGCTTGTACATTATATATATATATATATATATAACAAGTTATCTGGAATTTCCAACAAATCAAAGGTTTGCTTCCACACAAAAGCCATTCTTTAATTAATCTGTACTACAATACATGTACACCTACATATATATATATATATATATAGGATAAATTATATTTTGCATCTTTATATTTTACATCACATGTCACTTTAGAACCTTCGTTGTCAATTGTAAAAATTAAACCCTTATATTTTTAATTTATTATAATGTCAACTTTCTGCTAATTTTCATATGAAAAATAAGTAAAAAAATTTTCATGCAACAAACACATAACCTTTTTAAAAGGCAAAATGTAAAATTTAGCATTTTTCCAACTAAATATTCATGGGTATCGCACTTAAGTCAAATCAAAAATCTTTTTATGAAGTATAATTACATTATATACATCATAAAGTTTATTGCACTAACGAGTTGGAGTGATTTATGAAGAATTTGTTATAGATTATTAGGAAAATGAGTTAGATTTTATGTCGTTGCTCCTTGATTTTGGCCATGTGCTTGTCACATGTAAAATTTTACCTATTTTCCAAACAAA
This sequence comes from Euryodendron excelsum, assembly GCA_033060915.1. Lineage (NCBI taxonomy): Eukaryota > Viridiplantae > Streptophyta > Magnoliopsida > Ericales > Pentaphylacaceae > Euryodendron > Euryodendron excelsum. The sequence goes on from CM065378.1 coordinate 52,312,903, forward strand.
AATTAGTAAAAAATTGACATTATAATATATTAAAAATGTAAAAATTTAATTATTACAATTAAAAATAAATATGATTTGGTATGAACAAATGGGTTAATGACTTATTGAATATTATATTTTGTCAAACGAAATAAACGAGCCATTGATTGTGGTCGGTTGTGACTTCAGTACCAGTTTCAGCAAAATCTGGGTGTTGGTTTAGTTGCAGCTAGCAGGACCACCTTCCACTGCTGTGTTGCACCATTGCCAAGTTTTTGAAGTATCTATAAAAAAAAACCGTAGGTACCTAAGCCTACAAAACAATGAACCCAATCATCATCGATATTTGGCAACTATTTAGAGTCAAGTGGTAAAAAATTTATCTTTTCGTGAATCCTCTAATATTGCGTACATTATTGAAGCTAAATAGATAGTTTATTTTTTATCAGATTAAGAAAAAGATTAGTCGAGTTACGCAACCCGAACAACCACAAGTGCATAACAAACATGTATACACCTATTTATGAAGGGAAATTACATCTTCCAAGCTAATTAAAGAAAAGCTATTTATTTAAATAAAGTTATTTAAAATATACCAATCATATATTACAGAATGTACTACTTTAATTCGTAGGTACATTATTTACCAGTTGAGTCTCTATGTTGTTGAGTGTTAATAATTGATACATATTGGTAGGACTAGAAGGTAGCACAACATCATGCATGCAAGCGCATGTTATCATACGGTGAAAAATGCATAATTTCTTCTACTCATTCACTACAGATAAATAGTTTAAAACGGATTAAAGTTGGTTCAAAAGTAGTTTGGACATACGAAGACTTGACGAACTGACCAATCTTAGGTGTTGCTTTTATAATAGTATAGATTAGTTCATAATAGATTCTTAACTAAATCACAACATATAAAAAAAAGACATTCCTGAATTTCAATTTCAAACATTCTCATGTTTTAAAGATTAAAACTTTATTCTTCAAATTTTATCATGTACTTTAGGGTTTAGCACTTTTGCAAAGTTTACATCAGGGTTTTAAATATCCTTTTCTTTTTTTTTTTTTGTTTTGAGCAATTTTGGACTTGACCGACGGGACTAATATTTTGCAAAGCTTAATATATGATATGAGGCTGACGAGGTATTGTTCTCAATAGCTGTTATTTCAATGTTTTATTAATTCGATATTTTCTATGTTTGGCTATTTTCTCATTTGTCGCTCCTTATACCTGATAACATGGCTGATAGACCTTATATTTTTCTTATCGTTTAACTAATTTAATAAATGGATATAAATATTTCACTCTTTAGTAATTATATGATTATTTTATTGCTATTTTTAATAGATTACTGATATTTTCGTATTTTCATCCAATATTTTGAAATATCATTTCTATTTTCCTTTACCACTACCTATTTGCGATATTTAACACTAGGCTTTACAATTTCAACAAAAACATAATTGTATTCACGAGCATTGTAATTCCTTTCTTGCTCCTTTGATTTTTTTTCTATTTGTGTGGACCACATGAAACTGTGTATAGTAACTTCACATGAATGACCTCCATCCACCAAACAGATACAAGTAAGTAGTATTAAATTCGAAAAATGGCCCATCCAAACCCCATATTGAATTGAAAATTAATGTGGAAAACGAAAGGCTTCAAAAAAAAAAAAGGCCCAATTCCTGAATTTCAATTTTAAAATGGCCCTTTGCTTTTTTCAATTTCTGTCTATTAAGTTATGATGTTTGATCAATTCTTTTTTTTTTTTTTTTGTTGATCTTGGCAAATACAATACTTAATCTTGCCATTGGTGGAAACCCAACTTCCTAATGGGTCCGGGAAAAATGAACTTATATATATATATATATATAGCAGTTATATTGGAGTCTCAATAAGAGTCGTTGCCAGAGATGGCCTTGATTCTACTTCTTGTTAGATCTATTCATGTATACACTGCACCAATATATACATTACACCTTTAAAAAAAGTAGTAGAACTTTTTGACAAAAATGTCATTTTCTCTTTTATTTTTACTTTTTCATTTCTTTATGTGTGGGTAAAATGCATCTTTGATTTAAGTGCCAATTTTTTGTTGATGCACATAAGTCTCTAACATCTTATTAACATGAATTAAAAAAAAGTAATGCTACACAAAATCATTTGTGTCAATCTATTTTTGTAATCCTAAACACAATGTAGTGGGACCCATGTGAAATCTACTCACTTGTGTGTAGGAGTAAGAAAATGAGGTGAGAAATGAAAAATTTTCGTACCATTTTTTTTTTATTAAGAAATCCATTATCTCATTTTATTTATTGACGAAGTTCATTTTTTATTGTGAATAAGCAATAGCTTAAAGACCCCATATGCCATCTTGTATTTAGATAAATATATAGTCTATTAGTGGACCTATGCAATGCAATGCACAGGATAATTAATTTTAAAAGTAATAACATGTTAAGCATATATTACGATATCATTACTAATATTTCTGATAAACGTATGAAACTCGGAAAAAATAATTTTAAATAATATATTGTGATATATGCATGTATAAACGATTATATTACATATAATCCATTTACAGTACCAACATTTTTTAATTTCTTCATGATTGGCAAAAAAAAAAAAAAAAAAAACAAACAAACAAACACGAACTTCATTTAGAAAGTAAGTGCATGTTCTAAGCTTATCTTTAATTTGTATGCATAGTTTAGATAAATGTATCAAATTTATGATTTAGCATCGTGCCCCGGAGCCTATTTTAAATTTCATGGCAAAAAAAGGGCATGGTTACAACTATATCTTCATAGTCATCCGTACCTCTGTACGTGGCTATAGATCCAACTAACCCTTTCCTCACCAAGACTTTGCTGCTCCTTCAATGTTCCTAAAAATAAAAAACAAAATCTACTTGGGTTTATAAAATAAATAAATAAAAAGAAATGAATAAGTTTTTTTGAAGAAAATTCATTTTTTTTGTTTGTTTACTCATACTATATATATATATATATATATATAAATCTAAGATCCCTTCATTGCATAAAAATAGCACATACTTTGTTTTTGTTAGACAAGACCGCCTCTTCGCTCTCTTTTTGTTTTTCAGCTCTTTTCATAAAAGTACTTTGTTTAGGTTTTTACAAAATACTTAAGAAAAACTTTTTAGGCCATAGATTTAACAATCTCCCGTGCTCAACATACCAAATTGGCTATTTTTTCCAACATTACCTTAATATTACCACATTGGCTATTCGTACATAAAGCGTTCAGTCCAACATCACCACATTGGCTATTTGTTCCCTTTTTTTTTTTCATTCAGTCCACATTCCTCGTGGAGATCTCTGTTTCATACCATTTCTATTTTCTTCTAATGATTTTCAGGTGATGTGAATCCGATTCGAATCCACCACTATCCCGCTCCAACGCAAACCATGCACTTGCCCTATATAACCAGTTCCCAATTATTGAAAGGAATAATTGACCCAGAATAATCCAGCAAATTGAAAGGAAGCGACAAATATATAGAATCATAGATAGTAATATTAATTATTGGCATAATAATAATTATAATAATAATAATAATAATGGAGCTGAACAATTGTAGGATGTATATAAATTCCTTTTCCCCCTAAAATTTGTATATATATATATGTAACCTCTCAAAACATTTCCAACAATAAAATAACATCCAGTCCAGACTCAGGAGGCAAAAATTTTAGTGTGACAAAAGGTCGCGAGCAAAGCAGAGCAGAAGGCAGTGGGCACAAAATGCGTGGATATATTATGGAGCAATCCTGAGAGGGTCGCGAGGGAAAAGGGATGTTTTGCGGATGTTGTTTAGGGCACAAAAGAGCATCACCACCCGCTCCAATCCCACTCCAAACCCACCATGGGGAGGCGCTCCATACCTGTGGCAGCAGCAGAATAAGAACGACACCATAAAATTCATTCATATTTGGCCGCATGCAGATCTTTTTCCATTCAATGAAGACTTGGATTTCCAAAATTAACTATTTCCATGCATATCATGGAAACACCATCCAGCCAACAAGTGTTTCCAGCAGTAAATGGAAAAAGGGGAAAATGGTCAACGAAGAAAATACCTGAAGGAATCAATATATGTTGTTATTGTTTTGACCTCAATTCCACAGGCTTCTGCTCGTTTGGCCAAGAATTCAGGTACATGTACACGTTGAGCACCTGAAATTATCTCCTCCCCTAAAGAAAAAGGCACAGAGAAATGAAGTCAGCTTACATATATTGTAATCCAAAGAAAGGGAGAAATAAAAAGGCTTTTCATTTATTCGTATATTTCGAAGGAAAGTTCATTACGTACACCAATGAAGAAGAAGAGAGGAGGAGAGAACATTATAACAATCATATACAGTAAGCAGACATAAACAAGCAATAGCTAAACATAGGTAAGAAGAAATAAAATATAACACTGGCCTATCATAAAAATTATAAGAAAGACAATAACAAAGCCATCTGTGGTGGAGGTAGAATAGATGCAAGATCAATAACATGAATATATAGACTCCAACATGACCTTGAGGTGCAGGTGTCTGGATAATGGCATCATATGGACAGGTGTAAGATATGAAACATGGCCTCCATAATTAGCATCTGATTTACCATGTCACTAGGAGTACACCTCTTCCATACACAAGAATTAACCAGCCCTTAAAAATTTCTGTATCCTGTTAAAGATTGGAATCAACGCATCTAGGAAGAGTAACTTGAATTAAGATCCCCTTGTTTTCCCGATGTTGGCCCACTCTCCTTTCAAAACCAATTCCACCAAAGATCTCATGAGCATCACTAGTAGTTTTATTTCAAAATACCACACTGCATCAACCAATTGATCATACATGGATAGTCCAAGGTTTTCATGGGGAAGAATTTTCTAATTTATCTTCTGTATTCTTTTAAACCATTCATCTAAACGTCATGAATTTGTCATCTCCCAGTTACCAAACAGCTTCAAGTGCACAAAGCTTTTCAACATGGTCCCTTTGGCTCATTAAAATTTTTACATCACAGTTCAGGGTTTCTTATTATCCCATCATGCAACAGCCTACTTGCTAGTTTAGTAACAGCCACAAAAGAAAACAAAAAAATTTGGAAGTTCAACATAAGACAGCATTCATCTAGAGGAACAGATGTGATTACATTGACCAATGGGGATACAATTAAAACCAAACATTAGAGAAGAACATGGTATGCAAATATTAACACACATGTAACAGTTAAATGAAATAACTGATTGCTTGCCTCGAATGAAAACATCAAATGAATTACTATAAGCTGGATCGTCACAGCACGGCATGGTATAGAATGGTCGGACAGCCAAAGGATAGCGGTGGAGTATATAGAACTCAGTGCCATACCTACATTCAGTAGAAAGTCCAGGTCATTCTGTACTAGTTGACACAATATAAAACTGAAATGGAGGTATAAGAAAGGTAAAAATGGAGGAGAAAAAGAAAAAGAAAAAGTATTTCAAAAATAGGTCAAAACTCCAAATTACTTCTCCAAAACAAGCTGGCCAAGTTTTCTCTCTGTTTCTGTGCTCAGGTCCCCTAGAGGATCAATTTCAACACCAGCTTCCTGTGCAAACAAGCCTTACAGAAATAAGCAAATGAATATTTCCAATATGATGCAGCAAATGCATATTGACTTAACAAGCGCAATGACATATCTAAAAACTCTCAAACACAAGAAATGCTTGAGTTAACTTTCAGAAATGGTTTTTGACTTCATGTTGCATTTTTTTGTATTCTGCACAATCTTTTCTATTTTTCTCTTTACACATACAACAAAAGAAAGCAAGCCAGTTCAACATCAGCAGGTACAAAACATGTAATAGCAGTAACTACAAAGCAGATTATCACGCCATTTCATATCTGCAACTGTATGGTCTTCAATATGTAACGTGCAACACAATTTACCAAGTTTTAAAAACGTATCCTATACTAATGGAAATTACCAGAATATTTTCAACATAGCTCCATTAGTGACATGTAGCCTTTGCTCTAAAGAATTGAGTGTGAAATTGCAAGAAAAATTGTCACAAGTGTTTAAAATTCTGGGACTGCTTTTTTTAAAGAAAAAACAGAGATGCATTGCAGACAAAGCATGTAAGATTTGGCACTGACTTATGTTCACACAGAATAGCCCTCAGTTTCCTCACATTAATCGTAACATTCATTGATTAGTAATTTACTTATAAAAAAAAAGAAAGAAAGAAAGAAAGATTGGAAAGATAAAACATTGCAATAGATCCTTAGAAGACTATTAGAATTTCATACACTTTAATGTCCCCATATTTGCATGTTTACATCTCATCTTATCCACGCCCTGTATCCTTGTCTATCTTTATAGCCAATAACTCTTTTTGGATTTAAGTTAGCCATTCAGGTAGTTATCTCCGATATGCCCAACCAGTGTTACTGGAAAACGCATTAACATTTAGTGATGTAAGTTTTGGAACGCACATTCCAAATCAAATACGCTTTCGCTCCAAAATGGTAAAATTAATGATCCAAAGCGATCCCAAATTTTTTTCTTATTTATTTCCTTGAAAGATTACCTAAAAGAGTAAGGACATCGAACATACTGAACGAAAATCTAGGGAGATTGAAGTTTCAACAGAACAAAATGTGAAGTAAGAAAAAGGGTCATGATGCTCCGAGAAGTCTGTTTTTACCTAACTAATTTGAAAAAATAAATTATATTTTATTAAATGTCTAAGTGTTAAAAAAAAATTTCTCTAGAAGTACTTTAGTTCTAATAATGTAATTCATTTCAAGTCTTCCTCTATCGTACAACTTTTTAAAACATGTGGCATACTACATCACATAACAATCTGCCTTCCAGGTTGGGGTCGGTCAGTGCCAAACTATGAGCCAAACCGACCTTGATCAACTCCAAATTTTTTAACCTAGAATCAAAGCCATCATCCTGAACCAAATTAGCCCAAGTCTATTCGGGTTGGCATGTGTAGGTTCAATGGTTCAGTTACGAGTTGGGTTTGTTCGGGCCTGTTTGGGCTAGATTCCCTATTTCGTATAAAGTTGATTTATTTGCTTAACAATTTTAAAAAACATCTCAATTTTTCAAAAAGTTCAAAAAAATAAATAAATAATGTACAAAACAAATCATTATTATTTAGGTACAACAAATAATTATTTCAAGGCATATAAACAATATGTACATAGAATTTTGTAACATCCATAGATCAAGTCTTCCATTGATTTGGTTTGGATCGGGTTTCGGATCAGTTTGGGTCTCAAGTATGCTAACCTGAGAAACTAACATAATTTATCGGCTTGGCCATTTTAAGACCTAGAATTGAACTGAACCCCCGACAGCCTGAACCAAACCAACCCATGGAAGCAGGTTGGTACAGTTTTCGAGTTTTCCAATTCTTTTGGGCTCCCCTAGCTCCAAGTAACATAATGTCCAACCATCTCAATGACATTAGCACACTCCAAAATAATTGTCCTGCCTCAACGGGCATAAGTTGCCACACCAGTCAGAAGAGAGCCAACGAGTCTGGCTCCAGCTTATTTGTTAAGAGTATGTAAAGTCTACAGAAAATGTAACACAATTCCTACCAAGCTGTAACCTTTTTAATTGAAATTCTACCCATAGCTACTTTCTCGCTTGAGCTAATGGATGCATCCTGGCCCTCCATAAGATGTTACAAATATTACCACTTCTCATTATTGTTCTTTTTAATAATAGAGTTCTTTGAAATTTTCTCTTTTCTATATGCTTCATTTCCTTTTTATTGGTCAAACAAGGTTGTCTTCTTTTTGTTCCTAGTCCAAGATTTCTAAGCACATGTATTACTTTTCTGTACGTTTATTGGCTGATTTCATACAGGAGATTTATACTTTTTGCAAGCAGATAAGCACCTATATTTTCGGACGTCAAAGGAAGAACAAGCTTCCCAGGAAAAGAGGAAAAGGGTTAGAACCTGCTACCGTGGCATTCATATGCAGTACCAACCTTCTCATCAACTTTCTAATTCCATACAGGTTATAATACATTGGAGAGAGAGAGAGAGAGAGAAAGAGAGAGAGAGAGAGAGAGAGATCACCTTTAGCATTTGCACCCCCTCTTGAAATGTAAGCCGTAAAGTCTTTCTCAAGTACTGCATATCCAATCACTGTCAGCAGTCAGTATCAAAACAAGAGCAACTACAAAGTAAAAGAACCGTTGAATTCTCAACGGTTTTTCCTGGCAGTTGCATAGATACATTTTCACGTAATCAATATAACAACTCTTTTTTAATAAGAGGTTTCCGGTAAGTACACATGTAATACATAAATATTCCAATAATATGATGAACAGTGCTTCAACCACAACGAGAAAATTAATCTTAACCTTCAAAGGCTCAAACGGATACTGTTTCCCAATGGCTTCAAGCTCTTTCTGGCATTTCTCATTCAAACTATCAAACATTGCGACGAACAAGTGGTCCACAACATCCATCACCTGTATAAAGAAGCTAGAGAATCTTACTACCAGCGAGACAATTACATCGACAATTGTTAGTCTTTGCACGAAGCAAACAATTCAACTTTACCTCAGAGTAGTGCTCCTTAATCTCCATTTCAACATCAAGACCTGTAAACTCACATAAATGTCTGTGCGTAAAAGAGTCCTCTGCTCTGAAAACTGGACCTATCTCAAAAACACGGCCAAAATCACCACAAATTGCCATTTGCTTGTGAAGCTGAGGTGACTGTGCCAGACATGCAGGTTGCCCTTTGTAGTCCAGCTTGAAAACAGCTGAGCCACCCTCACTGGAGCCTGCTATCAACTTTGGGGTATGAATCCCAACAAAGCCTTGAGATAGCAAGAACTGCCTGAATATCTGCACAACAGTGCAACTGCATTAAGGACCAGGCCCTGTTCAGCTTGGCAATGATATTGGTAGTAAATACACCACGTAATCTACTAAACTTCATTTCAAACAATCCAAAAAGGAAAAAGCCGTAAAATGATTGTGTGCCTGTGTGTAGAGAAAGAGGAAGGCAACAATAAAGAAAGAAACTTACGTTTACCCCACTATTGCTTCGAGGTGATAACAATAAGGTTAACAATACCAAGAACCAGCAAGCAACAAGGATGATAATGATGATGTTGTTGGAAGGAAAATGTTTCGCAGCTACATAGCCTAAGCATTAAGATCATATCAATGCATAAAGACAAATGGTTTCAGCTGCGCTTCCAGGAATAACCTGGGGACCTTCAACTCAAAATACCTCCATACAAAGGAATGAAAACAAAGAACCTAATTGCTGACCATGCAAAAAGATAGCCGCGGAACATGCTAATCTGGAGCTTATTGTGAGTGAACCAAATGTGAACTTGAAAATGCAGCAAAAATATGCAAGGTTATGAGTCTTGAATCTTCTTTGGAAAAGTTAATCACATTTATTACTCAAGGGGTACAAAACAAAGTATGCTCCCATAATCCTGTCCAGAGCGAAGAGAAGGCGAAAAAGCGCCGCCGAAGCAGCATAAGCAGGCTTCTATTGCTACGTAAGAATAGGGCAGGATAGCATTTTGCGCCCACATGTTTGAATTTTAGGGTAAAGAGCTCGCTTGTTATACGGGATCCGACGCATCCAGCAGAGCGCAAATCATAAGCCATGAGAAGAAAATCCTGGAGACAACCACACACTCTTCCTCTCCAAAAGGCTTTGGCAAAGGCTCTAAGAGGATCTACCACAACCCTCTTCATCAAGTTCCTTAACCGAGCTAAATGATCCAGCAATGTTACTATTGAGTTTCTCCACTAATGTCATTCCTGTGTCCGCTTACTCCACCACCAATCCACCATAGAGCATCTCTAATGATGGCAAGAACAATGACCCTATTTTTTTGCTAGAGTTTTTTTCTGGGAAAAAATTAAAATGAATTAATTCCAATAGGATGGACAAAACCAAGGTAGACCAAGTTGAAGATGCTTTATAAGGGACAGGTGGTGGGCTAAACACTTGCATTGAAAGGAACACTGACAGCAGCATAGAAGTATATCCAAAACCCACAAGGCTATGGAGTCAGCCAAGATGATGCACAGCATTCTCAGGATGCTGATTTCCTGTGCATACGTTGAAGAAGACGCATTGTTATTTGAGAATGTCAAGAAGTTTTTTTTGGACAAGTAACAATGTCCAGAAGTGATTATGTCATATTGTTCTCTCCGTTTCCTTTGACTCTTTTTTTTTTTTTTTTATGTAGATTTAATTGAGGCAAAAATGAGAATCAGCAAGCTGTTGGAGCAAGAATTACATTAAAGCGAAGAAGCATGGATACGGACACATGACTCAAAGAAGCGATGACATGTACACATTAGTACGGCGATTTTTAAAAAATGCAAGACATGATATGGCCAGGACATGGCATTTTTTAATAAATATTTTATATATTTTTCATATGTCATCATATATAGGAATATTTTACTCAAAGAACAATAAAAAATTACAAGACAAAAGAAATTAAAATTAAACACATTACTCCATAGCTTAAATGTCAAAATAAATATTAAATCACATTATTTTTATTTCCCAACTAGATCCTAAATTGTTTTCTTTAAACTTGCCTTGTGTTTCATGTGTGTCTAAGTACTAGACAGATGTGTTCAAATGACGGACACTTGTATCCCTCAAGTGTCCGAAGAGTATCTAATTTTAATATAAATAAAAATAATAATATAACATGTTTAGGTGCATGTCCGACGTGATTCGGGAACTATCTGAGACAAAAACAGCTCCTTAAAAGTGTTGGTGCTTCTTAAAATCAAAGCATCTGCTTTTCTTAACTAGATATATGCCCAATAATTATTAACAAACAAAAAACATCTTGCAATAGTCGGAAATGGAAAGAGGAAAAAACACTTTCTGGTCACCGCCACCTTCATATAATTACTTAACTCACCAGCTTCCCCACCTAAAAGTCCCATATGTTGGACATAAAATAAAGTCTTTTGCCTCCTCGAGTTAAGACCTACTTTAGGTCTAAGAAGTATGGACACTTTCAAAAAGGTAATTTGTCCATGTCAAACACTTTCCCAACATGTGTCGGACAGTCGTCTAAACGTGTCCTATTATTTTTAAATTCTTTTAGAACCGCTTAAACACACATGAATCATATTGTAAGTTTGAAAAAAAAACTTAAATCCAATTGTGAAATAAGAACAATGTGAATTTATATCTAATTTGACGTTTAAATTTACATGATTTTTAGTTTTAATTTATAAATTTTCATTACATTTAAGTAAAAAATTCACACATATAACATATAAAAAGTATATAAAACACATATTTTGTCATGGCCCTATAGTGTCAACTTCACATTTTTTGAAAATGATCGTATCGCGTGCCTATGTTTCTTAGGCTAAGGGGAAAGGAGGGTAAATTGGTAATTCACATAGGACCTACTTCAAACCTGGTAGAGGTGTCTAAGAAGCACAAACATGGACACGACACGACACGAACACGCCGACAGGGTAATTTTAAAAAAATACAGGACATTACACAATAGGAACAAAACAAGACATATTTTATATATTTTTATTTCATAAAGAAATATTTTACTCAAAGATCATGAAAAAATTGCACGCTAATACAAAGTAAAATAGAAAATATTGTATTCCATAGTGCCACACTAAGAATCACGGACGCGGACACGAGTATCGGACACAATACGTGTCGGACAGGCTGACACGGCAATTTTAAAAAAATGCAGGACACGACACAGCAGGGACACGGAAAAAAAAAATATTTTTATATTTTTTTATATGTCATATATAAATTTTTACAAAAGAAGTGAAAAAACTATACAAGATAACACCAATTAAAATAAAAAAAAAAATAACACATTGCACTACTTAATTGACAACAAATCATTCACAATTAGTTGATTACATCCATAAAAAATGATAAAGTAACAAACACATTAACAATAAAAAAAATTGTTCCATCCATACATAATACTATGAAGTCAAAAACTACCGATAACATTAAAATGTCTTTAAACTTCATTTACTATCTATCATCATCTAATACAAAATTCATAAAAAACATACAAAACAAATTAACCATCAATATTAGTAGTATACAGTATACTTGTTTTTCTTCTTTTTTTATTTTTCTTCTTCTTCTTCTTCTTCTTCTTCTTCTTCTTCTTCTTCTTCAATCCAACAATTAGTTTTAAAATTTATAGTTGAACTCTCGCCATGTCCCTAAAGTGTCCAAAATGGGACAAGCGTGTCTAAGCCGTGTCCGTGGAGTGTCCGATGTAAAAATAAATAAATAAAAAATCAGACACGTAAAATGGAGTGTCTGACACGTGTCCACGAGTGTCCCACGCGTGTCGGTGTCCGACACGGGTACGGCTCCTTCCATGGAGTGTCCGTGCTTCTTAGGTGCCACAACACCATCTATTTGTGTTGGCATTGTTGTCATGCCACATGAGTATTATCCTCCATATACACAATTTTAATCTTTTCTTGTTTGTTAAATTAGTCTAGGTTTATATCTAGTCCTATTTATTTGCTTATAAAGAATGTAAGACCTGAGTGTTTGCACGTGAGCGGGGACGAGATCCTGACAAGTTACAGCAGTGGCAGGTTGGCTTCAAAGTTATGTGCTGCAATCCCACATCGCCTAGAGAATGAGAGGAGAAGTGCTATATATGCAGGCACTTGTATCTCTTTGGTACAACCCGTTTTAAAACTGTGCGGGCCAATGCACAAAGCGGACAATATTGTACCATAGGGATCCTGAGTCGTGACAGAATAGTATTAAAGCCAATCCCAGCTGAAAACGTGCGTATCCAGCCTAATGCAATGACACGTTGCCCGTAAAGGGCGTGGATTGTGAGACCCGAGTCGCTGTATGTGGGCGGAGACAAGATCCTAGCAGGCTACGACAGTGGTAAGCTAACTCAAAGGTTATGTGTTGCAATCTCACATCACTTGGGGAAGGAGAAAGGAAGTATTATATATGCAGGTACTTGTATCTCCTTGGTACAACACGTTTTAAAACCGTACGGGTCAAGACCCAAAGCAGACAATATTATACCATGAAAATCCTGGATCGTGAAAAAGAAGCTTTACATCTTGTGGCAAACTACTCTCCCCAGCATCCATCTTTACACCGTGATAAACGCGCAACTTTCTTGAGGAGGCAATACAAAGCCGATTGCCATAAAGGTAACTTGTGTAGTTTGGTAGTACAAATTTTTTTCATTATTAAACAAATATGGCCTAGTTCGCTTTCTCCTTGTCACTAGAAAGCCACAATATTTCCATTAATTATGAAGGATGGCCATACTATTTGATGCTTTGCCAATAGGATCTAGAATGTACCATGAGTAAAGGGCATATAATAACTCTTAAGGTCGTGAATGCTGATGTAAACAACAGCACCACATTACGATATCATATCTAGTTTCTCTTTACCCTACAGAAGTCCATTTATCTGCCATTATCCCATCTCAAGTCCTCTCTCTAGTCATTAACAGCTAGTGATGTACCTGATATTGGTCATATTGCAACTTTTTCCTCCATAACTAACTACAAATAATATACATAGTCTCCTTCGTTTTTGTTATTTCTTCATTCTTTTCTAGTTTCCTTTCTTTCCTAGACCAGCTTCACAACTAAGACCTCCCCACACCCCACCCGTCCTTTCACCATATGATCCAATGCCCAATATCACCATAACTAATATAAGCTCTTTTGAAAAGTATGACTTCGTATTTGTTTCTTTTTAAAAGCAACAGCATATAGTTTTCCCAAGAAACCATGCAAAACTATAACAAAGACAAGGATGTGGACTTACATTTTCAACTTGGCACTGAACGCGAAAAATTCCTTGGTTAGCATGTGTGCGCAGGTCAAGAACCCTGAAATTCAAACGGGTATCCTGATTAACGCGAACAAGCTGTTCTCCAGCCTGCACCCATCAAGAGATCAATTTAATATACACCCTTAAAGGGTAAGAAGTACCTTCGTCAAAATTTTCAAACCAAACAAAAAAACAAACATTTAATGGAAGCTCGGTCTCCAAAATATGGGCACATTATTAAATTGCCAACCAAAGAGTATAAAACTTTCAATTTCAAGCCATATCTAAGGTACATGATAAAACAGACATAAACACACCTGTAAAGCTTTTTCGATTTCAACTTCACTCCGTGCAGCATCCTCAATGTTAATAGGTAAGGCAGGTACGGCCTTGCTGATGCAGTAAAGCTTCCTCACTTGAATTTCCACCTGCGTTGTGAATCAATAAGCATTGACATCAAAACATGATTATCATGTTATTCCCAAACTTTTAATTTACCAAACAAAACCAAAAACTGTGGCACGTGTTTCTGTAAATCTCAAACTATCAAGCTAATGTGAACATCAGAAGTATCATGAACAATTTCCAATTTGTTAAGAAGACACTGTTCAAAATTTTAACATGACTCCCAAATCATTCTCAAAATTCCCAAACTTACATTTGCGCAGAAATACACACACATATACATTCTGGAGGCATTCAAACGCATCCAAGATGTATGAACAGCCATGCAGTTATACCTGCTGAGAAGCACCCTTAATCGGATCCTTGGGGACGGAGACAATCCCTTCGATATCCACATACGACTCTCTGCTCAACCCCGTCGCGAACTTCACCATCTGGGGACTGACCAGGTCCGGCACAACAGAGAGCACGCACTGCACCGTGAAGCCCTTCTCTCTGACAACCAAGAAAGCCATCTTCTTGCTGACGCCGCGGATTGTCTGGGCTCGCCCCCGTATCAGCACGGCTTTGTCCTTCAACTCCGCCGTCAAAGCCCCGATCTCGGACCACTTGCGGCCCGTGACGGCCTTCGACTGGAGGTCCTCGAGGGGGATATCGCCGTAGTTGGCGGCGACGGGATCGGAAGCGTCCAGGGAAACCCCGGCGACGGCAGCCGAGACGGCGGAGCGTTCTTCGCGGAGGCGCTGCTTCTCCAGCTTTTTGGCGGTTTTCTTGCTATGAGTGGTATTAGCGTTGCCCTCTCCTTCTTCCTGCTGTTGTGGCTGTTCCATGGGAGGGTTTTGGGATTCAGATGACATTGAAACAATTAAGGTTAAGGAAGAGTAGTAGGGTTTTAAGATCGACTTTACAAAGGTAAGAGTAGTAGGATAATTGGCTGTCGCACATTGGCATATATTATTTCTTTCGGGTTGCTAGCCCAGTTGGTGTGCTATTGGGTCAATATTCTTTGGATAAATTATATACCACCCCTAACTTTTACTATTATTACAGTGCGTCCCCATCATTTAAGGAAAT
Organism: Euryodendron excelsum; assembly: GCA_033060915.1. NCBI lineage: Eukaryota > Viridiplantae > Streptophyta > Magnoliopsida > Ericales > Pentaphylacaceae > Euryodendron > Euryodendron excelsum. The sequence goes on from CM065378.1 coordinate 52,328,251, forward strand.
TATACTGACCACCTCTATCAGTGCTCGTCGGAGGCTGTCGTAACGAAATAACTAAATTTACAAAACGGACTGATTCATCTTGCATTACCCAATTTTACCAATCACCTCACATGGATGAATACCAACGAATCACCCAAAAACCACCATTAGTAGTCTTGATTAAGTTAATCTCTCTCTCATAAAAACCTGACCCTCAATATGGCACATAAGCTAGTATTTACACAGGTCAGTGCAAAAACTAGGATTGTTAAAAAAATCGTCCGAACCAACCTGACCTGATACCAAGCTCATCCAAATCGATCACCTTATAAGTGGATAACAAATAAATTTTACCCAACTCGATTATATTCGATTCGAGTGTCGAGCCATTATTTATCTAATCCAACCCGATCCAACTCGGTATTTTTACATTAAAATTTGGTTTCTTTCAAATTTAATATAATTATCCGCATCTACAATCCTTGTCATTGACAGGGATAAATCAAGTTTCATTATTTTATACTTCCGATATTATAAATTCCAAGCTTGTATTGTGTTCTTTATAAATAGTGTTCGTTTTATTTGTAAATACTTTTAAATGATATTAGAAAATATGAATTTACATATGCAGAGAGAGAGAGAGAGAGAGAGAGAGATTTCAGCTGAAATGAAAATAGAGCCTATATTTCGTGAAAAACATATAAGTAGTAGAAAAAACAATTTGAAGAATCTTTTAGAATAAGTTATATCATATATATATAATAGATCAAGTAATTTCTTCGATTCAAAATAAATATGAACAACTTCAAATCTACAAGAAAATTAAAATCACTAGATAATAATAGTATGAAAGAATATTGTCTTAACTTGAAAGATGATAGTTTTTCTGATATTGATGGTACAGATTTATTTTAGAACTAAAAGTTAAAAAATAAAATCTATCAATAGAGGAAAAAAAAACTCTAATTGACTTACTAAAATATACATGCATTGTTTGTAGAATATTATTAGTAACAGTTGATTCTACGAAAAGAAATTATTTTTAAATTAAAAATGACTAAATTCTACCTCAAATCAACAATGCCACCAAAAAGACTAAGTAGATTTATTAGCTTTACCATCAATTGAAAAAGATTCGTTAAAACTTAAATATAAAAGTTTAATTAATAATTTTGTATCTCAAAAAGAGAGAAAAAAATAAATTTCGAATAACAATTGTACAGTAATACTAAAAATGTGAAAAGTTAAAGAAATCAACACTGTCATTTTGTTAAAATCATACAAAAATAAAATATAAGCAATAGAGAGAGAGAGAGAGAGAGAGAGAGAGAATGTGGATACCCAAACCTATTTTAACTATGAGTTTTCCCGATGAAGACTCTCTATGAATAGATGAATATATGTCATCCCTAATCTTGCGTGTTGTCGTAAATCAAAAACACTACTTCCCTCACCACTGCCCTCCACCCCCCCCCCCCCCCCCCCCCCCCCCCCCCCCCCCCCCCCCCCCCCCCCCCCCCCCCCCCCCCCCCCTGCCTCTTTGTGCATAATATATGTATATGCATACTCAAATCCTTGTTTACAAGATATCAAACAAAAAACCATGTGTATAAATTAACCTTTAGATTTTTTTTTATAAAAGATTTTAACTTTGATGTCTCTTTTATTACTTGATGTAAATTTGTTCTTTCCGTTTCTTTGCAAAAGGCATATGAATATTTGTATATGCAAATATATAATGAGATGATTTAACTAAGGATTTACAAAAATACGATCAACCATACATGTAACGAGAATAATAGTGAATAGAAAAAAGATCGAATTGGAAGCAAGTTTAGGCATTAAACTTGGTTACAAGTCAGTCTAATAATTAACTCTCTAATAATTGTTAGATCCACTTGTGATTTAAAGAGAATAGGATGAATGTTTGAGAGAAAAAAATATGTAACAACAATAATAGTTAGAGAAAAGCTACTGATAAAAACCTTTCTTTGAATAAGTTATTGCTGTTAAGGACGTGGCTATAGAGAGTGGTTTTACAATAAGAAGGTTTTGAAGGGCTGTAAAATAAATCAAGTTACTCTAACTCAACTTATTGTCTCGTTAAAAATTCGTTTGAGATTGGCCTTTACATAAACAAGCTTGCCTGAATATATCCTGGAACTTGTTAATTTTTTTGACTCAATTTAAACTTTTATAAACTCTAGGATCGTGTAAAGATCAAATTACTCGAGAACAACTCAAGAGTGACTTTAAGATTGGCTCGAAAATTAAATAAGTCAAATTTAAACATATTTTAAAACGCGTTAAGCTTTCAAGCCAAGTTGAATAATCCATTATTCAGCTCTACGTGACTTATTTACAACATTATTTACAGGGAGAATGGTGAAGGTATAGTAAACATTTTAATACATTTGATAATGAATACACGTGTCGTTATATTTATTCGACTATTCACAGATTAATTTATAAGACGGCCTTAGCAAATTTTGTCCTGGCTGCCTCCATTTAACTAACGCAAGGAAGGAATTTGTATTGGCAATCTAATCATAAGGCAAGAAATCATGAATTTTTGCCTTTTCCGCAAAGGAAATTTTTAAAACTATAGGTCTACTGTAATAAAAATAAAACATCAGGGGAGGTCAATATAATTTACTCATATTTTTTTTTCTCATGTTTGATTGTTTTTCTGTGAATCAAAGCATAGTGGACTTTTTCTTTTGCTTTCTGCTTTTGTTTGTTTTTTTTTTTTTTTTTGGAGAGAAATGTTGTTTGTTGCGAAATTGGATGGGGTGTCTAGTTCCAAAACCATGGGTGGAAGTTGGAAATGTGAACTTGGAAATGCGAAACAATGGGTTAAAACAGTTCTTCCCCGCAACCCAAGATTATTGGGCAATATATTTTGAAAATACTTTTCCAATGGATTAAGGCACAAACAATCTTAAGAAGATTCATGGTAAATATATTTGGGTTATAATTCTAGAGTTTGATAAGGCTACTGGGACACTGCAGCGTCATAGGTCCTGTTAGAATAACTGTAGGAGAGAGAGAGAGAGAGAGAGAGAGAGAATAATATCTGTATTGTATTAAACTAAATGAATTACAATAGAAGACATCAACACTATATATAAGACTACAAAGAGTGCTATACAAGAATCCTATAAACTAGAAAAGCATAAATTAAGAAAAGAAAGAATCAATCCAATATATGTATAATATATACTAACATATATAGAATATATGTTAATATCCTCCCGCAAACTCAAGGTAATAATGTAGAGACTAAATTGAGTTTGAAAACCAGATCATGAACCCGTCTTGGGAAATAAGACTTGATGAAGATATTAGCAGTCTGGTCAGCAAATGTCACTGAGAGAAGATAAACAGTGTCACACACGACATACTAACGAATAAAGTGACAGTTAATCTCAATGTGCTTAGTGCAATCGTGAAACACATCATTGCAAGCAATCATAATAGCACTGTGATTGTCATAATGAAAAATAGTAGCACTGTGTCTTGAAGCAACCAGAATGAAAGACACTCATGTCTTGAAGCAACCACCGAAGTCAGAGAAGTTCTTATGTGGTGTCTTCCAATGCACGATATTCGGCCTCAATGCTGGAGAAAACAATAAGGGTCTGCTTCTTACTACGCCAAGAAATAAGAGAATCACCAAGAAAGAAGCAGAACCCGGTGATAGAACGACGATCAGTAAGGTCACCAGCCTAATCAACATCAAAATAAGCATAGAGTTATAGAGAAGAGTGGCAAGAGTAATGTAGATCATAAAACAGGGTACCCTTGACATAACGAAGAATACGAAAAATTGCAGCATAGTGAGTAGAGCTAGGTGAAGACAAGAACTGACTAACAAGGTGAACAACATGAACAATGTCAAAGCGAGTAATAGTGAGATAGACAAGACTGTCAACAAGCTGTCGATAGAAAGTAGCATCAGACAGAGGCTCACTATCTAGAAGAGTAAGATGCACATTAGCTTTCATAGGTGTGGAAGCAATCTTACTATCAGTCAAACCAGCACGAGTAAGATAGTTTGAGGCATACTTGACCTGAGAGAGAATAACTAGCAGAAACAAATGATATCTTAAGACTAAGAAAGTAACTGAGAGGACCAAGATCCTTCATTTCAAATTGTCTGCTAAGAAAGTTCTTAAGCTTATAAATACCATGCACATCACCAGTAAAGATCATATCATTCACATAAAGAAGGAGGAGAACAGTACCATATGTACTCTTGTGAACAAAGAGAGCAGAAATCATAATCACTAGAAGAGAAGACAACCTCACTGATGGTGGTACTGAATTTGGTATACCAAGCACGAGGAGCTTACTTGAGACCATATGGAGTTCGGCGAAGAGCAGACATAATGTGTAGAGTGAGAAGAACCATGATGAGGCTGCATATAGACTTCCTCAGAGAGATCACCATTGAGAAAAGTATTCTTGACATCCATCTGATATAAGGGTCATTGACGGACAGCAGCAACGGTAATAAGACTCCGAATAGAAGTGAGACAGGCAACAGAAACAAAAGTCTTCTCATAATCAATACCATACTCCTGAGTGAATCCTTTGGCAACCCGACGAGCTTTGTAATGTTCCATAGACCCATCAGAGCGAGTCTTGATCTTATAGACCCATTGACACCCAATCACAGATTTACCAGGAGGAAGATCAACCAAGTTCCAAGTGTGAGTCTTGGCAAGGGCCTGCAATTCAACATTCATAGCTTGCTGCTAAAGAGGATTAGAACTGGCCTTGCAATAGGAGTAAGGCTCATGTTGAGCAAGAATAGTGGAGAAATAGTGATAATCACGAAGGTGAGTAGGAATCTCCCTTACTCAAGTAGAACGCCTAACAGTGGGCTCATCAGAAGAAGAGGGCAGAGACAAACAAACAAGAAAGAGCCAGCAGGAGGAGCAGAATAATTCGATGAGGACTCCTCTGGATAGACTGTAACAGAAGGCATATCATGTGTCTCAACAGTAGGTACATTATCATTCTCAGGAAAGAGCTCAATTGTAGAATCAGTGAAGTAGGGAGTGGAAGAAGAAGAGGATAAGTGAAATAAAGATAAGAAGGAAAATATCTTATGTTCCCAAAAGATAACATGATAAGAGACTTGAAGACGTTTAGACAAGGGATCCCAACATCGATAAACTTTATGTTCAATCCCATAGCCCAAGAAGTAGCAAAGGCAAGCTCAAGGCTCCAATTTGGTATGCTCATGAGGCTGACGTAAAATAAAACAGGCACACCCAAAAACACGAAGGGAGTGATAATCAAGGGTAGTACCACACAGACGCTCATAGTGAGTGAGGTTACCAAGAGGAGCAGAAGGTACACGGTTAATAGTGTAAGCAACAGTGAGAGCAGCTTCACCCCAAAACTGTTTAGGACAAGAGGCAGAGATAAGAAGAACACGAGTAGTATCAAGGAGATGATGATGCTTTCATTCAGCACGACCATTTTGTTGTGAAGTACCAGGATAGAAACAATGACGAATAGTCCCATGCTCACAAAGAAAGGCAAGAAAAGAATTTTCACAATATCCCTGAGCATTATCAGACCGAAAGACCTTAATGTTAAAGAAAAATTGTGTTTCAACCATGCAAGCAAAATCATAATAAGTTTGTTGAAATTGAGATCGACTTTGCAAGGGATAAATCCAAGTATATCTAGAAAAATCATCAATAAATATAATAAAATACTTGGATCCTCCCATAATAGAATTGGGGGAAAGTCCCCAAACATCAGAGTGAATTAAGTCAAAAGGAGTTAAGAAGAAAGAAGTATTGTTATTAAAGGATAAAGCCAGTTGTTTGGCAAGTTGACTGGACTGACAATCAAGGTGTTCATTAGGGATAAAACCTAAAACACCTTTGAACAAAAGAAAATATAAACGACCTAAGGAAACATGACATAAACGTGAGTGTCAAAGACTAAGAGGGGAACCGGGAGCAGATAAAGTAACAACAGGGGTGACAGCAGCAATCTGAGTAGGAAGGTAAAGGTGAATGAACTGAAACAAGCGACCATGTTTACAGCCTATCCCAAGAGTCTGTCCCATCCGCGGATCTTGCACAACACAACCAGTAGAAGAGAAAAGAACAGTACGACCAAGATCACATAATTGGCCAACAGAGATAAGATTCCTTGTAAGTTTAAAAATGTAATAAGTATGCAGAAGTGAGAGAGTGGGAGTGGAGACATGACCAACATGATCAATAGTCATATGAGACCCATCAACAGTATAAATGACAGGGATAGCAAACACAAAGGATCTGGAAGAAAAGGTAGACAAGTTAGAAATCATATGATTGCTATACCCAGAATCGAAGAACTATGAAGAAATACCTAGAGTAGTAGACAAAGTAGTAGAAAGTGGTTTACCAGAGGTAGTCATGAACTGTTGAAGAGTGCAGAAAGATCAGTGACACTAATCAGGAAGAGGAGGAGGGAGCATCAGAATCTTCTACTGTGGCAGCAGCAGACTGAAGGCGTGAATCTTGAGGGTGAGGATTTTTGAGGCAGTCAGCAAGATAGTGACTAGGACCATGCCGATGACAGTGCCTATAGATCCGAATAGGACATGGGACAGGTAAGTAAACAATGGTCAGTGGCATGGCAGAATGTACAGGCATTGTCTCTGGAAAAAGGACTGAAAAAGGTCATAATAGATTAAGTAGAAGAGCTGCGAGAATCACTAGAAGCCGAAGAACCTCGAGAACCACCGAAATAGCCTCTAAAAGAAGTGGTGAAGTGGGAACTAGATGTGGCAAGTACTGTGTCCACAAGTGTTGGCCGAATGAGACCAAGGCGAGTCTCTTCATATAGGAGCTCATAAATAGCATGTTCCAAGGTATAAAGAGGGCAATGATGTAGAAGAAAGGCTCAAACAAGCTGAAAGACATCAGTGAGAGCCATAAAAAAGATAATCAGGCACTGCTGATCGCGATAGAGAGCAAATTGAGTAACATCAGCAGAGCATATCTAAGTAGGCTCAGACAGAGTCAACTGGTCTCACAAAGTATAAATCTGAGATAAGAAGGCATTGATAGATTGGCCAAATTCCTCTTTTATACAATGCAGAGAAATCAAAAGCTGGTACTGATGGACAAGGTCTGTAGTAGTATAACGGTTAGCCAGAAAGGCCCAAATGGAGTGAGTAGTGTCAAAGCACCCAAACTAGAGGCTGATAGAGGGAATAGATGTATTTCAAAACCAGACGATGATCTGATGATTCTTACTATCCCATTCCTCAAGTCGTTCAGTGAATTTTGTAGCCGTTTTAGCTACACCTTTAACAGGTGCCTGAATATCTTCAGTGACATAGTGCCAAAGTTTTCTTCCCTTCAGAAAACTGGACATGGCTTAAGACTAAGAAATATAATTAGAGCCCTCCAAAGTAAAAGCAATAGGTCTAGATACCTTAGAATGTTCCATAGAGTAGGGACGTGAGATGGTGGAACCCAAATAGTAGACAAATAGCTGCTGAAAGATGTTTAAAGCAAGAGAAGTAGCAATAACAAAGCAGAATTAGGCAAAACAGACTGTAGAATCGGATTCAGAAGGTCAAAAATAGTTAGGAACAAATCTAAACCGGTCAGAAAAGGGACAAAAGATGTTTGAACTGGCCAAGAGAAGCAAAAATTGATCTAAACCAGTTCTGGTGGACCAACGACGCGGCAGTTGGGGCTTGATGTCAACTAGTGTCATTAGGGCTGACGTCAGTAGCTAGGCATGACATCAGTTAATGTCACTAAGGTTGACATCAGCGTCTAGCGTCAACGCTTGTGAAGGATCTGTGCGTGGTAGCGCGTGTGGGTGCGTGGGTGCGTGTGTTGGTGCATGGAGAAGACGCGCCGATCTTTGAGCAATGCTTAGAAGAGCATGCAAAGACTTCTGGGGGAGATTTTTTTATAGTTGGACTCGTATTTCTGAGGCGAATCCGATGATGTGGTTAGATTTGAAATCCAAATAGTATTACCTTTAACAACAACACAGAAAATGAGGCAGATTAGCAGAATAGTGGCAGAAACAGCTGACGAATCATAGAAGACGACATATTAAGGTTACAAAAGCAAAGTTTAGAAGTCGCAAGAACTTATAGCTCTGATACCATGTTAGAATAACTGTAGAAGAGAGAGATAGAAAGACACAGAGAGAGAAAACGATCTCTGTGTTGTATTAAACTGAATGAATTACAATGAAAGACATTAACACTATATATAGGACTACAAGGAGTGCTATACAAGAAACCTATAAATTAGGAAAGCTTAAATTAAGGAAAGAAAGAATCAATCCAATATATGTATAATATATACTAACATATATAGAATATATGTTAATAGGTCCAATGGTCTTGTATGTATCGCGATTAGATCTCGATATCCCTACTACTAATCTATCCACAATTGTTTGTTACGTTTAATCTGGAGCAGAGTTAGGAATTTTGTTATCAGGCAGAGAACTCAACTGTGAGTATTCATCAATGCATGCATAACTTAAGACTGAAATAGTATTATCACAAATAAAATTGTTTATTTTTGTTCTATTCTCTTTTTACTTTTAATTGTTTTGGGTTTTGGTTCAAGTTCTTAATTTGTGTCTCTTGCTTCGACCTTGTCCCCCTCTGAATTTGATGCCACCCACCCATGACCCATTAGAAAATTAAACACTCCTTTGCTCATTTCCTCTTCCACCAGCCTTTTCTTTTCTTTTTCTCATTTTCTTTTACTTTTCTTTATTTTTCTTTCTTTCAAATTTTTTGTGGTGTATTGTGGCACGTTATTCTCCATCCCTAATAATAAAGCAAGAACGCCCTTTAACTGTAATTTTTGGCCTTGATAAATTGTCTATTGCCCCTGTTTTATTTTTATTTTACTTTTTGTTGTGTTTGCTTTCTTGTCTTTTGTAGGGTTAGTAATGAAAATAATGATCAAATAACTGCAGACATGCATAACTTGTTGGACCCAAGTAAAATGTCTCTTGTGGCCCCTTTGATGCTTTTCTTCTTTTTGATTATAGTTTGGTAAAGCATGGGGTAAAGTAGGAAGTAAAGAAAAATTATAAATATGTATTCTATATATAATTTGTTGTCATCATTATCTATGACATGTGTAAGACCCCATATTTTATAGATATCCATATATATATATATATATATATATCTCATTATGGATTTGGCTCATGATTAGTTATATTACAATTTACATAATTGAACCTATGGGCATCCTAGTAGTTTTAGGCATTCACTTGGGCATTTATGTAATTTTTGTAAACCTAATAAAATAGGGTTTTATGATCCTTATTATATATAAGAGAGTGAGAGTGCTGGGTCTTATACATTAGAGGCAACCGATGTATGAAAGAGAGACCCAATAAAGAGTTATGGTTAAAAGAGAAGGAAGGGAAAGAGTATGCATATGGCTGCTTTGGATTTCTGATGAGATTTCTGGCGACCATTGCGAGGCAAGGAGATGGAATGATACGACATACTTTGTTTTCTTTGATCTATGATATATATATATATATATATATTCTCATACCCGTTCTGTAGTTTTACTGATTGTGATTGTTACACTTGATATTTGTGTTTCTAGTTCATATGAAAATATGTACGTATATGTTTATGTGTTGTATGTGAACTTGACTTATTGTCATATGAGTGCAAGAAAGAGGGGGTTCGGCGTAGATGAGTGGTTGGACTTGAAGAGCTGCCATGGTCAGAATGGGATGTGGTATTGGACGGTGGTCTTGGAGAGGTCTTGATGGTTAGATTTGGGTGGAGACTATTGGGTCTTGTTGTCCATTTGGTTTGTGCCTTGATTTTGAGTGTACATACATACATATATATATATAAGTGATTTATGTGTTCATAGGTACGAATGCAGATATGCATGTGAGGGGTGATAAGTAGATATACACATACACAAATAAATAGACCAAGGTTGGGTTTGTGACTTGTTAGAGGTGTTGGGTTGCACAGGTGATAATGGCAGCCACGGCTACCGCATATGGGTAACGGAATTTGGGTGGTGGTCTTGGAGGGTTTTCTTGTGGGGATGCATGTGTTGTATGTAAGGCCATGGACTATTGGAGACAATTAAGAGAGAAGGGTGGAGAATGGAGGATTTGGTGGTTGGAACCTGTTTAACTATATACTATAAATACATAAAGATACATATGGGTGTTGGAAGATATATATAAATAAATATCAATAGGCATGTGTGTTGGTGTTTCTGGTTATGAGATGAAAGACTACTAGATTGCGTATACAAGTACATTTACATATAAATGTATGTTTGTAAGTGTGCTTTGATAGGTCCGATAGGAAGGGATGAAAGGAAAGAACAAGATAAGAATAAGAAAAGTAAAAAGGAGAGAGAAGAAAAGAACCTGGCAAAAAGCTGGTACAGTTGTGGTGGTTTCATGCATATCAAAATTTAATAACCTGTTATGGCCTGAAGAGGAAGAAAAGGGAAGGAAGAAAGAGAAAAAGAAAAAGAAAAAGAAAAGAGAGAAAAGAAGGGAAAGAAAAAAAGAAGAAGAGAGAAGGGTTGAGATTTTTAGAAGAAGTATATGATTTTTTAGAGAGAGACACATGGGTCCCTCGGCTGGTGGTAGATGGTGACTGGGCATAAATTCTAGTGTGGGTGTGCCCACAATAATTATGTCGCACCCTAGAGTACTTAAGGCTCTCCGAGTAAATTCTGATTTCAAAAATACCCTTACCCTAGGTTTTTCGATGCACTGAATTCATTTTTTATATTGATTTCACCAAATTATGACCATTACATAGTAATCACGAAGAGGTAGAGAATGAAGGGTGAATGGTTATTGTGTGACCGATCAACTGTCAAACGTGATCGGATCGCTACGAAATTTTAATATGTTAACCTTGATAATAAATGTTGATGATCCAATGGATTAAATCTAGTAGAATGATGTTTGAAATTTTATTTGCATAAAATGATAATGTTCAATACTTGTGGTGAAATCGATATTTATGTGATGACAAATTCCTATTTATTACTTTTATTATTCATGGTTATTGTGTATAATCATTGTTGTTTATAATTATGATGCCATGATTTATATATCAAAGTTATCTTGGTAATTATTGAATATTATCATGATTGAGGAATACATTGCATTAAGTCGCATAGACATAATGGAGTGATGATCATATGCATTTAATATTGAATAAAAAAATGATAAGAAATGATGTTATCTGGAGAAGATAGAATTGTAAAGAATGTTATTTGAGAATAATGTGAATTATGAGATAATGATAAGCATGGGAATCTAAGCAAGTAGGGATTGTTCCTCCCTAGGGTGAAAGTCCGAAATTGAGTTTTGGCCAAGCATGTTTAGCTTCCTCAGAGGCGTATTGGTCCATTCGTACCACAGATGAAAGTTTTGAAAACGGGGTTGGTGGATGGCATCATAGATTGAGCTCCGAAATCCATTATTTTCCCAAATAATTAATCTATGATAGTGAGTGAGGTCATCTGAACATTAGAAGATATATTGAATAATGAGATGATATGGCATTGAGCAAAATAAATGGTTGGAAAACTAAAGAAAAGAAATAGAAGAATGTTATTACATTAAACTGAGAAAAAGGGTTTATCGTATGCATTGCATTCATGCTGCATTGCTGTTATATTTGTTCAATGCCTATATCCTATTTTGTATGCTATTTGTTGTATGCTTGATGTTTTGGACTATTAGGCGCAATCTCACACCCCACTAGATCTTTAGGTGTAAGGTTGAACATGAAGCTAATAAATTAGACAACCTGAATATTAGTTAGAGCTTTATGGTTGTATATATGTTAACATTGTGAGGAAATTTGTACCTTATTTTGTATTTTTGTTGTACTTGAGAATTTTGAGATTTAGATTTTTATTAGTAGAGTGACGTATAGATACTCTATTGTACTTCTGAACTTTCTTTAACTTGGACTTTATAAATTTTCTTTTAAATAGTTGAAAATTTGATTTATGTTTATCAAATTAGTTGTTTTTATTATAAATCAACTCTGAATTTTGGGGTGTGATAACTTGGTATCAAAGCATAGGTATATGAACCCCTAAGAATTGTGGGTAGTGTATTGGGCTTATCTATATTTAAAGTTGAATGATAATTTTATTTTCTTCATCAGAGTATGTGTATATGAACCCCTTAATGATTTTGGGTAACCCATGAGCTATTAATATACTTGAACAGTATGAAGTGAAAAGGATTTTGTTAATTAGAGTGCGCAAAGGAAGCTGTATTTCAACTATTGAATTTGGTTTATAATGTGTTGTAATTTTGATGACAATTTGGTTTAGGGTGATTGCAATATCCTATATTTTTTTTCTTCAATTAAAACATGTTTTATGAATTTTGAGGAATAAATTATTTTAAGGTGGGTTAGATTGTAAGACCTCGTATTTTTATAGCTATCCATATATATATATATGATAATGGATTTGGCTCATGATTATTTAGATTACAAGTTATATAATTGAACCTATTGGCATGCTAGTAGTTTTAGGCATTCACTTGTGCATTTATGTAATTTTTGTAAGCCTAATAAAATAGGGTTTTATGATCCTTATAATATATAAGAGAGTGTGAAAGCTGGGTTTTATACGTGAGAAGCAGCCGATGTATGAGAGAGAGACCCAACAGAGAGCTACAGTTGAGAGAGAAGGAAAGGAGAGAGCAGGCGTGCGGCTGCTTTGAATTTCTGGTGAGATTTCCGGTGACCATCGCGAGGTAGGGTGATGGAATGATACGGCATACTTTGTTTTCTTTGATCTGTGATATATATATATTCTCATACCCGTTCTGTAGTTTCACTGGTTGTGATTGTTCCACTTGATATTTGTGTTTTTAGTTCACATGAAAATATGTGCATATATGTTTATGTGTAGTATGTGAACTTGGATTGTTGTCATATGAGTGTAAGAAAGAGAGGGTTCGGCCTAGATGAGTGGTTGGACTTGAGGAGCTATCATGGTCAGAATGGGATGTAGTATTGTATGGTGGTCTTGGAGAGGTCTTAATGGCTGGATTTGGGTGGAGACTATTGCGTCTTGTTGTCGATTTGGTTTGTCCCTTGATTTTGAGTGTACATATATATATATAAGTGATTTGTGTGTTCATAGGTACGAATGCGGGTATGCATGTGAGGGGTGATGAGTAGATATACACATACACAAATAAATAGACTAGGGTTGGGTTTGTGACTCGTTAGTGTCACGCTGCCAAACCCGGCCTATACAGATCTAGGGTGCATGACCGGCCAGTAGCTTAGCTACCCAAGACCGCATTACATAAACTGGTTGAACACCTGTGCATTTATAATTTAAAAGATACATAACTGTAAAATTAAACTTTTACAAACGTAAAGTAGAATATGTTTCATACATAGCAGAGCTATGCCTAATCTCCAAAACATAAACATACCATAAAATGAGCCTATCGAAAGCCACCACAATTATAACATTATAATATTACAACATTAGGGTCTAGCCCTTATACATGCTACATATCATAAAGCCCGTGGGCCGCAATCCAAATATCCTAGTAATAGGCCCCCCTCTAAGACTTCTCTGTTTGGTCATTTGAAAACATTTTTAAAAAACGTAAGCTAATGTTTAGTGAATAACAATGATGCTTGAGCATAAAATACCATGGACTAGCAGTTATAGCTACATATAATCAATAGGTAAATGTTTGCGTAGATGGAGCATGGGCGTTGTATTAAAACGTCATACCGTTTCGAAACATAATATCATAAAGAAAAGGGGTGACGTACAAAATGTTGGCCCAAGTAGGCAACCCAAGAGGGGGGGTGAATTGGGTTTTATAGAATTTATACCAAACAATGCAACTAAAAATTGATTGAGTAATATAACAATGACTAATCAAAGTATAACTCAAACAAACAGACAATAGAATGCAATACAAGCAGTGAGCAGTCAAACTAGCAAACAAATACTAAGATGTAATGCAAGGAAATAATATGTGCAAAGAGATGATGAACACCAGATTTATAGAGGTTCGGCCAAACCTTACCTACGTCCTCTCTTCCTCGATCCTCTCGAAGGTATTCCACTATGTAAACTTTCCTTACACAGCTGCTAGTTTTTCTCCAAGTGCCTAGCTCACTTTTACAAGAGCTCTTCCCCAAGCTCTCAAAACCCAAGAGATTTTGTCCAAGCTTCTCTCAAACTTACGAGTGTTTTTCCCAAGCTACACTCAAACTCACAAGTGTTTTTCTCAAGAACACTCAAACTTACAAGTTTACAAACTCACCTAATAATAGATGAAGGTTGTACAATGAATAACTCTCTCTCAAAGAGTGGACAAACAAATTTTCAGCTCACTCAAGAACCCCCCAAATGAATAAAAACAGTGTATAAGATGTAGAAGATGAAATATCATTTTGTAGCACTTAATCTTGTGTTCTTCTCATGTTCTTCTTGTTCTTCATCATCATATATGTGTTGGGGATCTTGTATATATAGCCTTGAGTTGATTATAGCCGTTGGAGATGGATGGGAGACCATTTGATACGAAAACGGCGGAGTATAACGTTCAAAAAACTAGCCGTTACCTTAAATGAGTCGATTCTTTTGCTGCAGGGGTCGGCTCTTTTTGTGTTGCAGCAGATTTTTGAAGATTCTGCCCAAATGAGTCGACTCTTTTGGTCCAGGGGTCGACTCTTTTGGTCTAAAACTGCACAATCAACTCTCTGTTGGAATGAGTCGACTCTTTTATGCTAGGGGTCGACTCTTTTGATGTTCCACCAGAATTTTCAGCCTCTGTTTGAATGAGTCGACTCTTTTGCTTGAGGGGTCGACTCTTTTTAGGAAAATCCTTAACTTTTGCAATACTTCTTCAATCTTCTTCAATATCTTCAAGCTCTTTAAGGATCATTCAAATAAGGTTTCTAAGGCTTGAAAAGACTTCTTTAAGGTATGTTGACTTCAAGAACATCTTCAACTCTTCAAGATAAAATCAATACACTTTTGATTATATTTAGAGTTCTTCAATCAACATTACTTCTTCCATTGATCCAAGTCTTCTTCAAAATCTTCAAGAGAGCTTCCAAGACTTGAGATCTCTTTTCTTCAATTGATCTTTCATGCTTATTTGAACTTCTTCAATTTCTTTGCTTGATCTTTATCAACTTGATTTCTTCTAGGATTCTTTAATCAATATAACTTCTTCCATCAATTCAAGACTTCAACATAATCTTCAATGAAGCTTCCAACTCTTGTGATTTCTTATCAATACTTTCAAGACATCTTCAAAACTTCCAAAAAAAGCTTCCACGTCTTTAAGTGAGTCTCTTCTTCTTCCATTCTTGCAAGACATCTTCAAATCTTCAAGGTGAGCTTCCATGTCTTGTAAGAGTCATCTAAATGAGGTTGCAACTATGAGATTGCTGAATATATCAACTCATCATACTTCTTGTCTTTATTGTTTCATGACAAGCTTCTCACCACAAGTTCTTCAATATCTTCAATGTGACAAGTTCTCCACTGTTACTTGACAAGCTTCAACTTGTTGCTCCCCCTTTCTTTTATGCTTTATGCCTCAATGCATTTTCCAGATTTAGAGTAGAAAAATCAACCAATTTAGAAGTTCATAGCATGCATGATGATATAGTGGACTTGATATGGCCATAAGGATCGAGGGTCTTCATAGTGAAGTGTAAACCATATTTGTATGGTGCCAGCTCTTCGGTCTTCAATTCTACTTGAAATCCTTTGTTGTATTTGCACTTCAATATGTACTTTAGTCTTCAAGAATTGATTCCATGTCAACTTGAATACTCTTCAAATAATCTTGCTTGAGTGCTTTGCTTCTTTGAATAACTTCTTGAATCATCATAAGATCTTCAGTCACTTGCATCCTTCTTTTGAATACTTGTTGAACTCCTTGAGCATCTTCAATCTCTTCAAGAATAAGATTACCTAAGTAATCTTCTTGTTGAATACTCAACCGATCAACTCAATTATTTTCTTGTTATCAAATGATTATAGTCTAATCTGCACACTCAAGTGAAATTATTAGATAACAACCACATGGTTTTGTTATCATCAAAATCAACATGGGGATCAACCTTGAGTCAACACAAAACCCATCATAAGCATTTGACATATCTTAATTCTTATTCTAAAACATAAGTGTGTTACGACCCGACTAATATTTCTCTTCAATGTATATGACAATAGCTGAATGTTTATGCATACATATCGTGTACCTAGAAACGTAGAAATATAAGCTAGAAAATGCATGGCTTATACTACCCTATTAACATAATTCGTTATTTCTAAAACATAATGTTGAAGAAGCGAGAGATATGTCGTAGCATGCTCTCACAGTATATGACATAGCTTGTTATTAGTATAACATATCATAACTTGTAAGCATACATCTTAACTCATCGTATAGCATTAGACACATCCATATCATCGTTCTCGAAATGTATAAGGCGTAACTTTGAGAACATCGGTATCTTAGCATTATATTGAAACATTATATCGTAAGCTTTCATAATGAAGTGTTATAACGTTTCGAACATAGTACCGTAGGAGTGAAACATAACGCTTAACATGATTTTGTAAGACATAACATGATTATCACAAGCATGTCGTGGCATGATATTGTGAGTGCATATCATAATATTGTAATGAGGAGAGATATATCGGGGCATTAGTACTGGTAGAAACATACGTAACTTGTCATGAGTATAACTTACCCTATCTTGTAAGCGTACATCTTGGGTTATCGTATAATATAGGACGCATCAAATATTACCATTTTTAGTAACTTATAAAGCATAGTCTTGGAAACATAAGTAGCATAAGTATCGCATTAGAACATATCATCATAGGAGTGACACATAACACATAACATGATTTCGTAAGACATAATATAACTATCATATTTCTCATTCTAGAGCATAAGTGTGTTACATCTCTATATCAGAGATTGGCTCCGCATTAGTGACCTTCAAGGTAATGTATAGGGCTCTTTAGGTTAAGATCTTAACCATGTACAATATTGCCCTCTTCGACGCTTCATGTCACGCATGTGCCTACCTCACAGTTTTAAATGTATTGCGACGGTAACACTTCACCCTGCCTACTCCCTCGGGAGCGCTTGAACTATCCAAGTACGCAGTAAAATACTGTCTGTTTTGGCTCGCAGTTGCCTACCCCCTTTCGGGTGCTTGGTCTTAGTTGTACGGTGCACATAAGGCTCTTTAGGCCAACATTAAATTGTCCGCTCTGGCTCGCACCTGCCTACCCCCCCCCCTTTCTGGGTGCTTAGTCTTAGCCGCAAGGTACACATAAGGCTCTTTAGGCTAACATAGTAACCATAAAGGTCACGCATAGGCTCTTCAGGCCAACATAGTAACCATAAAGGTCATGCATAGGCTCTTCAGGCCAACATAGTAACTATAAAGGTCACACATAGGCTCTTCAGGCCAACATAGTAACCATGAAGGTCACGCATAGGCTCTTTAGGCCAATCATGAGAGCTAGGCTCAATTATAGTGACCGTAAAGGTCACACATAGGCTTTTTAAGTCAATCATAAGAGCTATGCTCAGTTATAGTAACCATAAAGGTCATATCTAGACTTTCAAGCCAAGGGACATCTCCCAACATGGCGATAGATTATTTCGTGTCCCCTACTGTAGGACCATCGTTGCTAGTTTAGGGTCATGCCACGAAAGACCTTACATGTCGATGGTTTATTTCACGTACCCCATTTTAGGACTATCGGGCTAGATTAAAGTCTCGCTATGAGAAGACCTTACATGGAGTTTACGTTAGGAATCTTACATCTACTCTATGTAAACGTTCTAGTTCATGGGTTGCAACTCATATCATGGGTAAGGTTTGTATGTAATTCAAAGTATGAAATTTATACTTGAAAGTAGTCATTGAGGCAATGAAATAAATAGAAAGAATGCATGAAACGTAATTGAACTTGAAAGCATTCAGAGAGTAAATAAGTCTTACTCATGACATATCGTTACTCACCTCTCTCTGATAGAATGGGTGGTAGACAACGTGTTCCTACACAAAATGCACATAGAAGTAAGACAATATCAATACAAGACTCCAAGGCAAAGCAATAACACGTAAACTGAGACTAAGCACATAAGTTTCTCAACCCCAACTCATCAACACCTCACTCTCACAATGGAAGAGAGTGATGCTAAACTCTAGGACAAAACCCCAACGTAAAATGAGAACACGAGGTTGAGGGTGAAGTGTGAAACCTAGAACATCGATCCTTTCATCGCGTCCTAACCACCCCGAAAAAAGGATTCTCACACAAGACTAGTTCCATATGAAAATAGGCTTAAAGACCTTTAATTTGATAGGTCATGGCTTAAAAACACATTTTGGATAAAGAAGTAAGGTCTCACGAAGAATGGTGTAACATTTTGAAAAAATAAGATTTTTGGCATAGTTTTGGGTCAAATTTAAACTTCAATATCTCTCAATCTATAATGAATTAGAGAGAAAACTTTATATGGATACAAAGGTATGTGTGTTTAGTTTCTAACGCTTTAAACGCTATATCAATTCGAGTTTTGTAGAGAAAGTTATACTCGTTTTACTAAACAGTGCCGAAGCTGGCAGACCGTTCGAACGCCCAACCGGGGAGTTCAAATGCTCAGGCAAAATGAACTGGGAGTTCGAACGCCCAAATGGCGTTCGAACTCCAAGAAGAAAATTGAAAAAACCCTTTCTCTGATAGTTCAAACTCCCCCCCCCCCCCCGGGGAGTTCGAACGCCCAAGCTTATTTCTTACCGTTTAAACTCCCGTACCCAAGGTCTGTGTGTCTGGTTTCTAACGCTTCAAACACTACATCAATTCGAGTTTTGTAGAGAAAGTTATGCCTATTTTACTAAACAGTGCCGAAGTTGGCAGACTGTTCGAACACCTAACCGGGGAGTTCGAACACTTAGGAAAAATGAACTGGGAGTTTGAACGCCCAAATGGGAGTTCGAACTCTAAGAAGAAAATTGGAAAAACCCTTTCTCTGATGGTTCAAACTCCCCCTGGGAGTTCGAATGCCCAAGCTTATTTCTCACTGTTTGAACTCCATATCGGGAGTTCGAACGCCCAATTCTGGGCAGCACTCGAAGTTTGACCAAAACATAACTAAAATTCCTCCAAACACAACTAAACCTTTTCAATACTCTTAGGGCTCAAAGATTAGCCCACGAGGATGATAATAACTCAAAATGGGGGAGAAAGAACGATCAAAACAAATGGATCTAAAGAAATAATCCAAAACCCTAACGTTTCACATATTTGGGGATTTTCATCCCACCTCTTCTAGTCTTCAACAAATGAGCTTCAAGCTCTCTAAATCAAGTAATTGAGACCCAAGGGGTCCTCCAATTTTAACAACACCCCTAGATACATATATGTAAAAACCCAACACAACCACAAGGATAGATACACATGTATATACAACTTTTAGAGAGAGAATGGGACCTTACCTTCCTCAAGCTTGTCCAAGTCCTCCAATGGCGTCTTTTGGTTTGGGTTGAAGCTCTCCAAGCTCATTTTCTCCATCTTCTTCTTCTCCTCCCTCTCCCTCTCTACCCGATGGGTGTGTGTGTGTGTGTGTGTGTGTGTGTGTGTGTGTGTGTGTGTTTGGGTGTGTGTGTGTGTTGTGTATAAAAGGTGATACATATGCGAAATAATCCTATGTGTCTCACCCTATAGGCTTAAGTTACAATATGACTTTTAATTGATTAACTTGACCCAACTGCACATTAGAATGATATAAAATTTAAAGAAACACATAAATAGGGGAATTAATGGGTTCAGGGTACTACAGTTAGAGGTGCTGGGTTGCACATGTGATAACGGCAGCCACGGCTACAGCGCATAGGTAACGGAATTTGGGTGATGTTCTTGGAGGGTTTTCTTGTGGGGATGCATGTGTTATGCATGTGAGGCCATGGGCTATTGGAGACATGTAGTGACCGGTCAAATGGTCAAAAAAGTAAAGTGGCTTTTTCGTAATTATGTGAAATTTTGGAACTTTTTGGTTATTACATGAAAATTGGTTTAAAATATCACATTTTTTCTCTCTCTCTTTCTCACGACACTGACGCAACCTCATTGGTTCTCTCTCTCTCTCTCTCTCTCTCTCTCTCTCTTTTCTTCTTCTTTATTTCTTCTTGCATTATTTGTCCCTTAGAGCAAGATTTTAATACCACTTCTTGAGAGTTATTTGTTTTACTCTTCAAGGGCTCAGAGGAGGTAGTTTCGGTTCATAATTTTGCCGAAATAAAATTCTTTCCCTAAGTTCAATCTTCAAAGAGATGTGGAGTTTTCACTTGGAGTTTTTGCTATTGAGTTAATATGCTTAAGTTATTCATGAACCCATGGTAGAAATTATGTTTCTAGGACACTAGGGTATGCCTAAGGCTTTGCATAAACGTGAAATATTGATACGTGTGATTTTTGGTTGATTTTGATAAAATTAATAATATGTTTAGCTTTTGTGATATTTAATTTGAGGATTCATAATTATTTGAATTGTTGAGTTAAGATGGGTGATTATGCTATGATGACAATTGAAAAAAAAAATTAGATTTGAATATATAATGTTTGATTTGTGAGATTTAAAATATTTTTATACCTAGGATGTGTTTAGAATTACTGTTAAAGGCATGTGAGAATTTATATAAATTGTTTGCATAAACTTAAAAGTTGATTATTATTTAAGCTTTCTTGGTTGATTATTGCTATGTTTAGCATTATGGGTTAATTAATTAATACTTTATGAATTATTGAATATTTTGAATGAAAACCTAGGGTTTTACCATATTTAATTGCTTGATAAAAATTGAGAATTTTACCATAAAGTAGTTGAATCATATAATTGACTTAACATTTACGTGATTCACATGTATGTAAGGTATGCTTGAGGTGTTGGCTAATTTAAATGAATTTATTGAATAACTTTGTCTACTTGACATAGTAAAATGGGCATAAAATGGATAATTAAAAATTTTTTACTCCTAGAATGTGTTAAGAATTAATGTTAAAGGCATAGGAGAATTTATATAAATTATTTGGATAAAATAAGCAACTTGACATATTGAGTTTTATGATTTAAATGGAATTTAAATGTGTTTGAGATATTGTTTTGTGTCTTAATAACAATGTGGTACTATTCTTGTTCATTGTGCTCCAAATAATCCTAAACAATTATGGAAGAAATTTCAAAGCTTCATGTCAAAAGATTTTGCCAGAACAACAAATCTTTCGGAACAAGAAATTCAAAATAAAGTTCTACAAAGCATAAATTCACTTCTTCAATCAATGGGAAAAGATATAAGAGATTTTAATCTCTACTCTAATGATTTAATTTTGTTTGGTGATTAAAATGTGTGTAGAAAAATAAAAGAAGAAATAAATACCATTGTTTCTGATACTGATTATCAATCAATTTCTTTGCTATCCTCAGAACAACATGCTGCATTCAAAACAATAATTAAAAGAGTTTTCTCAGAAACCAGAGATGTTTTTTCATAAATGGTTCAAGAGTTACAGGTGAAACTTTTCTATACAAGGTACTCTTAGTTACTGTTAAATCAAAAAATTACATTGCTCTAGCAACTGCATCATCCGAAGTTGCAGCTTCCATCTTGCTAGGTGGTTGCACTGCCCACTAGCGCTTCAAAATACATGTGAACGTAGATGTATATAAGTTTTGCGACATTGGTAAACAAAGTGGCTTGGCCATGTTAACTCAAGGTTGATTTCTATATTGATTTTGATGATAATAAAACTATGTGGTTGTTTTCTAATGACTTTAATTAAGTGTGCAAATTATATTATGAGTCATTGATAATATGATTGAGTTGATTAATTGACTACCAAACAAGAATATTACTTAGGTAATCATATTTTTGAAGAAACTGAATATGATCAAGATGATCAACAAAGCATTGGAGAAAATGATGCAAAGCTTTGGAACTC
Source organism: Euryodendron excelsum (assembly GCA_033060915.1). NCBI lineage: Eukaryota > Viridiplantae > Streptophyta > Magnoliopsida > Ericales > Pentaphylacaceae > Euryodendron > Euryodendron excelsum. The sequence goes on from CM065378.1 coordinate 52,350,300, forward strand.
TATCATGTAAATTTGAAGATGGATTAAAGAAACTGAATATTGATGGAGGAATCTCACAAAGAAATTAATAGATTAATTTCATTTCAAATAAACTGAAGGTCTTATGAGGTTTCAAGAACTTATTCAGTGTTCAAGCATTTAAGGAAGATCATTTAAAGAGTTTCAAGATGATTTGGAATCAATAGTTGAAGACTAAATTGCAAGTAGAAGTGCTAACACAATAAAGGATTTCAAACAGGTTTGAAGACAAAAGTGCTGACACTATACAAATATGATCGACACATTGACCATCCCTATTGAAGACTTTTTGAAGCACTAGAAGCTATTGTCAACACATCTTTAAAATGGCTGACACATTATTAAAGATCCTCAGGAGATAGTGAAAGCTATTACTGACACCATGCAGATATGATCAACACCTTATTAGAAGCCCTCGATCCTCAAAAGAAGAAAGTCCACAGTTATTGTCAATACCATACAAATATGGTTGACACCTTACTCAAGACTCAACCTACTCAAATCTTGCTCAGAGTTATTGTTAACACGTCTGGTTGTGGTTGACACCTTAGAGAGTTTTTATCTTCATGATTTATATTCAAGCTCTTGTCGACACCTTGAATGATTCTTGTCGACACATTGAAGACAATGTACTAATAAAGAAAAATTGCCCATATTATGGTGATACCATGCAAATATGGTTGACACTATCAGAAGTCGAATTTATAAGTTTTGACGAAAGTTTAGACACATGCCTCAACACCTATAGTAAAAATGTCAACACCATGCCTCTAAACAGTAACTTCTGAGCGCAACAATCATATTTTTTTAATGGCTTGACTGGCTGATTTTGCATTATAATATATCAAAATCATCTCCAACAACTAGAATTGAAAGATGGCTATATATAGAAGATCTCCAACACATCTATGTGTGAGAAGAACAAAAGATTAAGTGCTGAAAGTGAAGATCAATTCATACTTTGTTTTTATTCTCTTGAGGGTTAGTGTTTGAGCTGAAACTTGTTTTATCCACTCTTTGGAGAGATCACCCATTGTATCTAAACTCTTTATTATACTTGGAAAAGGTTGTAAACCTTGTGAGTTTTGAGTGTGGCTTGGGAAAACACTTGTGAGTTCTAAGTGTAGCTTGGGAAAAACACTTGTAAGATTGAGTGATCTTAGACAAAATCACTTGGGCTTGAAAGTTTGTGAAGAACTCTTGTAAAAAAGTGAGTTGGACACTTGAGCAACTAGCAAGCTGTGTAAGGGACTTTACATAGTGGAGAATACTTTCAAAAGGATCGAGGAAGAGAGGACGTAGACAAAGAATTGGGCCAAACCTCTGCAAATCTTTGTGTCTCTATCTCTTGCTCTGTTTTTCTTCATTATCATCATCATAATCTGCTTCCATATATATATATATATATATTTTGGATTGTGTTATTGTTCCTTTAGATTGTTTATTTTTAATATGTAATTATTGCTTTAAAGTTTTAAAAACCTAATTCACCCCCTTCTTGTTGCTATTTTGGGCTAACAATTGGTTTCAGAGATAGTACTCTTCATTATAGGCTTAACATCCTTAGAGTTGATCTATGACAACATTTATTCGAACCTTCCTTGTAGAAGGTCAATCTACGAGTAGATCTCCTTTGTTAAATGAGACAAATCACAACTATTAGAAAAATAGAATGAAGATATACATTTAATCTGTGGATTATGAGTTATGGAAAATTATTATTAGTGGACCAAAGGTCCCAACTAAAATTGTTGAGAAATGTGTAGTATTTAAATTTGAGCATGAACGGAATGAAATTGATTTGATGCTTATGCAATTAAATGGCAAGGCCATGAATATTCTTTATTGTGCATTAGATTCAAATGAGTTTAATAGAACATCTTCTTGTGAATCTACTAAAGAAATATGGACAGATTAGAGGTTATTCAAGAAGGTACCAACCAAGTTAAAGAGTCTAAAATCAACATTCTTGTGCATAATTATGAACTGTGTATAATGTTATCTGGAGAATCCATTACTAAAATGTTTACAAGATTTACAGATAGTATTAATGGATTGAAATCTTTTGAAAAGATTTAGTTTAACAGTGAGTAGGTGAAAAAGATTCTTAGATCTTTGCCAAAAGCTTGAGAAGCTAAGGTGACTGCTATACAAGAATCAAAGTATCTCAGCACTTTGTCACTTGAAGAATTACTTGGAACTCTCATGACCTATGAGTTGACTCCAAAGCAAAACATACAAAAAGACGATAAGAAAAAGAGGAGGGTCATTGCATTTAAGTCTATAACCACAGAAGATGACCAAGACAGTGATAAAGAGAAAGATGATGAACTTATTGTGCTTATAAGGAAATTTAAGAGATTCATGAAAAAGAAATGGAAACGAGAAATGAAATCAAATGCCAAAGAAGATTTCAACAAGAATGACTTTTTCATCATTTGCTTTAAATACAAAAAGCCTAGACACATCAAATCTGAATGTCCACGACTCGAGAAGAGATAGAAGAATGACAAAGGTGCAAAGGCTCTAACTGTAACATGGAGTGAAAGTGAAGACTCCAGCTCAGATGAAGATTGTGAACCTCATAAAGTGGACAACCTACATCTTATGACACATGAAGAAGAAAAAGAGGTATTATCTTCTGAATTTACATTTGAAGAGTTACAAGATACTTTTGATGACTTGATTTCTGAATTTAAGAAATCTGTAATTAAAAATAGGTTTTGAAAAAGATGGTTTTCTCTCTTACAAAAGAAAATGAAGTTTTGAAATTCAAAAATGAAACTTTGAAAAAGGAGAATGAGAGTTTGAAAGAAAAGGTTAAGGATTTGCATAAATCTATTGTCAAGTTTATTAAAGGAAGAGAGAACTTGAATACCATTCTTGAAAAACAAATATATACATTTGACAACTGTGGCATTGGTTATAACACTTTTAAAAGGAAAAAGTTCTATAAAAATCTCTTTAATACATCTTCTAAAAAATCTCATATTATCTGTTTTTATTCTCAAAAGAAAGGTCACACAACACATCATTTTTTTTCTGAACAAATCTTAAATGGTTAAGAAGGTCTTGATTCCAAAAAGTACTTTGACTACTAACCCCCAAGGACCCAAAATGATATGGATACTAAAGAACAAAACTTGAATTGTCTTCATTATAGGTTTGCCTACAATCTAATATACAGAAAGATTTCTAATACTTGGATAATGGCTACTCAAGTAACATGATTGGTAATAAGACTCAATTCACCTATTACATACCAAATGATGGAGACATGGTGACTGTCAGTGATAATAGTAAAGAAAAAAATCATTGGCATTACAATCAAAAGAAAGGATATTTACCAATCACGTTAAATACATCAAGGACTTGCTCAAAATGTTTGATATGAAAAACTTGAAATCTATTAGAACTCCCATCAGCACTTTAACAAAAATGGATGCTGATGAACAAGGTAACTCTATTGATACTAAACTATATAGAAGCATGATTGGTTCACTTCTTTACTTAACTGCAAGTAGACCATATATTATGTTTAGTGAGTGTATGTGTGCCAAATTTCAAGCTAACCCTACAGAATTATACATTATAGTTGTTAACAGAATTTGACATATTTAATCCTTTCACTTGATTGATTTTAGTGATACATATTTTATATCATTCATATTGATAAATTACTATGTATTTGAATCTTATTTGCATTGATTATGTGCATATATTTTACATTTGGGCAAATTGAGTGTCAACACTATATCAAAGGATGTGCAAACACTTGTTTTACAAAAGTTAATTTCTATTAAAAAAGTGCCGACCATATTCTCTTGTATTGACAATACTATTTTAGAAAATATTTTATTTTGCATAATAGTGTTGACTATATGTTCAAGTATCAACACTATTTTACTTGAAAATTTTGTTTTGCTCTCTGGAAGCAACGTATCGACAAAAATGTTTTATAGTGTCGACAATGCGATTACAGATTCAAAACTGTTTAAAAAAATACAAAAATAATGTTAACGCCTTTGACAAGGAGTGTAGACACATTAACATGTACATACATTATGCATAGATTTCAATCCCTATTACCAGCCAATCTTCATCAGTTTCATTCCTATGTACAAGAAACAATTTTTTCCCTCACATTCTACCTACTCAAGTCTTCCATATTAACTATTGCATACCCAAACCTTCCTGCTCACTCTCCATTATAACCCAAAATGGCTCTTAAATTTATTGCAAAGGAGAAGAAACCAAAGAACACTACACTAAAAAAGATGGTGTCTGCATCTTATACACCATAAAAGGGAAGAGAGTGATTGCTTGGAAAATGATCTTTATATTGAGAAGATATCTTCAAAAAAAATGTATAAACTTGAAATACTTCTCTAGAAAAGCTATCAAAGCAAGATGGAATAAATTTGAATATATTTCTAATGTTGAACTGATCTTCATGTGGGCTTATCTAATTGAGACCAAGGTCACTTTGACAATATATGTATTGATCCATATGGCTGAAACTAAAAAGAAACTCACTTGCTTACCCTATGGAATACTCTTGACCTAGATCTTTAAAGAGAATTTTTGAAATAAAGAAGAAAGATATTTTAAAGACTGATGAATAATCAGTCTACTCTTAAGAGAATGTGATATCAGTTAAATGAAGAAACAAGAGTTTGGTCTTTGAAGCATGAAAAAGAACAAGAATTGAATATCATTCTAATGGGGAGGATACTCCCATCAGGGGAGACTCTTCTAAAACAAGAGGAGAGCCTTCAAGAGTTGCAAAGTGAAAATTTTCAATTGTGACAACTTTTGAAAATGGGCAAATGGATGTCCTAATGGGCATGATGAAGGAATATCAAGAGAAAATATTCATTCACTTAAAAGCCAAAAAGGATAATGGAATTACAAGGCTTATGATTATGGAGAACAATGTGATGAAAATGAATCAAAAGATTGTGGTTGTAAGCAACAAAGCAAAAGAGGAGTTTGGAAGAGCTTTTACTATGGACTACACTCCACCAACAATGCAGCACTTCATCCTCTAATAGTGAGAATGTTACACTTGATGATGAGTCACCTATTGAGATCCAACCTACCATTCACATTCAAACCTCTCGAAGTTCTACTCCCAAAACATCCCAATAATCTTCACCAAGACAATACTCTCTTAGACCAAGAACCTTAACTTTCAAACTCTCCAAAGATCCAATTGAGATGACCAAATTCTCATTTGCATGATTTGCATTAGCATTACATTACTGCACTTTAATTTTCTAATTACATGGGTTATAATCTTAAAGACAATTTATTTTGGTTTACAATATTTTGTGAATGGAAAATGATTATCACTTGTTTTTGATATTCTGGATGCTAATATATGTTTGGATGATTATTATTTCTTTTGATGGATTTAATGACTTAAGTGTTTGATTTGATTGAGTTATTCGTTTTCATTCCTAACAATAATTTTTTCTATGTTTTAATATTTTTTGCTATTGTACCAGTCTTTAAAATGTAATTTATATCTCTTTTTAATGTATTGACAAAAAGGGAGAGAAATATTTTCTAAGGGCATAAATATTTTGTGAAAAGAAGATTCTTATTCTGAGTTAGTAAGGGGAAGCCTACAAATTGTGATTGATATATTGTACATGGATGTTGATATAAAGGGAAGCCTTACAATTTTTAATTTTTGAATCATATATATTATGATTATTATGCATATATTTTTAAGAATTTTTCATCATAAAAAATGGAGAGATTGTTGACTTAAGGTTGATCTCTATGTTGATTTTAATAATAACAAAATCATGTGGTTGTTATCTAATGACTTTAACTAAGTGTGCAAAATATATTATGGGTCATTGATAACATGATTGAGTTGATTAGTTGAGTATTCAACAAGAAGATTACTTAGGTAATCATATTTCGAAAAAACTGAATATGCTCAAGATGATGAACAAAGGATTGAAAAAAATGATGCAAAGCTTTGGAAATCTACCATGTAGATTTGAAGATGGATTAAAGAACTTGAATATTGATGGAGGAATCTCACAAATGAATTAATGGATGAATTTCATTTTGAATAAACTGAAGGTTTTATGAGGTTTCAAGAATTATTCAGTATTCAAGCATTCAAAGAAGATCATTTGAAGAGTTTCAAGATAATTTGGAAACAATGGTTGAAGACTGAAATGCAAGTAGAAGTGCTAACATAACAAAAGATTTCAAGCAGATTTGAAGACAAAAGTGCTAACACCATACAAATTTGGTCGACTCCTTAACCATCTATGTTGAAAACTTTTTGAAGCACTAGAAGCTATTGTCAACACATATTTAAGATGGTTGACATGTTATTCAAGATCCTCAACAGATAATAAAGCTATTGCTAATACCATACAAATATGGTCAACACCTTATTGAAGGCACTTGATCTTCAAAAGAAGAAATTCCATAGTTATTGTCAACACCATACAAATATGGTTGACATCTTGTTGAAGACTCAACCTACTCAGATCATACTCATAGTAATTGTCAACACTTCTAGATGTGGTTGACACCTTGGAGAGCTTTTATCTTCATGATTTATATTCAAGCTTCTGTTGACAAATTAAAGACAGTGCACTAATGAAGAAAAATTGCCCATCATATGGTTGACACCATCAAAAGTCGGATTTGCAAGTTTTGAAGGAAGTGTTGACACCTACCTTGACACCTACCGTGACACCTTCAAGACAGTGCTGAACCAAAATTAATAGTGTAGATACCTTTAGTAAAAGTGTCGACACCTTGCCTCCAAATAGCAAATTCTGGGCACAATAGTTATAATTTTTTAATGACTTGATTGATTGATTTTGCATTATAATATACCAAAATCATCTCCAATGGCTAGAATTGAAGGATAGCTATATATAGAAGAATCCCTAACACATCTGTGTGTGAGAAGAACACAAGATTAAGTGTTGAAAGTGAAGATCAATTCATACTTTGTTTTTATTATCTTGGAGGTTAGTGTTTGAGTTGATACTTGTTTTGTCCACTATTTGGAGAGATCACCGATTGTATCTAAACTCTTTATTACACTTAGAAAATGTTGTAAACCTTGTGAGTTTTGAGTGTAGGTTGGGGAAACACTTGTGAGTTTTGAGTGTAGCTTCGGAAAAACACTTGTAAGACTGAGTGATTTTAGACAAAATCACTTGGGCTTGAGAGTTTGGGAAGACCTCTTGTAAAGAAGTGAGCTAGGCATTTGAGCAACTAGCAAGCTATGTAAGGACTTTACATAGTGGAGAATACCTTCAAGAGGATTGAGGGAAAGAGAGGACGTAGGGAAGGGATTGAGCCAAACCTTTGTAAATCTTTGTATCTCTATCTCTTGCTCTGTTTTTCTTCGTCATCATCATCGTAATCTGCTTTCTTGTATTGTACTATTGATCCGTTAGATCTAGAAATAGAGTACAACTTCCTAGCTCTATGATTATTCCATGCACATGTGACATTGATTATAAAACTTTTGTTGAAAAATTGATTGACGCAGTATTTCCAAATATTAAAAATTTCACAACTGATGTTGTTTCACTGATCAATTCTGTTGTGCTCACTCTTGAGAATGATTGTGTTAATGAAATAAATAATATTTTGATTAAAAAATTCTTAGGAAAAACAACAGAATACGTAAGCATTGATAAAATAGTTGATCCAATGGATCAAGGACAGTACGAAGACTTCTTGAATTCTCTTTATCCTAATGGTCTTCCACCTCACAAGTTAACATTGAAATAGAATTGCCCCATTATTCTTTTAAGAAACATTGATCCTTCACAAGGCCTCTGCAATGGAACACGACTTGTTTGTCGAGATTACAAGGAGCATATTGTTTGTGTAGAAATAGCCGGCAATGATCACAAAGGAGAATGGTTTCTTACCCTAAATCCTTTTGCACTCCTCTGATCAGGAAAAGTATCTTGTGCAGTTTACTAGAACTCAATTGTTTGGCTAATCATACACCTGCTGGTTTTTACTTTGAATGGTGGTGACTAGTGTTTTGAGACTCTCAACTAATGATAAGCACTCATATGTTACTTTTCAATTTTTTTTTACAATCTCCTGAAGTTGTAGCATTTTCAAATTGAAATTTCATATGCTTACAGATTAATGACTTTGCTGTGAAGATTAAATCTAAAAATTGATTGTTGTTTAGTTATCTGACAAATACAAAACTTTATTGAAAGCCAATATATGTACATTCATCTACAGATTGCAAACGACATATATATGGCCAGAAAAATAACTCAAAACTCATCTTTGAAATTTTACTTCAACTATGATTTAAACAATATTAGGTAACCTTCTTTAACTTTCAACAAATTCATTTCAATAGTTAATGATAATGCAAATTTGTGTCACTTGAGTATTTTATTCTATATCTTTACTATTTATTTATCAATTTGTGTTTTTCTAATGATTATGTAAATGTCTTATTCGGTTTTGAGCTTTTAATTCAGATCAGTTTTATTCATTATCAAATTCTCTGTTACAACTTTTTTTTATTTGAAATTTTAACATTGATCAAGATTCTGAATTCACAACTAAATGTTACAAACTATGTTACTCCTCCTTCACTTTTGATTTGAATTTACTTATGTTCTGTAAATTGATTTAGAAATGTTTGGTGGTAAACTTTTGTATCAAGTATTGCTAATTAATTGTTTATTTTCTCTCTTATTATAATAAAAATTGTTTTAAATCCCTCTTTCTCCTATCTTTTTTGTTACATAAGCTCACTTGGAATATCAGTTCTTTTCTGTTAGTACTTAAATCTAATCAAATTATATTTTATCTATTTCCATTGTCACAGTTAGCTAAATTGATATCTAACTTTAACAATATTGTGCTGTTGCTAAATACATGTTTTTGCCGCATCAATGATATAAAAGTTTCTAATACAGTTGATCAAAGGGCACATAACGTTGTTCCTGGTGCTAGGGTTATATGATAGGATCGTCGTTAAACTTTGTCTAATTCCTTAAGTATGTTCACATGATTATGCACATTTGGTTTAACTGTTTTCAACCGTTTAATGGGTATTTTTATGTCATTCATAGAAATGTTAGAGACATAAGCTATCTGTCTAGTGGCTTCCATATATATATGCTGGTAAATCTGGTTTACTTCTTCAATATTGTAAGTTGCATAACTTTTCTCTTATAATTTTAAGAAATTAGCTCCAGAATAAATTTTCATTCCTCTTTCCTTTTTATTTTTCCTTTTTTATTTCTAAAGGGGAGGGGCTGTGTTTAGCATTCTACATTTTGCAATCTTATCATTCAATATTTAAAAGTCAAATATATGTCCATTAATGGACATGGAATGCGTATGGTTCATAAGGAAAGTTCATCAAATTTCATCCTAAATTTGGTTCATTTGTGAATAGCACATGCTTGAAAGAAAAAAATTTAAAAGAATTTAATCATTAATAAGCTCTCCTATAGTTATTCAGACACATCTTAATGCATATAGTGCTACTTTATGTAATAAAACTTTTACTACCAATAATGTATTTAAAATCAGCATACACATAAGTTTTATTTGTGTCTTTTGTTGAAGATAGGGAAAAAATATAAATTGACAAGTATTTCTTCTGATTTAAAATGTTCTTAATGTATCTCCACCTTATAGACATCATTCAATTATTTGCTTGCCTTTAAACACTCTTATTTTCACTCTCTCTTTGTGACTTCAAACCCAAAGATATTTTTTCATAAATGGTTAAGGAGGTACAGGTAAAACTTTTCTATACAAGACATTCTTAGCTGCTATTAGATCAAAAAATTACATCGCTCTAGCAACTGCATCATCCAGAGTTGCAGCTTCCATCTTGTTAGGTGGTCGCACTAGCCACTCGCATTTCAAAATACCTATGGATGTAGATGTATAGAAGTCTTGCAACATTGGTAAACAAAGTGGCTTGGCCAAACTTCTGAGGATGGCTAAACTAGTAATTTGGGATAAAGCATCTATGGCTTAGCGACAAAATATTGAGGCTCTAAATGATATGTTGAAGGATGTTAATGATTCTAAGTTGCTATTTGGAGGTAAATTTGTGGTGTTTGGTGGTGATTTTCAACAAATTCCTCCTGTCTTTGCTAATAGAACAAAGTATGAATCTACTGATGCTACCATTGCGAATTCTGAAATTTGGAAATTACTTGAAAAAATTAAATTCACTAAGAATATGCGTGCAAAGGATGATCCTTGTTTCAGCAATTACCTGTTGCAAATTAAAAATGGAATTGAGCCAACTGATACTAGAAATAAAGTATAACTTCCTAGCTTTATGATTATTCATTGCACATGTGACATTGATCATAAAACTTCTGTTGAAAAATTAATTAATGCAGTCCTTCCACATATTGAAAATTTCACAACTAATGCTATTTCAATGATCAATTTTGTTGTATTCACTCCTAAAAATGATTGTGTTCATAAAATAAATAATCTTTTAATCAAAAAATTCTTAAGAAAATAATAGAATACATAAGTATTGATAAAATAGTTGATCCAATGGATTAAGGACAGTACGAAGACTTCTTAAATTCTCTATATCCCGATGGTCTTCCATCTCATAAGTTAACATTGAAAGAGAATTGCCCCATTATTCTTTTAAGAAATATTGATCCTTTATAAGGCCTCTGCAATGGAACACAACTCATTTGTCAAGATTGCAATGACCATATTGTTTGTGCAGAAATAGCAGTCCATAATCACAAGGAGAATGGTTTCCTACCCCAAATCCCATTTCACTCTTCTGATTAGGAAAAGTATCCTGTGCAGTTTACTAGAATTAAATTCCTAATAAAATTGTGTTTTGCTATGACAATCAACAAAGCACAATGCCAAATTTTGAAAAAAGTAAGCATATATTTACGAGAACCAGTGTTCTCGCATAGACAATTGTATGCTGCTCTGTTGTGTGCAACAAATGCTGTTGCTATGAAAGTTTTAATTGAGCCAATAGATGAAGATGATAAAAATAGCAATCATACTAGAAATATTGTCTATCAAGAACTGTTAACACTTGTAGAATGCTATCGATTTTTGGTTTGCCAACTTTTTTAAAGCTTCGCCATAAACATTTGCATATTTATAGATCCATACTCAAATTATTTTCCATTTTCATCAAACATACTTTTCACAAAAAGTAATTTTTAACGTTAATTTTTAGGGTGGATAGTAGTGATCAATATTGGGATACAAGGGTTCTTTGGCTAATCATACTCCTACTGGTTTTCTCTTTGAATGATGGTGACCAATGTTTTGAGACTCTCAACTAATGACAAGCACTCATAGGTTACTTTTTTAATTTTTTTTTTACAATCTCTTGAAGTTGTTGCATTTTGAAATTGAAATTTCTTATGCACATAGATTAATGACTTTGCTATGAAGATTAAATCAAAAAATTGATTGTTGTTCAGATATCTGATAAATACGGAACTTTATTGAAAGCCAATATATGTACACTCATCTATAGATTGCAAACTACATATAAATGGCCAGAAAAATAACTCAAAACTAATCTTTGAATTTTGCTTCAACTATGATTTAAACAATATTAGGTAACCTTCTTTAACTTTGAAAAAAATTCATTTCTATAGTTAATGATGATGCAAATTTGTGTCACTTGAGTATTTTATTCTATATTTTTACTATTCTTTTATCAATTTGTTTTTTCTAATGATTATGTAAATGTCTTATTCGGTTTGAGCTTTTAATTCAAATTAGTTTTGTTCGTTACCAAATTCTCCATTATAACTTTTTTTTTATTTGAAATTTTAGCATTGATCAAGATTCTGAATTCACAACTAAATGTTACAAACTATGTTACTTCTCCTTTGCTTTTGATTTGAGTTTATTTATGTTTTGTAGATTGATTTAGAAATGTTTGGTGGTGAACTTTTGTGTCAGGTACTGCTAATTAATTGTTTATTTTCTCTCTTATTATGATAACAAATTGTTTTAAATTCCTCTTTCTCCTATCTTTTTTGTTACATATGCTCACTTGGAATATGAGTTCTCTTTTTGTTAGTACTTAAATCTAATCAAATTATATTTCATCTCTTTTCATTTGTCACAGTTAGAGAATTTAATTTCTAACTTTGGTAATATTGTGCTGTTGCTAAATGCATTCTTTTACTGCATAAATGATGTGAAAGTTCAAATACAGTTGATCAAAGGGCACATAACGTTGTTCCTGGTGCTAAGGTTACATGATAGGATCGTTGCTAAACTTTATTCATTTCCTTAATTATGTTCACATGATTATGTGGATTTGGTTTAACTATTTTCAGCCATTTGATGGGTATTTTTATGTCATTTGTAAAAGTGTTCGAGACATAAGCTATCCGCTTAGCGGCTTCCATATATATATGCTGGTGAATCTGGTTTGCTTCTTCAACATTGTAAGTTGCATAACTTTTCTCTTATGATTTTAAGAAATTAGCTCCAGAATAAATTTTCATTCCTCTTTCCTTTTTATTTTTTCTTTTTTATTTCTGTAGGGGAGGGGCTGTCTTTAGCATTGTGCATTTTGCAATCTTATCATTTAATATTTAAAAGTTAAATATCTGTCCATTAATGGACATGGAATGCGTATGGTTCGTAAGTAAAATTCATCAAATTTCATCCTAAATTTGGTTCATTTGGGAATAGCATATACTTGAAAGATAAAAATTTAAAAGAATTTAATCATTAATAAGCTCTCCTATAATTATTCAGACACATCTTAATGCATATAGCACTACTTTATGTCATAAAACTTTTACTACCAATAATGTATTTAAAATCAGCATACACATAAGTTTTATTTGTGTCTTTTGTTGACGATAGAAAAAAATATAAATTAACAAGTATTTCTTATGATTTAAAATATTCTTAATGTATTTCTACCTCATAGATATCATTCAATTGTTTGCTTGCCTTTAAACACTCTTATTTTCACTCTTTCTTTGTGGCTGCAAACCCAGAGATCTTTTTTCATAAATGGTTCAGGAGGTACAGGTGAAACTTTTCTATAAAAAACACTCTTAGCTACCATTAGATCAAAAAATTATATCACTCTAGCAACTGCATCATCTGGAGTTACAGCTTCCATTTTGCCAGGTGGTCGCACTACCCACTCGTGTCAAAATACCTGCGGATGTAGATATATATATATATATATAACTCTTGCAACATTGGCATATATTGCATAGTTTATGTTTTCAGAAAATGAAAAATCTACAAAGATGTATACTTGCTGCTACTTTTCATCATCAAAAGAAAATTGCCTTTGGTTATTTTTATGAATTGAAATTTCCATTTTGTAGGTTAAGGCTGTGCTTAAAAGACAGAAAAGGCATGTACTATTTTCTAAAGTGATTTTAGCAATGTCTAAAGTGATTAACTTGTTAAAGCTGTTTTCAATCTTTTGTGTGAAATTGGACCTCATTTTGATAAAGTACAATCAAGGTATATCCTTGATCAAAATAACTTTCTACAACCTATCACAGCACAGAGAAAAATCGTATGTAACATTCTTGCTTTTGGAATCCTCAAAAAAATCAATTTGTACCAATGGATTTAACGCAATTAATGCATCTGATTTAGCATTGCAAGTTAACAAAATTCCCAAGGAGTATAGTGACACCGACATCCAAGAAAATGTCAAAGTTTCTTTGCCCACTTCATCCACCTGTAACAAGAAAGAAATTAAAAAGGCAATGCTATGCTTTCATACCAAATTTGAGAAAGATCTTATACAAATATTGTGAACTGCATATGAAGGAATATTTTTATTCTTTACGATCAGACTCTGCTTATTGGTACTTGTGTGATGCGTTATCTTGCTGCGTAATAGGGGTTGGAAGCTTCTTATCAATTCGAGTTACACCAAAAACATCTCTTCTACAATATCACAATCTTTTTAACTTCATCAAGTTACTCAGAATTGCTTATGTTTTCTTATACATAATTGGAAGTTATATAAATTTTAACTCTACCCTTCTCTTATTGCAGTAGGAAAGCTTTGAAAATGAACTTAGGAGATGTCCAAGCCACAGATGGTGTTGTTACAAATAGTGAACTTGGAAGCTATGAAAATGAACTTGGAAGTTGCTCAAGTTGAACTGTGTGCATTACTTTGATGTTCTTATCTAATTGAGTAATTACCAAGAATATCTCTTTAACAATATCACAATCTTTTTTAACTTCATTGTGTTACTCTGAATTGCTTATGATTTCTTATACATAGTTGGAAGTTATGTAAATTTTAACTCTACCCATGTATGGTGTTGTCACAAATAGCGATGATGATGTTGTTGACACAATTTCAGTAGATTAAAAATGAAGTTAATCAATATGAGAGTAATGAGAAAGTAAATTTCATTGTTTTTGAGTTCAGGAATTTGTTTTTGGTTAGGCTTACCATGAGTTTAAAATTTCCTATTGATATATGATTATGTGGGTGCTATCATACATGATCAGCTCTTTTATATTTCATATATTTATTTATTTACCCAATAACTCATTTAAATGCCCGGTTTATACAATGTTTCATACTTCATCTTCAATTTTGCAAAAAATTGAATTACAACCCAAATTATCCGTAATGGGCACTAGGTTGGGCACTAGGTTCTATGCCTTGCACACATCTACCTTACTATTATAGTCTTAATTAATAACCACCATGCAATGCATTGGGAAACAACTTCAACGTGTCCTAATAATTTCTCCCCCTTTTTTTAATTCTCTATATTACTCCCATTTTAAGTGATAAAATTAGGACTATAAAATGGACAGTGATATGGTTTATATATGAGAGCAGTTAGTTCGTGTTATGCATGAGAATACGAAAGATTTCTTTAAAAAAATAAAGTTTGGGAACATTGGTTTTAAATTTTAAATACTTTCATATTTAGAACTATTTTTTACTTTTAAATTCATGTCTGTCATAAATGGCTCGAAGAGGCTGTCCTTGCTACATTTAGGTAGTCTTGATAAGGCTGTTAGACCAACTGGGGTTAGTCCAATTAGCCAGAGTTCCTAGCCTCCATTAAGGAGGTCAGGAGTTCGAACCTCTCTCCCTCCAGATCCCCTTCTCGGCTTCGACCCTCCTTGTAATTCCTTCCAACGAATTAAAAAAAGATATGGTTGCTAGTTTTCAAATTTGTTTTGGTGTACATAAAATATGAAACATATTTAGTGCATATAGATATTGTTAAATAAAATAAGAACAAAAAAAAGTTTGTTTGGGAACCTTCTGCTATTTGGTGGGTGGATGGCACCAGTAGGGGTAGACATTGGGCATGACGGGTCTATATAAATAAAATTTTTCATCGAGCCCAAAACCAAATCCCAAGCCTGTCTAATTAAAAAAATTGCATTCCTAAGCCCGCTCATTTATATGTTATTTTATTTATTCATTTACCTTAAATATAATTTATATTGCAAAATAAAACACAAGAACTTAGGTAGAGTAGTGGTAAGAGTTGCTTAATTCTACCATTAATTCCAAGTTCAATTCTTGGGAGCCAAAAATCCATAAAATTTTTAAAAGAGACTTAAAAAGTTAAAGCTGGTCAATGATTTTTTCAAAAAATTGGCCGATTGGTTCACTGATTTTTTTTTTTAAAAAATTGACTAGTTCATCCTATTTAACCTGGTTCTAGTATATTTTTGATAAATTAATTGAACCAAATCGGTTCATTGTTCAGTTCCTGATTCAATTGGTTGAATCGGCTAGTCTGTTCTGATTCTGATCGCTATGCATTTTAAGTCCCATTTCTCATATTTTGATGTCTATTTCGGTCACAAAAAATAAAAATAAAAATAAAAATAAAAATAAAAGCCCATATTTGAGTCCCATCTTATGGCCTTGTTTGATAACTCTATTCAACACTTAAAACTGAATAGATTAAATAAAAATAAAATAAGCTGGTTTGATAACCCAAAATAAGAGAGTTGAATATTTTACGTGCTAGGCAAAAGTAAGGAATAAAATATTAAGTAGCTCCCCCATTACTTATTACTTTTTACTTAACACGCACAACTTTAATATTTTTTTCAGATCTAAGTTTGCTCTCTCCTTCCTCTCCTCTTATTTCATAGAATGAACACTAGAGAACCAGAGATCAAAATTTTCCTCAACAAAATCTTCCGCCATCTCTAGGTTCTCTCTCTCTTTCTCTGTGTGTGTGTGTGTGTGTACATGTATTTTCTCGATTATTTAGTATGGTTTTGATTTTTTGTTTGAGATTGTACGTGGGTTTTCTCAATCATTTTGGTTGGTTTCGATTTTTTGTTTGAGATTCCATATACAAAAGGTTTTTCAATTGTTTGTCTTGCTTTGCAATTGAATTGTATGTTTGGCTTGTTGTTTGATAGCATCTTTTATTGATTTGAAAGGATTTCAAAGTTCAGACAAACGAAGACAATGAGTAAAAGCAGTTAAATTTAAATAGATTGAATCTAAAACTATTTACTTGTAGGGATGACTTTTGGTGGTGGTGGTAAAGCAAATTAAAAAGATCCAGAACTCTATAAACTTTTTATTGATTTGTGCTTGAAAGAATCTATAGAGAACAGTAAAAATGGTGGTAGTCTCAACAAAGATAGTTGGGATAGGGTTCGGGTACTTTGAACAAAAAGAAGAACGTCAACTTATCTAAAAAATAGTTAAAAAATCAATGAGAGTATTTGAAATGAAAATATGGAGAGTGATCAAAGATAATTTCAAAAATTAGTAACGGCTATGATCCTGTAACTAATAGCATCAACTGGAGTACATAGGCATGGAGTGAGTAAATACAGGTATAATGGCCTCTTGTGTTAATCCTTTTTTTTTTTTTTTTCATTTCTAAGTTATTAAAAGTCAAAATGATACTCAATGAATATAAGATTTATGCAATTATAATTTCACAGGTTAACCCGAATGCCAAACAATTTCGATATACTAGGCTTCAATATACAAATAAGTTAAAAGCATTATTTGACGGTGTTAGAGCAATAGAAAGATTTTCATGGGGACCATCAAAGGAATGGTTTTCTACTGATGACACTCAACCACAGTCACAAACATACAATAATCTTGACAGTGAATCTCTTAAGACATCTTATTTACCAAATGACTCGGCAAAACCTGACAATAAACGGCAAAAGAAAAATAAATTTGAGAATCTTGATAAACAACTGCTTGAAACTCTACAAACTTTGCAAAATTCTGATGGGCTAATAATAGAAGAATGCAATCGTATTCTTGATGAGATTAAGCTTCTTGATATGAGTGACCTACTATATATAATTGCATGTAGTATTTTCTACAAAAGCAAGGCACACAGGGAGCAATGAATGCTATTACAGCAAAAACCACAAGCAGCTAGAAAGGGTTGGATAGAGTTGAATGGCAAGAAGTTAGGATTACTTTACATTTTAATAGGCATGCAAATGTTTTTTTTAACTTTCAGACATTGGTTAAGGTTATTTTTTTTCCTCTTTTGTAATTACGTTTGGTTGAAGCTTCAACTTTCAATGAATATATGGCTCATTGATAGGTTTGATTGTAATTGTTTTGGTATGAAGTCCATTTTTTATATGTTATGGTGTCTATCTCTTTTTTTTATTTAATTAAATATGTGTGATATTGGCGTAGTATGTTGTCCGATAAGCAAAAAAAGGCATTAAAGGTTATCACACTAATTTTGATCATCAAAATACTGAGAAAAATATATATTGGCAGAAGGCTCGATACTGTGTCATTGCTTATTGAACTTGGATATGTGAAAGAAATTCTAAATGGAAACGCAGCACATATTCAGGAAATGTTGTAGATGAAAAAAGAAGCCTTCTTAAGTATTTGTCAGCATTTCCTAATCAAAGGATGGCTTCAAAATAGTTGTTACATATCTATAGAAGAAAAGGTCACAATGTTTCTCATAGCATTAGCTCAGAATATTTGGAATCGTTTTGTCAAAAGAAGATTCAATCATTCAAAACAAACAATACATAGGTACTTTTATGAAGTATTACATGCTATGTTGAACTTTTCAAAAGAGATGATTGTTGCCACACCCTATGATCAGCCTACGCATCAAATACAACATAATCGTTGTATTAGTCAAGTATTTCAGATAATTTTTCATGTAAAACTGAGATATATTTGGATTGATTTTACTTTTATATGGTGACACGTAATGTGATTTATTATGCTATCATTTTCTAACTTATAACATTAAAATCTTATAAGGGCGCGGTAGGTGGGTTTCATGGAATTCTTATTTCGGTAGCTGTTCCACACGATCAACAAGTACCATACAGAGGACGAGAAAAGAGAGAATGGTAGCAAAATATTCTTGATATATGTGACTTTGATATGCTATTCACATTTGTTTGGGCTGGGTGGGAAGGAGTAGCGCATGACTCAAGGGTGTTAAGAGAAGCTATAAGTAATTCAGCTAACAAGTTTGCAATTCTTCCTCCAGGTTAGATGATTTTTTAAAAATTATATTGTAATATTGCTTAGCATAATTTTTCTTTTTTTTGTACAGGAAAATACTTTTTATGTGATGCTGTGTGTAGCCATACCCGTTGCTTTATGACACCATATCGAAATGTGCGGTATTGGTTATAAGATTTTCGAAATGGTCATCGCCCCAGGAACAATGAAGAGCGATTCAACCTTGCACTTGCTAGGTTACGGAACGTGATTGAACGTGCTTTTGGAGTTTTAAAGGCTTATTTTTCAATATTAAAAAAAATGTCATCATATCCATTCGCAGTACAAAGGAATATAGTAATTGTTTGCATAAACATGCACAATTATATTCGGAGAACTTGTATTTCAGATGTATTTTTTGACGAATTCAACAATCCAAATATGTTTTATAGCAACGCTTAACAACACGTGGATAATTTAGAAGCAGGAGGAGGATTGACCCAAACTGACCAGATTTTTATGCTTACCTTACATGAGCAAATTGCAGTGTAATTAAATAATATGAACTACTATTAAGCGTCAAATTTTTTGCTATTTTAACATTTGACAAAGTTTCAATAATCAACATAATTGTTAATCATCTCACTAAGTTTTTGTGTATATTGTTATAATTTTGATTCTGCATTTTTTTATTTAATTAATTTAATTTTGGCATTACAATATAAATATATGAAGGGAAAAGTTGAAAAATGAGTAAATTTAAGACTTCAGCTCTTTATTCTTATCAAACAGCTTACCTGATTCAGTGCTTAAAATTCAGTACATATCAAACAGCTTATTAGCTTAAGAAATTTAGCATTTAGTTTTCAAGACTTAATTTTTAGTTTTCAGTTTTTAGCTTTAACAAACAAGGCCTATATATATTGTGTTCGTTTTTATATTTTGCCTCTCTCCTAGGTAGCGCTTAGGTAACAATTTCTATGCTCTTATACTTTTTAAAATTGTCATGTCACAAGGGTAATGAAGATATTTATTATTAATCCCATTAAGTTTCCTACTTGTTATGCAAGTCTTATTTGGAATTAAGTTCCTTATTTGTTATATAAGTTCTATTTAGAAAAAAATTATATACAATGAAAATTCTTATTAACTGTTTTATACGTATAGATATGTATGAGTTCTCTATCAGAGATTATACCTAAAGATATGTATGAGTTTTCTATTTGGGTATTGTATTTATTTTTACTAATCTGATTAAGTTCTCTATTTGTTACATAATTCTTTTTTGAAAAGAAACTGATTAAGTTTCAATTAAATTGTGGATTACATTTAATTTATATTTAAAATAATATTTGATATCACGAATAGGAGTTTTTGAATTTTATTAAACAATTTCATAGTTGATAGGATATATTTGTTTTTTTTATCCATAGAATAAAGTTCATTAGGATTCAATTACTTAGATCTTATTGAGTTATAGAGCTCTAAAGTTATACATGACATCTATATAGAGAAGACCAATACAATCTCTTTTTTTACCAAAAGTTGTCTCTTTTTCAAATAAATTTCAATGGCCAAGGCTTTTTTAGATATTATATATAGATATATAAAAATTGGGGTAAACTCTATATTGCAACATCAAAGAACTTCTCAAATCATATACGTATATATAAAAGTTGTGTTTGCCCCAATATTTTGTTTCTCTCTTAAGTGACGCTTAGGTGACACTTTTTATACTCTTATACTTTTAAAATACCATGTCACAGGAAAAATAGAGATACTTATCCCATTAAGTTTTTTATTTGTTAGATAAGTCCTATTTTAAAAAGGATTATATGCAATGAAAATCCTTATCAATTATTTTATATGTATAGATATGGATAAGTTTCGTATTTGGGGTTTTACATATAGATATGTATGAGTTCACTATTTTAAAAAGAACCCCGTTAAATTTTTGATTAAGTTGTCTATTGTATTTAATTTTTATTTAAATAATAGTTGATATCAAGACTCACCAAATAATTTTTCATTGTATAATTAAAATCTTTTTCAATTTTTATTTAAAGTAATAGTTGATATCATGAATAGGAGTTTTTGATTTTATTAAATTACTTCATAATTAATAAGATATATTTTGTTTTTATCCATACAATAGTTCACTGAAATTCAACAACTTAAAATCTTTTAAAAAACTATTCAAGATTCAACTACTTAACCTGATAGAGCTCTAAAGTTATATATTATACAACAGATAAGATCAATTTATTTATTGACATTATTTTTTGATAGATGCACCTCAACTGTGATACATGATTTAAATTTTATAATTTTTTTTATAAATTAATTCCATATAACATTTCTATTGTGGATTTGAAGAAGTCTTATTTCCCATGCAATGTATGAGCTGACAACTAGTGTTAAACATACCTCGGTCTCCATGTTAAAGCAGTCTCTTATACATGTTGCATCTCTCTTATTATAAAATTTAACCCATATTGCATCTATTATTTCACATACAGAATAGGATGAGTTTATTTGGTTTTTCCGAAACAAGAAATTTCAGCAAAATGCTGTTCCATGTAACAAAATGTATGATTTAAATTTTATTATTTTAGAGTAAGGTCTTGGATTGCCATTATTGTTTTCATTTTTTTTTACAAAATTACAGCCTTAGCAATTGCTTGAATGATTTGATTTTTTTTTCTTCTTTTGTTGATTTTGGTTTCAAGCCTTTTACTATCACGCACAAATGGCATAGATGTCAAGCACGCATTGGTTTATAAATTTTAGTTTGATAAAATTCATTGGTTTGTAAAATTAAAGCCTTGAGAACTGTTCGGTTGATTTGATTTTTTTTTTTTTTTGGTTGATCTTGGGTTTTAGCCTTTTTACTAACATAAATTGTCATTGAACTGGGTAATTTATTTTTTACAAAAAAAGAAACAAGATTTTTTCTATTACAATTCTAAGTCACACAGAGCGGATGAACGTGCAAGTGCAGATGCAGGTGCATGAGAGCGTCAACTTTTAAAATCTGTAGGGTTGAGTGTGTCGAGAGCATTAATATTATATTATTATTTTTATGTTAATATAACTACAATTTGTATTATTAAACATTTCTATATGGAACGTAATAAAGTATTAGTAAAAACTGGTTCAATGGTTGGGCTATTACATTGTTGAAAAACTGGTTGAGGGTTCCATCCCTCGTTGCCGGCTTTGACTGGTTGTTATTGAAGTGATGGGCGATGCTAGAGATAGCTTAATTAACAGTCGGCTTTCCACAGCTAGCAATGAATTGAAAGCTTGAAACCGGAATTTTGAACTACCGGTTGTACTTTGCGAGCGGCTAGACCACTTTGACAATAAAAATTATACTTGCATGAGACAAAGATAACATAAAGAATTATTAAAAGAATTAGATATCTACAGACGAAGAAAGCATGGGCTACAGCTAGGAAAAATTATACAGTGTTTTGAAACACCACGTCATTCTTATTTTATCACTCACATAGTGATTGTGCCTTCATGTTAGATAGAGTCAAATAATCACTTAGTAGGTGAGGGATTTATCCTATGTAAATGGAGGAGCAAGGCTAAGCGGCGCTCTAAGACTACTGAATAATTTTTTTGCAGCTTGAGAGATGATAATTTGAACAAAAAAACTCAAAATCCGCTTCACTTTGACCCTAATAGTACATGTTTAGAACATGAATAAACATGTTAAGGGTTGGTTACAGGAATGAAAATAAAACTAAAAACGAGTTTGGGGTGGGGTTGGTTACAGGGATGAAAATAAAACTCAAAGCAAGTTTGGGGTGGGATACGGTTTAGGTCACCACACTCTGAAACCATCCAGATTATTTTTAAAATTCATTAAATACCACTAATAATACAAAATACGCTTTGTTAATTATAAGTAAATGTTAGAATTTTGATGTTATTCTTTTATATTTGGGATTTAGATTCTTTTTTACAATTTTATTTTATGTTTATCTTTTATAATTTGTATTATTTTTAATTTTGAAGAAGTACGTTTATTTTGAATTTTTATGTTAGTTTAACTTGAACCAAATTAATTTAAGTGTACATGATTTGATTCTAAAATATATGTATATAACTATGTAAGGGTAAAAAAAAGGCCCAAATAAAGAAAATGTTAACATTAAATTTGATGAAATTTTACTTTGACTTTTGGGTTGTGAACTAAAAATCACAAAAACAATGTGTATGATAGGACATAAATTCTTAATATTATTTTCAAATTGAGGAATAATTTACAAAATAATTACCATTAGCCCATAAAACCTTAATTAAGTTTTATGAGGTGATTTTGTATTTGTGTTAATTTTTTTTTGTTTCTCTAATTATGTAATTACTATAATTTTTCACAAGGAACTTTGAACTCTTTCTGGTAATCAATATTACTCCCTATGACATCACATTTTATTTTGTCATAATTAATATGCTTATTACTTTTTAAAAAAAATGTATGTATTGTTTGCAGACTCATAAAGTTGGTGCTATAAAATATTTGTAAGTTTAAAATAGATTTATTTTGAAAAAAAAATACATGAAAGTCAAAAATATAGAATACTAACAAAGTTTGTACTCAATGTAATTTTAATTTTTGATTTGTCAATTTATTTTATTTATTTAGTGGATAATTTATTTCTGTTGTGTAGCTGGAGATTAGATGATAAATAAGGAGAAATTTATTTTTTATTTTTAAATACAATGTAAAAATTGCTTACAGATTTTTTTATTTAACACAACCACAAAAAAAAAGTTTAGAAAGCCAATATATTGTTTTAGTGCAATTTAGAATTGATATATGATGGGGTGTGCTGCTCTAACTATTAATAATAGATCAAAAGTAAAAATTTGGATAATAAAAAGTGGTACAACTAAAGGTGAAAATATCATATTACCTTTTCAAAAAGGCTACACGGTACATGCAAAAGATATAATAAGTAAAAGTGGGTTTGTCTTTTCAAAAGGTGGGTGACGTTTATATCACTTTTTGCTCTTCGGTTGCTTATTACGATTCAAACTAAATCAAAAGCTATTCTATACGTGATGATTGCATAGAGCGCGGGTGAAATTTTGACTGTGCTAGCATTCTCTTGAAGTGATTCATGCCTTCTTGGTGGGCGTGTGCTGGGGCAATCAATGTAGTCTGACAAGTTTACAGACTTTTCTCTTCTCAAGTAATGGGAGCATGGATCTTGTGTACTCATATTCAATCTAACACAGGACATATAACCAATGAAATGAAGTCAACTATCGAATCCGCTATCGCGAATCGAAAATCTGAGCGCCAATTTGGATCGAATTTGCTCCGGTAAATTCGCTCTCCTAGGAAGGAAATGCCTTGATTCCACACATGTATGAGACCTGGTTTTTTGTGTTATTGTTGGTATATATAAATTATATCATAACATTATCTAATGATTTGATATAACAATACTCATGTTTTAATTTTTTTTATGTGAGAGTATTGAAAAGAATATAAAAATAATATCCATGCAAAACACTATTGAGATTAACTTACCAGGACTTTCATAAGTTTTATTTTTTTATTTTTTTAAGAATATTTTATTACTATAAAATAAATTAAAATTATCAATTTTTTATTGTACACGTAATTATTGTGAATTTTGAATTAATTACTTATACTATTTTTATTATGGATTCAAAGAGGCCTTATATCCCGTGTAGTGCACAATTTGACACCTAGTTTGTTACTATTACTATGTTTAAACTTTAATTTTTTTAAGAAAAGGTAGTGGAAAAGAGTAAAGAAATCACTTGTGTCTAATTCTTTCGTTTTCCATTTTTTTTGTTTTCAGTACAGATAACCAGCAAGACAATGGATTTGTCAAAATAAAATGACTATATAATCATTTTCTTTTCATTTTGGTAACCCAAGGTAATAAGAGCAAGAAATTTAACTTCCCACTTTTTTTTGCCTAGTCAATTGCATCCAGCGAAAAATTGACCCTTTATTCCTTAATTGTAGCTTCTTCTTTTTTTGTAAATTTTTCACATGAAACGAAGCAAAATGCAAATACAAAAGACGACACATTATAGTTTTAATTAATTCTATAGATGTTTTTGTGGCATGTTCGTTGTAGCCACCCAGTTTAGAAGCGGGTCAATTGTGGACCACAACACTAGTGTTTTTGGAAATATGTAAAAAGCAACCTGCATATACATTATATAGGCTTGTAACCGGATCGGGTTTGGTCAAGATTTAGAAAACCCAGACCCGATTTGTACCCATTCAGAATCCAATGAGATTTTGGTCACTGATTCAATCCGTGATTAGAACAAGTAAACCACAAAATCGCATAGCATCTATAAAACACCCGTCTTTGTTTTTAGAGTGTAATACAAATGATTAGAACGGCTCGAAATAATTTTGCCTTCAATCCTATGATGATGGTAATTTTTCGCTTCATCTTCCCTTTAAAAATCTCCAAGTCAAACACGACTCACTACCCATCTTTGTTGGGGAGTGTTACAAGCAGCGATCATCTCTAGTACATTCCTATATATGTGTATATATATATATATATATATATAATCAATCTAACAGACTGCATTACGATACTGTAAACAAACCATGCATGCATGGCATGAACTTTAAGCCCTCCTTTCTCCTCTACTACTGCCTCAAACCAAATGATATGATATACTAAAATGGCTTCCATTCCACCGCCAATAGACAGGTAAGACAGCTTATATAGCATTCTGCATTTTGTGCAGACTATGAAAACCAAAAACAACTGAATTTAATAATTCAGAAAAAAAAACACTCGCAGCCTATACATACAAGTAGGACACCAAATTGTAACGCATCATTCCTTTTCTGATATTGTTTGAACTCTTTTTATTTATATTAAATAATTAGGTCTTTGGAAACCCTAACAGATAAGAAAACCCTAGCTAGAAAAGTTGATTTATTACATTCCATATGAATTTTCAAATTCATCAATAGCTGAATAACCCAGTGCATAGTGTGCTTTATTTATTATTCCCCAGCCTTCGATTTTTTATTACCCAAAGGTAACTTTGAGATTGAAAAGTCCTCTTCTAAATTGTAGTTCAGAGGAAGCAAAAACTCAATCTTCACGTGATTTACAAAAACAAAAATAATAAAAAGAAAGACCCAATACCCAACAAGAAAAAACATAGCTAATGTAAGTATACCAAAATACACGAATGATAAAAAGACAATTGTAATTAGTGAGAAATTATTTAGTAAATTTGAAACAACATTTCACCATAACACGTGATGCGCCTAACATATTAAAAAAGGAGATTACACGCCCTTTTGCCGTGTCAATTAGATAGATAATATAGAAACTCGGTCTATTAATGCCATTAAATCTAAAAATCTGACCGGAAAATCTGAATTGTACAACGTGGGAATAGGATCTGTTACCCTGAGAAATGAGTTGGCAAAAGAACCGGATGAGCTAGTGTTCCAAACCCATGTGATAATTTCTCTCAGTTAGGGGAAGAGGAGTGTACCTAAGGAGAAGACCCAAGCATTGAAGAATTGCACACACAGAGAGAGAGAAGCCCAAATAGTTGTGCTCAGAAACCATGCGGCGCTAGCCCAGTTGACCAGAGGAGGAGACTAGGAGTTTGAATCTCTCTCCTCCAATCCTCTTTTTAGTTTTGGTCTTCTTTATAATTTCTTCCGATAAACAAAAAAAAAAAAAAAAAAACAACAGGTGTGCTCCCACGATTACTACATGAGTGTATGGGGAACAGTTCACTCATGGCTGATTTTGCATCTTAATAAATCCTCGAGTAATTATGCACAGTTCATTCCTTAATTGTGTTATGCGTTCAAACTTTTGTAACTGGAACTGTTGCATTCTTTGGTCTTTTCTGTTACTCTTTTACAACCGTTAAAATTGTCATCTTTATTCACTATTTGGCTGCTCATGAAAATTGCTGATAAACATATATAATCTCAATTGGAACATATATGTTTTTGTAAAAGGTCAATAGAGAAACGTGTGGAGGCCCAGCGGCTGAGTCTGGAAATGAAAATGAATTTTCAACTTTCCTTTTCTAGTGGTTTTGAAAAAATTAATTATTTAATATGCATAAAAAGAGTTTAAGCAACACAAGAAAATGAATGACGTGTCGCAACTTATTACCTTCATGCATCTCTACTCCATTACCAATCACCAAATATTGCTTAAAAAGCAGACTACTTTCATTGGAGCCACAAATCTGACTTTACTCACAAACAAAAAAGAAACAATGCAGTGGATGGGACAATGTCCAGGTTTCTCTTTAATTTTGTTTTCTCTTAATTTTGAATAACTCTCTGCCGAAGGTGTACCTGCATGTCCAAACAAAACGCTAACTCAACACCACAAATGTTTGTGCTATTGCGGTAAAATGTGTCAGTGGTAGGCTGTCTGGGAAACAATTCAATCAGCAAATATGTGACTATTTTCAACTCTACCTTTCAAACAAAGTATGTGCGCTAAGAATCACCTCGACAAAATTTTTTATCTGAAAGGTCCACGAACCTTTACAAGGAAACGTTAGTGTGAAATAAAAGATTTGAACAGAATGGAGTTTGTCTAAATCCACAACCCGGTAGCCCAACATTTTGAATTCAATCTTCAAGATCAAAAGCACAGATATTTCAGTACTCAGCATATTTTGATTCATAATTGCCTGAGAGATTAGTCAGCTGCTGCAGGTGTCCCTGTAGAGGAAGCAGCCGCTTTTGTGGTCCTCACTGATGCAAGTGAACTTGAAAGCTGCTGCTGGGAAGCAACAGGGCTAACTCCTTTCTCTTGAATGATTGAAGTTGATGGTTCAGACGGAGCAGAAACAGGCTTGCGCCGCCACTGTAGATGAGAGCTGGGATAAACGGGTCTATCAGAGACTGTTTTTCTGTTAATCTGAGAAAATCGTGCTTGCAATGGCTTCCCAGGTGGTGTGGAGTTCACAGTAGCCTCTTCCGCCTTCCTTAAAACCTGGAACAAACTGTGCTTTCAACAACATAACAGTAATAAAAAAGTGAAATGATAAAAACAAGAAGAAGAATCCAATGTTAGACCATAATTTACATTTATCAACTAAGCTCCCATCAGTTATACACACATCCTTGTAAGATCCTATTGACTATATTATTAATATCCGTCTAAGACATGGCCCTCCATGAACAAACATGTGATTGATCATTAGAAGCATAGTCAAGCGTGCACACGCAGAGATCTAAGAAAGTCCATAAAAGGCCACAAATTTCATCCTTGGACATCCTTCACCTTTCAATTTACTAGAGAAAATATCAAGAAGAATTGAGTTTGGGCACAGGTAAATAGAATTAAGAAGGGCACCTAGAAAATTTATTTCAAATATACACAATACCATGGTTCACTTGAAAGGCTTCGGTCTTCCAAATTTACATCACATCGGCATTACTCAGGTATGCAAGAGGCCATGACACCAATTATACAAGGTTGCTAGAAAAAGTGGATAAGAAAGTACCAAGGAATACATAGAATCACAGTTAAACAGCTCTGTTACTTATTCATTTTCTTTACTTTTTTCATTTATTCATCATTATAACTTCTTTGTTGGTTCTGCATAATTTAAGGTCAACTCCACTCAATAAGGCCTCAAATCTTAATCACTTTGAGGCTGGCTAGATAAATCCTTTTTTGTTATTTAAACTTGATGCAATTCCACATCCTTTGATCAGACCAGGCTCCCTACCAGTCCGTTTCATTCTTGTAACTACTACCGCTAGCACTGCAGTAAGGAAGTCGTCTGTGAGATTTATAGACCAAAATAATGCATTACCTTGAATAGAAGCAGACTTCTTTACATGTGCATTAATTGGTCTTCATCAGGAATGACCCAACCACCTTAATGACTAAGCTCACTTGTCCTCTCCTTCTTATTTTCCCTTTTTTAAGCACTCCAGTTCTTATTTGGTACTATTCAAACAAATTCATCTGTTATTCAAACCACTTTGCTTATCACGTCATCCAATCACAACATCCTCTTTGAACTTCACAAACTTTTCAGATATTGTCTCTCAAAGCATTCAACATCAAAAGACATGGTTGGCAATCACAGAACACCAGCAGCATCATTTGTCCTGCTCTAATTCTTAATCACTCTTCCACATGGAAGGAAGATCAATCCAACTTAACAAAATATATTGCCCAAAAATGTTCAATAAAATCCTCATTTCTGCTATTAGTTATACTGAAATTAATTTCATATTAGTAAAGGCTTGGTCCGGTTTATCCTAAAATGTGTAGATTCTAAAGTACATACCAAAGGCGATAAGCACAGTTTGTGCTGTGCTCACCATGTGACAGCGTCTAGAATATCTACATGTTATTTTACCTTAATGCCTACTAGAGTGCTCATCAACCAAATAAATTTCATCAACAAACGTGCAAAATCTGACAACATTCTCAATATGCCTAGCATTTCAACACGTAGACATGGTAGTATTCAATCATTCTAGTCTTAACTTTTTTGGTTGACTACTATAAAAATAGTACATATATAGAACAATGTAATAAAGCAACCAAATAACACCACGAGAAAGAATCCAGATAATCCAGTTGGGACAAGGCTTTGTAACTTTATCAGTTCATGTATGGCCTCCTCATTTTGAGACAATATGGCTTTGGGGTCGACCCCGCAACAAAGAAGAAATTTATAAAAACTTAGCATTTGACACCACAATAAAATACTACCCTCATGATTAGAGCATGTCCCTGAGATTTGATAAAAGAAAGGTACATTAGCTGTTAATACGCTGTAATTGGACAAGTTACCATCAGCTGTGTAGCACATGCCATTAGAAGGGGGTTGGTTTGGTTGTGTGTGTGTGTGTGTTGGGGGGGGGGGGTTTGTTTGGGGTTTGGGGGTGTTGTGGAGAACAGAAAAATGATAGCCACTTCTGCCTTGTTGAAGCAAAAAATGGTGATACAAACTAAAAAAACTAATGTATCAACCGCATGCACCAGATAAATAAAAGTGATACTTTAAATTTTCCACATCAGAGGGTAACTGAGAAAAACTTAAGGGAAAAAGAAGCATATTAGTTAAGAAACAGCCACATAGCATGTTCGGATGCATCTCGCTAGTTTCAATTGTAAACCAAACTAGATCTATGCCATTTAAAGGTAACTGTCAGAGTAGGAAAAACTTGGAAAAGGCAATGCCAATTATACACATCTCAGCAACTGTCTTATGGGAAAATAATCTCAACAAAAAAAAATGCAATAACAAGTTGTAAATAAGCAAATTAAAATAACCTTAATAATTAGGATAAATACTGAAATATAGGGCAATGTATCAGCTTTTGAATGGCCATTTCAAGGGAAAAAACAGCAAGAGAACAGCAGGTAATATCATACAGCCAAATGAAATCCGAAGAACGGTAAAGAAATAAATTAAATGAAAATTGACAAAGATCCAGTGTGATTGTTTGATAATACTAAAAGGTACTTAAATTGGAACACTTTCAATGGATCTTCTATTAAGCATATCGGATAATGCACAGCTGGCTATCACTTAAATCGAAAATCTGCTCATAAAGGGTTTAATTTCAAGTCAGAGGGGGATTTGACTCATCAGTGAATGAAAAAAAAATGAACGTGATTTGCATTATAACTCCAACAAACAAATATTATCTTTGAATTTTCAGTGTTTTAGCACTGATAATAACCACTACAATTTTCCATTCTACGAAATAGCCCATGTTCAGAAGTTTAAATCAAACCAAAAAAAAAAAAAAATGGGGGTTGGGGGGCAGGGAAGCAAAATGAAGGAAATTACATCTCACGACAATAATAAGGAATGAAGGAAATCATTTAAATTATATTAGTGGCACGCATACATCGTAGTGCAAGACAAGCAAAGTAGAGGTCTGAGCCCACAGTTACATTGATCCAAAACTCTTATATCACATGAAAAGCACAAAGAAAATGGATAAACCAGATAAATTATCAAGATTTTCGATGAAAAGAGTAGAACAGGAGAAAACCAGAGTAAATGGGAGGTGATATGGAACGCTCTCTACATCTGTAGTTGCCCTCTCTAATCCAGTAAAGTAAATGAAATTGGCTGATTGCACACACTAAAACCAATCAAAATCTACTCTGAGAAGAACTAAAATTCGAACTGTTTCATTTTCTACCCAAAACAGCCCGAAGAAAATTGAAATTAGAACTTTACAAGCCTGTTGTTTCTGGGAATATGCATCTCTGCCCTGATGGTAAAAAGTAAGAACTCTATTACTGCACCATACAAGTGCTATGTAGATATATCTGCTGGATAACCTCCTTTTGTCTTAAATCTAACACACATCTCCAGTAATCCTAGTTGATATCATAGCAAGTCATCAGAGTAAATATTGCACAGGCATTCAGGTACTAAAGGCGTCATGAGTAATGTTCAAATTTGACTCATAGTTTACGTGCATGGATTCTGATAACAATTTTCATTTTACTTATCAAAAAATTGTTATTGCAATCCATGCATCTAAATCATGAGTCAATTAAAGCTTAATATTATAAGGTTGCACTGGAAGACAAGGACAACAGGTGCTCTGTGCCCAGCAGATTCTGTTTATCATTTCTGGGCTCAAAATGGATTTGTGCATTTTCAGTGGTAGACACTTACAATCTATGATAAAATTAAACAAATGAGACAAAAAGGGTGAGGGGGAACAATTCTGATTTTAGTTTATTCCACATATCCGCTTTATAAAGTTTAAACCCTCCACAACACAATTTTCTACATACTAGAACTATGTATTGAGGTCCTCTCTGCAATCAAAATTGTTTCTCCAATCATTAGTTTTTAATAGATACAGATTTATTCAAATTTTACCATGATAAATGACATCAGTTATCGATCTATCCTTTTCAAGACATAAAGAAGTGCATACCTTCAGAGTCCTTGAAAATAATGAAGTCCCACTCAATGCCACTGCTTTTTCAACAGACTCCTTGTTGGCAAAAGTGATGTAAGCAGACCTGGAAAATGAACACTAATCACATCACTAACCTGGTATAGGTTCAACATCAACATAAATATATGCTTTTATAACTATTAAAATACCATTTACCCTTTTGGTTGGGCATTCAATTTGTCAGTCAAAATGACAACATTGAGAACCACTCCACACTTGGCAAAATGCAATGATAAAGCTTCCTTAGTTGCAGCAAAATGTACCTGATATTTCAGTTGTCAAAGGGCATCATTTTTCTGAAAGATCTGCTAGTATAAACTTAAGCTAGCAAAGCATGATTGATAGAAGTCTAGTTCTAGAAGTGATTGGAGATATATCATATTATTATAAAGGAGCTGATCAGAAGAACCCTTGGACTTTAGGAATTAGTGATGAACAATAACAACAATGATAATGATAGTTTAATTCATTTATCACTGGAGCCATTGTTTGGTACAACGGTAAAATGCATGGGCTGCCAAGCGTGAGAATGACACTTTCTGCAATTATGGCATAGGTTAGGTATGTAGCCAGTCAACCCCTCCCAGCACCCTCAATTATCGGGAACCACCCAGTTAGTGAATATATTCCTGAGGTTAGGTTTGGATCCACTCTTCCCTCTCAACACCTTATATTATCAGTAGTAACAAACCCAGGATTTTTTTTTTTTTTTTGGTGTGTGTGGGTGTGCGGGTGTGTGTATGTGTGTGTGTGGGGAGGTGGGGAGTTTAGGGTTTGGTCTGGCAAGGTAATTCTTGAATTTACAGGAGTCAAGGTAAAATTTTGTGAATTTTGGGGGGCCAATACACTATTCAATATCATAAATACTCGAAAATTTATAGGATCTGAACAGAACTTTGAGGGCAAGTAAAGGAATTTTCAAAAGCCTGTGTTTGGGGTGTTGCCGGAGCGGGCAAGTAAAGGAATTATTGTATGACCATGATTATAAATACTCAAAAAACTATAGGATCTTAAGAGAACTTTGAGGGCTAGTAAAGGGTGGTCTTGTCTACTCACTGGGGAATGGCTTATTTATTTATTTTATTCCCAATCTAACAATATGTATTATTGTATGACCAGGATTTTCACATCTAGTTTGGTCTCCAGCCTTTTACATTTGAATTGATTCAGACTCCCATATCTTAACTGCTCCTAATAATTCTCCTTCTATAGAGCTATAACCACCCAGCAGCCTAGAAACTATACGTCTTTCTGTATAACCACCCACAAATGCCAAAACATTTTTTAAGTATTATTATTATTAACATGTAAGAAAAATAAAATAGGAAACCATGCAAACACACCAGCTATAATTAATTCTTAAAATGAAAGAGAAGATTAGCCTACTAGCCGTAGTTTTTCATAAACAGAGTTCAAGTAGAGACTGAAACCTAGACTACCACAGTACCATCATACACAATTTTGTCTTAGGCCATATTCTCCAAAGATTATTTAAGAATTACATGACCAATCTCATAACTTCCCCATCAAAAAAAAGCAACTTCCCCCATTCTTATGTGAGATGGCAACCTTGAACAATTTCCTTTTTAAACCTAGGGGATTCATATCAAAGGTAGAAACCATCATCTCTTCATTAGATCTACAAGTGTTTTATTTTCCAATTAATAATAAACTATAATTAGTAAGAAAACTTTTTTACAAATGTTTTTAGGCAGCATAAAAATCTCCTTCGATGAATCAGTAAGGTTGCCCCATTGCAATTGGGTGTTATGAGTTCAAAACCCAGAATTAGCCTCTTTGCACGCAGGAGTAACTCTTTGCACACAGGGGTAAGGCTACAACTCTAAATCCCAAATTCATCCAGAAAAATGTCACCATTTCCTGTTTGATCTTAGCTACTGATGAAGCACCCATTAACAATCAATTCAAGTCATAGGGACATAAAGCAAGCTCCAACTTTTTTTTGACAACAGAAGTGGGTGCAGCCAATGTAAACGCAACATATTTTGAGAGGGAGGTGGGGCGGCGAAAGAGGTCCTAGAGAAACAAAAGAATCCCAACTTTCAAAAAAACTAAAAACAAGTCTCAAGGGATCCCCATCACTCAACTAAAATAGAACACAGTTTATGAAATAGCTCATCCACTTCTTCAAAGTAATGCCGATTTCTTACCCCCTGGATGCATTTCACCAAATATAAAGGAGTGCCATGCTGGATATTCCTTTCAGACCTCTTCCTCCTAAGACTGATCCGTCTCCAAATAATAAGCACATCAGCAGCTTCCACTGTGAAAACTCCAAAGCATCCTTAAGAAATCCAAAAGAAGGTGCTAAATCTCCCTAGCAATAGAGCATGCTCTGCCAAGCAAAAATTCTTATTGGAATGAAACTTTCAGCCCCTGAACTAGAGAGTGAGCTAGGATTCTTCCTCTTATAAAAGAACAAGTTCAGAAGCTGTCATAACTAAATCACTTGTACTTAAAGAACTTGTCATAGGGACAAAGAAGACCAATAACTGGGCCTAATTCAATTTTTTAGAATTATACTAAGAAGCATGAATACGGACATGGGCAAGGATACAGGCGCAGATATGGACACGGGACACTGCAGCTTTCAAAAAGTGAGTAGGGATACGGCAGAAAAATATAATTATATACATTTTTATGTGAAATCTATATGAATGTAACATCCACAGGTCATCAAAGTGTCCTAAATGTTTTCAATAAGTGTCCTAGATGTGTCCAATACGTGTCCCTTGTGTCCTAGACGTGTCCATTGAAAAATAAATAAATAA
This sequence comes from Euryodendron excelsum, assembly GCA_033060915.1. Taxonomy (NCBI): domain Eukaryota; kingdom Viridiplantae; phylum Streptophyta; class Magnoliopsida; order Ericales; family Pentaphylacaceae; genus Euryodendron; species Euryodendron excelsum. Next base: position 52,384,567 of record CM065378.1, read on the forward strand.
AATTTAGGACTAGACATGTCCAACTATCCATTGAAAAATAAATAAATATAATTTAGGATACATATACTAGCGTGTCCAAGAAATATGTGTGCCTGACACGTGTCAGACACGGATGCGGCACCCAAAACGAAGTGTCCGTGCTACCTAGGTATTATAGAATATAATACAAAATATTGAATTCTCTCTCCCTCTTCAGTTTCTCTCCCCTCTCTGCATTTCTCCTTCAATTTCCCCTATCTCTCTATTTCTTCTCCACCTAGAATAACAGAAAACATTGCATATGTTTGAAATTCTTCACCCATAAACTACCAAACTCCACTCAAAACTTCAATTTAACTGTGTTTTCCTTTTTTCTTTCCTTTTCCTATTTTATTTTGAAAAATAAATGTAATCTTCGCTTTTCGTAATGAACAAAAGAAATTTTTGCACTGAAACCCAAATGCATTTTATTGACATATCCTAACAAGTTGCAAGTAAAGTTCTACAAAGTGAAAAGGAATTAAAGGTAAAGTCTTTACATTAAGAATTCCTGCCCCGATAAGTGAAAGGTTTACTCATAATTACTGAAAGGTCCTAGTTGAGTTTGTAGTTTCACAATTATTTTCCAAGCTTGAAGATACATAGGTGCCTACACCAAGCTTGGGTTATGCTTGGCATGGAAACTGCAAGCCACTAAATAAACCCCACTAGCATAAATATACTACACAAATATACAACAGAATTTTGCATTACCAATACAGTTTCTCTCTCCAGAAAAAGAAAAAAGAAAAACAAACCACCAAATGAAAAATAGAAAGGCAATAGCAATAACTGACAGTAGGAAGACACAGGCTGTTCCATGAGGTTACATTATTGACAAACACAGTTCTTGACTCCACATCTTCCTCTGAATTCTTGATTACACCTGCAAAAGCACAAAATGAACATATTTCCTGCTAAAAAATGAGCCTTCATGTACAATATGTCAAATAAAGATCATCACCATCAACTATTTAGGCTGTATCAACATGTACAGCAATTTTTATCCAGACCAAATGGAAGAATAGCAAACCACCCCAACCCAGGGCCGCAATAAGTCTTTTAGACTAGCAACCTAAGAAAAGAATCTATATATCTCACCTATAAATAGCGAGAAATGATGACATGCCACATTCCATAATAACCAAGTTAACAGAAAACATATTAACATAGAATCTCATGGAATCCTAGGGCTTCATAACATGCTGACAAGCGATAAGGGGTAATAGTGACAGTGGAAGATATAGTCCAAAGGGTTCCATTTCATCATAAATTTTATTGACTTAGCAAGGATATTAAATAAACATTTTGGTAGTGCTCCATATGCTTAATATACGATCTTCTTTGCCAACCTATACTTGACAAATTAAACATCACCTATGCACATGTACGCACGCAAGTAACATACATTTCTCATAATCTGGGGGAAAAGGAATTCTAATGATAACTACTTCAGAAAACTGTTGGAAATTGCCTTACCAGAATCTGACAATACATGGGGTTGTCCATCTCTTTTCATCTCTAGCTGCTTGTTTCGAAGCTTAGACATTTCCATTTGAATTTGGCACAATCTTTGTTTCACGTCATGTACTTGCTGCATAAGAATACATCTAAGACATGTGAGCACATAATGACCAATTAAAAACCTCCACAATGTTAAAGTCAAACTACATATTTTGAATAAAGAAGACGGCAGTTTTTTTTTGTGTGTGCGCTGTTTTGTTTTTTTTTTTTTTTTTTTTTTTTGGGGGGGGGGGGGGTTTCAATTTAATTTCTCATAGTTCAGACGTGTAAAATTCACAACCAAGCTGTACTTGCGTCTAACAGAATTGAATTTAACAGCAAACATACTGAAACCAGAGCTGGAGAAGCAGCCTCTGAGGTAGAGTTCAATTGTTTAAAATCCTGCGAACTTTCTTTGATCTGGCGATCCGTTATACTTCTACCCACCAAAGAAACTGAACAGGAACTGGGGCCAGAACTAATCTCGCCAAAATGTCTCTTTCGCCGTATATTATTCGCTGCATGAAGTTTGCATGTCATGCTAACACCCTGCTCCAGTTTCCTACATTGCCCGGTGTTGTTACCACTACAGCTCTTATCAAGCTTGTGAACTTCATTTTTCATATTTCCACCAAGTTCCTTGTTGCGAACAGGGACTGATGCCGTATGTTGGTCAAACACTTCTTGATCTTTCTCTACAATATCAACAGCATATGGATCAACAGCTTTATGATCAACGAAGCAATTTTCTTCACATGGCTTCCCCAATCTGTCCCACACACTACCCCGAAACTTTTTCTTCTGCGAGGATATTTCTCCAACTGCAATTGGAGAACTTCCTGAAGAAACATTGGCAGCATATTTTTGCCTCGTTTGAGGGCCCTCTGCATAAATAAATAAACAACAATCTTCATCATTTGGCCCACGTTTGATGCAAACTCAAAATGAATTACATTTATCCATGTGTATAACAGGAACACAAATATAGATGCCCATGTAGATGATGCATACATAAACAATTAAAAATCCAGAACCACATTTAGGCAGCTTTCACATTCCCAATACCTATAATTGAAGGCTGCAAATTTCTGAAAACCATTTCTCTTCCAGGAAAATCCAAAAGTTCACTACGCAAGCCATTACCTTTATGGTTCAGAATCTGATTGACAATGAGATATTTTATTAGTTAGACATGTCACATCTAGTAGGAAATTTTGAGAAAAAAAGTCTGCTTTGCTCACCTTCTTAGATTTATCCACAAATTCAAAGCTTTGCTCTCTTCCAGTTGGAATTAGAGAGGAGCCTCCTATTCTAGAAGGTTTGTGTGCCAAGGAATCATCAAGAATATTTTCAGTTGCACCAAGTTCCCTTATAATTGAGCTTCTCTGTTTCTGTGGATGTACCTTATCGGTATTTACAGGACTTGTACAATATTGAATACCTTCAGAAAGCTCAATATTATTGGAGGGAACAGGACTAGAAGCATAGGCAGATGGATGGCAGTACTTCCCATTTTTGGCCTGCCCAGGGCAAAGCATACTACAAAATTCAGTAACAAACAAAACAACATTATGCATGGAAAAAAGAAATTCAAAGGTAAGACTAATATTACCAGAGAGCTATCAGCATTGCCATTGCCATGACTTTGAACATCCTTCGACCTGTTGCTTCTCAAATCCCTGTCTGCAACACCGCTACTGGGATCGGTAACGGTAACATCTTTTGCATCTAATAAGCCAAGAGCTGAATTTGATTCATGGGAATATTTTAACAGGTGATCCCACAGCCTACACATATAGTTTGGGAGAAAAAGCTGAGCAATCTTCAGCTTTCAACTACTAAAAGTGGGTCTACACAACACAGATACTCAAATTTCAACATTTCTCCACAAGGTACACATACAAATACAAAATTGAGTCAAGACCATTTCAGGCACAAATATTGGCATTTTTGAGGTCTTTGCATTGTATACATATTAGTGCTCAAATATTGACGCCCTTCTCCATTTCTTTTTAAGAAGCAAAACAAAAAATTCAGAAACAGTAACTATAAATAGCATACGAATTCTAACCTGTGACATAATAAAACTCTTTTTTTCATAAGTTCAATGATCATATAATAAACCTTCATACGATTAGAGCTGACTTTTCCTTCTCAGTGAATATCAGAAAAAGTAAAACGAAAGGTCAGTAATAGCAGTACCAAGACACAAATTCACCACTTCTTTCCCCAAGAAATGCCTCCAAATCATCTCTTGCCTGAATCTGATGCTTTCCATTACATACGAGCACTATAATATATTCCTACAAGAGAAAAAAATATGCCAGACCATAATTGGACAATGGAAAAACATCTTAGCGAGAATGTACAGTCTAGTTCATTCAGGCAACAATAGAAGCTCATAATCAAGAACCACATCCAGGATCAACATACATCATAGGATTTAGGCATTAGAAGACAGAGAGAATGAAAGAGAGTGAGAAGCAGACAGACAGACACACACTGTATGCACATCAAAACCTGTATCACAATCCAGCAAACAGGAGTTCTTTATAAATAAGAGAGTATCAGCAGGTGTGAGATGATACCAGACATTTAAAACCAGGAAAGTCCTCAAAAAGACATGCACGTAAGAATAAGGGCAAATTACAGTAATGATCCCCATAGTCTCACCTTTGTTTTAATTTGGTCCCTGTTGTTTCAGTTGCAACAAATATGACCCTTGATTTACAAAAACATGCACAATCGGTCCAATTTTGGATGGCCGTCCCACAAACAGATGCAATGAACCCACATGCACTACGCGTGCCATTTTATTAGGGCAACAAGGTAAAATAACTATCGTTCCAATTACAGTAATGGTCCCTGTAATTTCACCGTGGTTTCATTTTGGTCCCTATTGTTTCAATTGTAATAAATTTGATCTTCAATTTAAGAAAACCTGCACAATCAGTCCAATTCACATGTGCAATCCTTGTAATGTTTTTTTCAGGGTAAAATGGTAAAACTACTGCTAGGCTTTTGTAAATTAGGGCAAGAAAATTGAGGGTTTTATAAAGGTAACCATTGACGACCACTGTGAGGCACTAACAATATATGAATTATGTTCCAGATATAGTTCAATTACTCTGCTCACATTAATCCATCCCACCATGTCCATTACATCTCTATTAATAACCAATTGCCTCACAGTGGTCATCAGTGGCTGCTTTTACAAAACCCCCAATTTTCTTGCCCTAATTTGTGTGATATTACAATATTATGTAAGTGGGGTAGACTGGGTTAGAGCAAGAAGTATGTAATTTTATCATTTTGCCCTGAAAAAACATCACATGGATTACACATGCACTCTTTTCGTCTCTTTCTGAGACGAACTGGACCGATTGCGCACGTTTTTTTAAATTGAAGGGCAAATTTGTTAAAACAACAAAGACCAAAATGAAACCAAGCGAAATTACATGAATCATCATTGTAATTTGATATTTAATACGAGATAGAGATGGTTGTTTTGCCTTTTTGTCCTGATAAAACGACACGCGTAGTGCATGTTCATTCCGTCTATTTGTGAGATGGCCATCCAAAATTGGACCGATTGTGCAGGTTTTTGTAAATCTAGGGTCATATTTGTTGCAATTGAAACAACGGGGACTAAATTGAAACAAAGGTGAAACTACGGAGACCATTATTGTAATTTGCCCTAAGAATAATATAGAGATCAAAGTTGTGCATTATCCTTATCCAGCAATTATCCCTACTAGATTTACTGGGTTGGTTTATCTTACAAGCACAAGTCTGCATCAGTTAGAACTGGCTATCAACTGTTTAATCAACCCTAATAGAATTCAATTGTGTACCAGTCAAAGAACTGGCATTCATTTCCAAATCCATATAATGAGATTCAATTGTCATTAAATGGCATTTGAAACTAGCGTTAGCCCATCCAGTAAAGATTTGAATTGGACCATGTCTAGTATAATTAAACATCGACCATGTTAGATATTCATTAAAGAAGATTCAGCTGACTCATGAAATAACTTTTTGTTTCTTGGGGGCGGTTAACTTAGCAAACCCTACACACCCAACATGCAATGCACACATTCAGATTAGATCTGGACTTTTCAATTTGTAATTATGGTGAAGTGGTTAAAATAATTTGGGATTACAAATTCAAGTCAAACTGAGATCTCAGTATATTCAGTTTTGAACTTCACTCAATCTGCACAATGCACACCAATTCTACCTATATGCCCTAGCAACTTAAGGTGAGAACAACTGCCATCAGACTACAATTCAAAAGACTATTAGTATGAATTTATCTATAAAAATATATATATACATATATTAAGAATCGAGCAGTTAGTTATCATTCATACATTTTGTTTGATTCAACATTGCTTTGAAATATGACACACAATTACAATCAATTGACTTGTCTGCATCGAATTCAACTTGCAGGACATCACAAGTTACTACAATGGCACATGAAGATATCATAGTAAGAGCAAAATCAGATTGCACCCCAACATTGATCAAAGCCAATGAACATTCTTTCAGGTTTCCAGGCAATCAACACAAAAATAGGGAAAAAAATTCAATAAATTTTATACAACATAGCTAAATTTTCAATACATAAAACAACTATCTTACCTACACACACAATATCACTATTTGTCCATTTTCTCATTTAAGAGAGTCCTGCAATAACTTAGCGGGATTTCATTACATCAAACAATTTGCTAGATTATACACACAATATCAAGTAAGCTTATGAGATGGAAGAAAATGAAAATATAGCTGAGTTGTTAAGCTGCCAAATCTCACTATGAGATCCTTAATAAGAGCAACTTTGCATGTCTCTTTTTCACAATGTTGATGGGTAAATGAAGGCCCCACACAAAAGGTTAGGGCTTCAGCTTGGTTAGTTGATTATAAAGTGGCCAATGCCAGTGGAGATGCTCTAGAAACAAACTCCCTTTCTAGCCCTTTGCTTGGACATATAAACATTACAAGTCCAGTTGCAAAATCCTCCGACGCTTCTTCCTTTGCCTGCAGACAGTTGTCAACAACAAGGCTCTTCGATATAGCCAAATACATTAGGTGCCCCTGGAAGGCTGTTTTCTTCATGGAGATCTCTTACAAATCTTTTGAACATGGAAAGACAAGAAAAATCTTTCACTCTTGTACAATCCAAGCTACTATTTAGACAACATGCTTGGAAACAAATGCTAGAATCGTGAAAATTAAGTGGCATTGATGGGAGTACGTTGGAATTAAATGTATTGCTTCACCTCCCTTTTGCATCTTGATCATCAAATACCCTGTAGAACCCTCTGGGTGTAATTCCTTTTAAGTCACTGCTTGACCATCAGCCTTTGACCATAAAACTTAGTCATTGATAAATGACAGAGCCCACTCGTTCATAGAATCAAGTTTAATTTTCCCTCTTTAGAATTCTTTTTTAAGACAGGATGAGCAAAGTCACTAGCTAACAATTTTTAGAGATTGTGGAAGAAATATCATGAGGGTGGCCTCAAAGCAAAAAGGTGAAAAAATTTGCACCAATGTTGTTGTTCTTTGCTCCCTCTCTTGGTCTTCATCACTGCCTAATTGTAGGAGACTCTTTACCATTTATATGGTTTAGGAAGTTGGGTTCTCTTTTATAGGGAAAAGCACAAACTTGGCTTCTTTCATTATATGGAGTGGCATTGATTGGGTCCAATGACAACACCAATAACTAGGCTCAAAGGGGGAGATAAGACTCGTCTCTTTCTCAAATGCTTTTTTCTCCACAAGGTTTTAGTTGGACTTCTTTTATTCCATTGTAATAACTTGCTTTCTATAGGTAAATGGGCTACTACGTGGCTTAGCCGCGACATGGCTATATCACCTTTTCCATATACTTTGATCCCACGTGTCAGCCTTATAAGGTGACACATGCATTTACTAGACACCACCAAGTGTCTCTTCATCCTTCAGAATACACTTGTGTTGGCCAAAGCTAACGTACCCAGTGTCATAGCCTTGAGCTAGAAAACACAAACACTCCGTTGAAGGAGCCGTACCCATATCAAACACCAACATGAGTGGGACGCACGAACACATGTCGGACATTCCATTTACGTGTCTGATTTTTTTAAAAATCAGACACTCCATGGACACGGCTTGGACATGTATGTTCTATTTTAGACATTTTAGGGACACGGCGGGAGCTCAGCTATAAATTTTAAAACTAAAAAATGAGATTTATTTTGTCAAACCAAATGGGGAGAGAGATAGAGAGAAGCTCTAGTCTATTGGATTGAAGAAGAAGAAGAATGACATGTGTGCTAGTGATATCGGTGGTTAATTTGTTTTGTGTGTTCTTTAGGAATTTTATATTAGATGAGGATGGATGGTTGATGAAGTGTAAGTTTTAATATTTTGGATAATTTATGACTTTAGTGTCTTATCTATTGATGAAACAATTTTTTGTTGTTAATATGTTTGTTTATTTAAACATTTTTCATGGAATGTAATTGACTAATTGTGAATGATTTGTCGCCAATTAAGTAGTGAAATATGTTGTTTTTTTAATTTTAGTTAGTGTCATCTTATATATTTTTCCTTTTCTTTTGTAAAATGTTTATATATAAGGCATATAAAAAATATAAAAATCCCTGCTATGTCGTGTCCTGCATTTTTTAAAAATTACTGTGTCGATGTATCCGTGTCCGTGCTTCTTAGGCCTTGAGTCAACACACTCCATAGGAATGCTCAATTGTCCCTCGTTCCGTCAAGCAAATCATCTAATACCCAAGTGCGCCATCTCCACTCGTGATACATGCAATTGGCCCTCCCTTAGCTCGGCAGAGAACATTCCTCCTACGCTTAATACTTTAGTTCTCCAAAATGCACCCTAATGCTCCTGAACCAACTTAGATCGAGATCAGGACCTAGGGACCCCATTGGGGTTGGTGTTGCATCCACGAGGCACCCAAGCAACCCCCCATGACCGTCACACTAACCACTAAGATCTTGTGACTTGGTGGCAAAAATTGAAAGTTCAACAAAAGTGCCTCGTCTCACTCCCTTCGAGCATGACAAAGACAACATGCCCTATACCTCCCTATACCTGAAGAGCATACCCAACAACTGGTGCCTCCGCTCTCCCATAACCCACCTATTATTAGTCTCTCACCATCTCAGTGCACAGAGAGCTTCTCAACCAGCCAGCTCACCTCTTACCATCCAAACTTCAATTGGCTTATCCACACAAAATAAGAAATAAAAAATAAAAACTTCCTTTCAAAACGGGAAAAACCGAATGCAGCCCATTCTCACAATTCTCACGCCAAACCACAAAAGTCCAAGCGCAAAAATCTCTCACATTCCAATTTAAGAAAATAAGTATAGTCTCATTAGAAGGCAATAATTAAAGAATAAAGAGGAATAACTAATGTGTAAATTCTTTATTTCACTATGTTTACATCAAATATTGGTAATAAAATATTTTATTAACAGTAAGATGCATGGGTAAAATTTCATCTAATTCGACATAAATCCAACTAAAAAAACACCATTCTTTCCCCAACAACTCACTGATTCTATTAAGTAATGTTTCCTTATTGATGCCTGATTCCCACCCCCACCCTTCTCCCTTACCCGAAAACAAGTATATAAACTAGGGTTTACAATCATGATAAAATAGACATAAAAAGCATTCTCATTAAGTATACAAATGCCTAAACCACTTCTTCTAGGACTCCACGCCTCAAAAGTTTTCGTATATTCATCTACCCTGAAAAAATTTCATGTTAAAATAGATCTAGGATATAGTATTTCAGATTCACACAAAAATTCTTAGAAATAGTGTAAGAATTTAGTAGTACCATGCAGTAATGTCTAATGATTTTCCATACAAGCTTCTTAGCTTTAAGTATACAATTCAGACGCAACAGTACATATATGGACCCATGAGTAGTAAAAGAGATGCATACTATAGCTAAATCATGAGTTGTATTCCAAGTCTACTTCTCACATGTAAGTCAAAGACGTTTAAAGCAGGATAGCCCCCACTCAGCTCAACAAGATGCCACCTTGACGATGTTTCCCTTCAAGGGAAAAGCTCGTGGAAAATTAGCTATTAGTCCCACATCAGCAGCACATACAATACACATCTAACATAAACAACCTCATGTCCAATAAAAGAACATTGTGAAAGTAGGCCTACTAACAAGAACAAAATTTTAGAGATTTCCAAACCCGTCATAGCTTTATATAAAGATACTAACAGACCCAACCATAGAACTAAAAGACGGCCATTATGAAATGATATCGGCAAAGGGCGCCCATTACGGGTGTTTCCTAAGGGGAGATGTAGAGAAACACCTATTGCGGCTGATGCATGCTTGTGACCCATCCGTAATGGGCGTTTTGACGCTGTAACGTGTTACAACGTTTTACCACCCGTTACACATGAACATAAACTAAGGGGGAAACAATTTAAAAAAAAAAAAGAACAAGGTCGCCGTCGCTGACTCCCTGTTTGAGCCTTTATCTGCATCGCCCGACCTGCAATCTCTCATATGCAATCGGTAGTGATTGCTCTGGTTATATGCTTCTCTTTCATGTCTTTAGATCTAAAGCTCTGCTTCTCTGTCCTTTTTGCTTTGAGTCATTGAGAGTTGTGTAGGCTGAGTCATTTAGTGCTTGATGTTGACCGTTCGGCTTCCATTTAGTCATTCAAAAATGGACATGTCAAGAGACCTTTTAAGTCTGAACCAAGGCTGAGTTAAATAACTCAGACTCTTAAACTATAGTTGTCTAGTTAATATTAATTACAAAGTCCATAACAACATGACACTCCCATTTTAACCAATTTGATCCCTTGTTTTGAATCCATACAAAAACCCAATCAAATCAAATTTTGGACTTATAAAACAAAATAGTGTTATATTATAATGACTATAATAGTATTATAAAAATGTTAGATATGAGTTGATTAAAATTCATTCCTAATAACAGTATGAATTATTTGGGGATAAAAAAATGCACAATAATAAATTTCATAGAAGTTTGCTATTTTATAAAAATACATAACAGCCGTGATGTCCACGTTCATTGCGCCGGCACAATCAATTGGTGAACCAATGAACTGGCAAAGCCAAGCTCTAGAGTTGTTTGACTTAAGTAGGTTTTAAGCAGCATTCCCCTCATCTGGACTATGTTCCACCTTAGTGACATTCATTTGGGTTTAACTTCTCTTGACCAATAGAGATCTGTTAAAATCACTTGTGAGTATGGCATATTTTCTATTAAAAACAATTTCCCTATCAGAAATATGTGTATACACATTCTAATAGAAACAAGCTAGTGTCCCCTAAACATTGTGAAATTAGGAAAATTATAAAGAAAATATTACCAAAAGATGTGAAACTTCAATAGGCTCACACACCCATTATGCTTAGGACGGTCGACATGAAGAGCACTGAAATGGCCACATCAACCTCTTGTTTAATGTAACTCCACTATCTCGTGTGGTTAAGCATGCTTAAAGCAACACGAAGAAGAAACTCAGTCTCTCATAACCATTTATTTGGACAAATAAAGATTTGAACATCAAAGTTTTTCATCATTAGAAGCTTGTGCGGGCATGTCAGGCATTAGTGTTTATGAGATTTGTAGTCCAAGCTGAGATGAGATAGATGAAAAGAGCATTAAGATTTTAAAATTTTGCTTCTTCCTATGGACTTAGACTAATTGTAATTTATAAACTTCCTCAACTGCTGAATGACAAGCCTCTCTTCCATCATATCAAGGACTGCAATTTTAAATCGACAATTCAATCACATCTTCCTTTGTTGAGTGACACCCTCTCCTCCAACATATTTTAGGCTTTTCCCTCTCCTCCTACACCACAACTTAACAAGAAGATTAATACAAAGTTAAGATGAGCTTCCTACAAACGTCAACTCCTACTTCCATGGAGAAGTGTTCTTTCTCTCCCAAACCTCTAGATATTCACTATAATTAGAAAGCTTGACTTTGAGAAGGAAAAGCTGTGTAAACATTGCTGGTTTTACAGTTGTCTTCAAAATTACCTCCTACCAGCACAAGAATTTGACAATGAATGTCCAAAAGCACCTCCCTGCTTCATCTATCAGACTGCAACTTATGGGCCACAACTCCTTTAGTCTCTAAGTCTAAATGAATTGCTGATGAAGATAACATAAAAAAGAAAATTTCAGGATCTCTCAAGCTTCATTTATGCCATTATCTCATTTCCAGCGCCTTTGTACAATAAAATTTGCATTTCATAGATTCTAAATCTGTGCTAGAAGAAACCTTTAGGTTACATCTGGTTCATAAATTTGGTAAGGGAAAGGAAAAGGGAAAAGAAAATGCAAAGAAAATAATTTTTTATTGTGTGGTTACCATGTATTGTGGAAAACTCCAAGGAAAAGAAAACAAGATACGTGAGAAATTTCAGTTTTATCTTTTCTCCTTCTCTTTTTCATGATTTCTTAAAAAAAAAAAAAAAGGTTTAAATTCACTTTTTTTTTAGTTAGCTGAGAAAACATAATTAAAAAATATTTTCCTTTCCTTTTTGCTTTTTCCTTACCAGTTTGGCAATTTCAAGTACCAGATGAAGCATTAGGTTCTAAACCATAACTCATTAGTTCTAAAATAGAAGTAGCTGTTATTCGCGTTTCATCAACTACATTTATATTGTCAGTAATCAGAACAAACGACTGCTAAACCACAAGAATGCTCATATAAATGCACAAACCAATAGTCCTAAGTTTGCAATGTAGATGATAGTAAAGAGTTCAGAAGCAGCCAGGTATACAAACACAAAGGCAGGCATGCAGGCATTGCACACGCAGACACACAAATATACATCTACTAGTAAATGCATATATCATTTTTGACGCTTGCATTGAAAACTAACAGCCTCTTATGCTTCGGGTGATTACCAACTAAAAAACAAAAGTAACCAAAAATCAAACCACCTATCTAGCCTCATACATCATTTGGCTGAATAAAAATGACTTATTCAATTTTCAAAGGTACTAAGCAACAGAATAGGTAAGACTTCAAACATCTTTTCCTTCAGTTTTTCCCGGTTTTCTCAGAAACGAAACAAACCCTTAGTTATACAATATCCATCAACAATCGGAATTACGCCACAGTAATACAACAGAAATGAAATCTAAATTCGCAGCACATCTGTACGTGTTTGTGTGCGCACGCGCGGGCGAGAGAGAGAGAGAGAGAGAGAGAGAGTTACAGCGAGAACGTCGTCGGTGTAATTGCCGAGGAATTGGAGGAGCTTCTTGGAAATTGAGGATTTGAGCCTCGAAGCGAGAGGAGACTTCCTATCAATCTTGAATGATTTAGGGCTCCCTGAGAAGATTCCCATATTTCATACACAGAACTCAACAATCCGGAGAGAGAGAGATAGAGAAAGAGAACTATCACTACTATGCTTTTCTTTACTTCACTCGAGGGAAGATCAGCTATCGAAATTTTCTTGCTTGACTATATATATTTTCGCGATGAACATGCACACAAAAAGCAAAATAGTTATAGGCACGTTATTGTCAGGAATACCTGCTTATTTTTGCTTATGATTTTAAGTGTTAATAGATGGTATTAATATGTAAATTTTGTTTAAATGACAAATATTACTACTTTAGTTTTCACGTTCCATTCGTTAATGTTATTTAAAGATAAATTTTAATATTTTTCTGCATTTAAGTTGAACTTAAGTTGAACAAAATATTTTCCTAACTATTTTGGATTGATTATAGTAATTACATTTTGTTAATTTGTTCTACCAAGTGTCATATTCAAAATTAATCCCAGGCCAGGACTCTTGGCCTTCGACTCTTGTTAAATGTAAGGGTTAGCTGCAAGAGATTTATCGCTTGCTAATACTCCAGTTTTTGTGTGAATGGTCTACCTTTGATCGGATCAAGGAGAGAATTAGTCGAGATCTGCATAAGTTGGCCGAACATTCTTAACCGTTGAACCAAAAAAAAAAAAAGAAATTAAGGCACAAGCTCACATTTCATTCTTTCTAATCTCAATTAATATTTTGAAAACCGAATCAAACCGACCTGTTCTAATAGAAAATTTGAAAATTTGTGTATGTAATAGTTCAATTTACCCTTGCAACCTGTTCTCATATTTTACATAGACTAAAATGTGAGCTTAATTTTCATTAGAGTTTTTTTTTTTTTTTACACAAAGCAAGGTACTAAAATAAAACACATTTTGAAGTGTAAGTTCAACATAAAAAAACAAAGACTCATGGCCAATGGAGTGAAATAGAACTCTTAAAATACGAGGGCTCAAACCAATTCATCTTCTCTCTTTGTCAAGTCTCATTTCAACCAACCCTCCCACGCCTGAAATCAGAGCTTCCAATTTGCTCTATCTCCTTAACAATTCATAGCAAGCCTCATCAATAGACCCCGGTAAAGCAGAAGAGCTCATCACCTGCTCAATTTCCTCAACCCTCTCTCTCTCCAACTCAACTTTATCATGAATCCAGAACATCTTCCCTCCAACGCGAAATTAATTTGAATCATGTCATGTTATCCCAGTTGACCAACATGGACTTGCGGAGTTACAGTATGCTAGAGTTGGAGTGAAGAGGACGAATTCACATGGTCAATCAAAGCAATTGTTTTAAGTTCTTAATTTTTTAAAATTTTGTATATTATAGTTCAAGTCCAATATAATTTTGATATATTTTTTTGGAAAAGGAAACCCTAATCTAAATGAGAAAAAAAACCCACAAGAAAGAAGGATTCCTTAATTAGAATTCATGCTTACAAAATGTGTTAAACAAATCAACACGCACATGCATATAGGGTAGCAAACAAACTTAGGACCAAAGTTGTGGCTGCTTCAGACCAAGAATGAATCAAAATGTCGATTAATCTTATACACACACAGGCTATGTATATCAAAGGTTAATTTGTACACGTACAGTAATGGAGGGAAAGGTAGGGAGGGTCAAGGAAGAAAAAAAGACGGTCAATCTAATTGAGATAAAATGCCATAAGAAAAAAGAAAAAAAATACCTCAATCCAAATGAGAAAAGAGCCATAAGAAAATAGGGGGAAAAAAAAAGAAGAGTTCAAATCAAATGTCATTCAAACCCGTCACCTTAGACTTTATATTATCTTGAGTCGGCCTGCATATCACCACTATTGATATTAGTAACTGAGCTTGGCCACCTCGCCTAAACTCTGGCGGCACTCTAAATGTCATTCACCGTTCACTAGATCCAAAAATCATCTGTGTGAGTTTTAATTTCTGTTTGTGCAAATTACACCAACCTTTCTTGATTTTTAGTCTAAATACATAAAGCTACTTTTGGGTTTTAAAAATTACAAATTTTCCCTTTTAGTTGAAACTTACTGTCAGATTTTTCCTTCCATTAGTCAGACATCTTTGAACACTAATAGAATTTAATGACATAAGCATATTAGTTTAGTGTGTTTAACAATTTTATCATTGAACCCTTAAAGGCCTTATTTTATTAAATCTTATTTTTATGGTAGTCGAAGCCCCAAACGCTATGGTAGTCAGGTAAAAGGTAAGGGTGGGGGGGTTGGTGATGGAAAGGGGAGAGAAAAGTAGGAGAGAGAACCATTGTTTTCTCTACTGGAGAGGGAGAGAGTAATGGCTCTGTTAGAAAGACTTTGAGGAGAGAGAAATAATTATTTTTTTAGTTGAATCTTGACAAACAATTCAGAGCAAAAATCTAAAGGTAATAAAATAATTTCACCTTCTCTATTAACCTCCATTACTTGACTAACTTTGATAGGAAGTAATTATAATTTTTAAAAACTAAGTGTAGTTTTCTATATTTAAGTTAAAAATTAAGGGGGGTTGGCATAATTTGCCCTTAGAAGGGCAGAGCCGTAGAAGTTAATGAATCTAATCCCTTTACATTGGTGGGTAGGGGTGTTTTTTGGAAGGACAAAAATAAATTAGATTTTTTTATTATATATATTTCTATATTTTCTGTAATTAATTGTCTTAGTAATATCAACAGCAAATCTCCTAAAAAGAGTTGGGATTGTAAAAGGCGAACTTGTGCACCATATTATGCTTTCCATTGTAAATGTTCTCATAACTTTTTGTAATGATTAGGCATTTAGTCCTCTTTTATACCAAGTTTTATTTATTTATTATATATCTGTTTTTCAAATATTATCGTAATATATTTATTATGAAATTAGGATGCGACCGTTTGATTCCGTTAGACCCAATACTTAAACAAATAACCTTAGACTCGGTCAATTTTTTAATTTGCTTAACAGCTTGATTTTAATGTCATATACGATAATTTGATCCGAATTCATGAGACAGTTGAACCAATGACCCTAAATTTAGTCATCTTACCAGTTTGCTTAATGGTTTAGGTTTTAAAATATTAATCAAAAATAATTTTAATTTTGGTTTTCCTCATCTTTTAGTATTACCCTTAATGTGGATAATATCATTTTTTCTAATTGGATACTTATCACATTTCCTTGTACGCGGAAAAACCACTTTAATCAGTTTTTATTATTATTTTGAATAGGTGCCACATCTACCATTACATGATTCGTTCATTCCCAATCATTTCTCTCCTATTTTTGCCTCACATTTGTTCACTTCATATTTTTATTTTGAAAATAATAAAATATTGTGTTAAGAATGTAATGAATCTATTTAGTGTGCATATCATATCCTAGTCTTAATCTCAAATTAAGAGTATCCACTGAAACTTGATACATTGCAAATATTGTATATTGAAAACTTATCAAGCGTGTTGAAAGTTATTGAGTCATGATGATTGATTGATGAAAAATCTTTCAACAAAATTATGTTCAGAATCTTATTTTGAAAAGATTGATGGTGCTTAAAGATGATGAAGACCTATTAAAATTTTACACAAGACATGGAAGTTCTACTTAAAGATTTTGAAGATGTTCCGAAGAATGGAAGCTATGTTGATTGAATAACTCTATAAATGATCAAAATAGATTAATACTATCTTGAAGAGATTGAAAGTGTTCTTGAAGATCAACGTACTTTGGAGAAGTCATTTTAAGTTTTGAAAGCCTTATTTAAATGATTCTTAAAGAACTTGAAAACTTATAAGAAAATTGAAAAAGGTTGGTAAAAGTAGAAGTCTCTAGGTAAAAAAAGTCAACTCATCCATTCCAAGGGGTTAACATATTGAGACAGTGGTATTGGACTAGAGTTTGAACAAAAAAAAAGTCGAATCATTTATTCCTAGAGTCAACAAATTGGTCCATAATGTAAACTCATAAGAACGTCCAAAAAAAGTTGACACCTCCATTATCAGAGATTAACATATTTGGACAAAGTTTTAACAAAATTTGGTGAAAGTCAAAAATAGTCGACACTTATTTCTCAAAGGTTAACACATTTGGACAAAAAGGGTCGGCTCATTCAGATCAGGGGTCAATACATTAGGCCCAATGACTATATTTTTGAATGTTTTGTTAGTGCAAACTCGCATTAAATGCTCTCTCAACCACCATCAACAGTTAGAATCAATGCAAGGCTATAAGTACAAGATCTCCATAGCATTTATACATAGGAATATAACATCAGAAGTGCTAAATCAAATATTAAAGTGGTAAATTTCTAAGCCTTAACTGCTATATTCTTTTTACTAAGTGATTGGGGTTATTCCTGGGCTTACACCTGTTTATTTACTTTTTATGAGAGATATACAGTGTATAAACCTTACTTATTTTATTTGGGTAAGTTTATAAACTTGTGAGTTTGAGTATTCTTAATAAAAATACTTATAAGTTTGAGTAAAACTTAAATAAAGTCACTTAAATTTTGAAAGCTTGGAAAAAAACTCTTATAAAAATGAGTTGAACACTTGGCAACTAGCACTTGCTTTGTAAAAGAACTTTTGTTTAGTGGAAGAGTTTTCAAGAAAATCTTGGGAGTGATGATACAAGTCGCACATTGTGATTAAACCTCCCACTATGTGTATTATGTTCTGTTTTTTTTCCTTGCATCATATATCTTCTTGCTAATTACTATTACATTGCTTTTGCTTTATTAATTTTTAATTACATTATTTACTATTAATTTTAAAACTCAATTCACCCTCCCTCTTATCTTGTATATTTGAGCCAACAACATTTGCCTCCCTTCCCATCTCGGTTGCATCTACTCATATTTCGTTTCTTGATTGTCCAACATTTGGACCATAAAAGCATTGTTGGTTTTATAGCTATCCTCTAGCTAACTGTTTAAGCTCCTCTATCTGCGTTAGACACCCGAAACAATAATCTACTTAGTTCGTCATGTCTTGATATAAATAGCAACATGAGCACCAATTTCTCCTCCATATGAATAAATGAGCCAAGGTGTGAATTTTTTTCACTAATTAGTATTTCTTGTCCTTAATACTAGTTATCTCATTGCTCCCTTCATTCGTATTTTGGCTTTTACAAAAGCTGTGTTTCCTATATTTCGTATTAATTTTACTTATTTTAAATTCTCTTGATTTTAGGGATTTCAAAATGCTTTTAGTGGTCCAGATTGCACAAAAATTGTGCCACATTTTTAATGGCCTAGAGTTAGTTATAATGCGCTTTTAGAAGGTTCGAAGTTATTCTTGGGGGTTTGCTCTAAAATATTCTTTTCAACCTTTTCCCAAGACCAAAGTAATTTTCCAAACTTTAATCAGATAAATTATATTTCCAACCCATTTTCAACTCAAAAATCATTTTAAAATTTTGACCAAATAAAATATTATTTTCCATCTCTTTCCTAGAGTAAAACAAATTTTTGAGCTTCTGGTTGGTGAACAATATTTACAATTATTATTATATATTCAAATCAATTTCCAATGTTTGGGTTGTCAAATATTTTAACCTTTATTTCCACAAAAAAATAGTTTTCAAAGTTTAATTTGAAAATATTATTTTCCTACCATCTTCCTAATTTGGATAACAAATATTATTTTTCTTAACATTTTAAAAGGTTTTTCTCCATTTAGAAATTAGAAATTTTATTTTTGACCTTGTTACATTTTTTTTTAGGTCAAATAAGCTTTGAAAATATTATGTTTCTACCCCCTTCTTAGTTGGATTAAAAAATATTTTATTTTTAATATTTTTAAATCTTGTTATAAAAGTAGAATTTTTCTAATCTTTGGACCTCTTATCAGAAATCCAATCTAAGGAAAAAATATTTTTCTAACAAGGTTCCAAAAATTTAAGTTCGGAAATAATACTCTCCAGTTATTTTCCAAGTCCAAAAAATTGTTTTGAAGAACGAGGCGTCCAGTATTTGGACTTCACTGGCCACTACTTGTATTTATAGATACGTGTGCCACACTAAGTGTAAAAGAATGAGATCTTTAGGGTTTTCAGGTTTTAGGCTGACACCAACTTACTCTAATTGTGTAAGAACTCCTAATAAATAAAGTAAGTAGTGAAATTACTCTCAACTCAACTAAATGATAGTAGATTTTCCCAAATATAAAATTATGACAAGAGCTGAGTTTGTAAACTGCTAGCCTAGTCCATCATCCACAGATTACTGTTAATTATTTATTTTACCAAATGCCCTTTTGAAAATAAATAATAACTTCGTACTATAATAATAGTTTATAAAAATCCAGTATGCTATATAATTAAACCAATAAGAGTGAGTCAAGAGAATATATAACTCATATGAGTGTGCTGACCATCTTGAGATTAGTTCTCAAATCTTACTAGTGTACACCCAACCTATCGAGGTAGTGACTATACAGAGGGTTTCACTCATTGGCAAATTAAAGTGGACACCACCAAATACTTAAGTCTTTTAATCCCTTTTAGGGTTAAGACTCACTTTTCAATTAACAAAGCTATAAGAAACGACACTAGTGCTGACAACTATGAAAATGTTCTTACGTTGATCCATTGTAGTATACTCCAAGCACACCAATAATTATAAATAAAATTTTTTTTGATTCTAATATGGCAATAAGCACCCCTGTTTTGTCCTTCCAACAATTTAAAGTCAAAATGACTGTTTCGTCTCTTGACGTACATGCACGTTTTCTAAGGCCGAACGACCTTTGGAATGAACTCATTGACCGTTGGAGTGACGGAAGCATACAAACATAGCACATGTCAATAATGGTGCCCACAAGCGGCCTAGTACAAAATGACTATTTTGCCCCTTAACATTCTAAGCACTCTTTTCGAGGCCGAGCGACCTCGGAAACTAATGTGTCGAGCATTGACATGATGCAAACATAAGAATCTTTTTAGGGTTTTAAAGAAATATTTTTGAAAAGTATCTTTCCAACTTGCCGGCTAGCACCCCGATAGCATGATAAATGTTTTCAAAATCAAAAAAGGAATGAAATCTTGGAATAATTCCATCATAAAGTTTTTTAAAACTTGTTTTCAAAATCGTTATCTCCAAGTGATCAAGCCTTCATCATGGTTGCGGTCCAAAATGGAACGATCAAGATTTCAAAAAAGAAAAAAATGGTCTACAAAAGTTTAAACCATTTTTGCTTCCTCTAAACACCTTTCAAAAAACTCCGATACTTATTCAACCTTACCAAATAAAGCTTCCAAATCATTATTCACTCTTAAATTTCAAAATCTTTTACAAAAGTCCAAAATTAAGTGCCTCTTCGAACTTCAAGAATTTCAATGATCTATTTCAAAAATCATTTCCTAAACACATTTCCAAAGCAATCTTACATCTTCATCCTAAGGTTTCAAAGTCAATGTCAAAGAATTATTTTCAAATCAAAACTCTCTTTAAGCTTCGCCTTTGCTCACCATTTTTTAAATCAAAACTCATTTTGAACTCCTCATAGTCGACATTTTCAAGATAAAAAGCTCTATTCCAGAGTTTACCATTTTCAAATTAAAACTCTCTCTAGGCTCTTCAGTAGCTCGTCATTTCCAAATCAAAACTCTCATCAAGCTCCTCCTTACCTCTTTCAATTTCAAATCAAAACTCATAGGTTTTCAACTCCTTATGTGAAAAGTGAAAAGTCTTTTAAAGCATTCCTATCAAACATTTCCATTCGTGCTCTTGCACCAACTACGACTGATCTGATTCTCATTAAATGAGATACATAAGTCACTTGAAAAACCTAGTTACGGTCACCACATCCTTCAAATGGACACTTCGTTCTTTAATAAACATTTTTCAAATACTCTTTTCTAACTCATTATCTGCAAGCCTTCTTTCAGATTTCCACCTCAAAACCTTCTCAACACCCTTTTTTCAAACTTTTCATTTTGAAATTCAGTTAAAAAACATATGCCTATGTAACATTCATCCTCAAAGTGATAACAAAACCTCATTTTCAATAAAGATAAGAGTGGATTTAGCAACTAAAAGTTCGTGAGTAAATATAAGGTAGATAGACATCTAGATACTGATTTTATTGAGCAGAGTAAGGTGGTGATTTGATACATTCTCTACACGTAACCAACCCATAGAGCCAGGTCTCTAGTTCACAAGTCAATGGAAGTCATCTTGGAAAAGGGCTTTAAAAAAATCAAAAACATATTTTCAAGACCAAATCATTTTTAAAAACCTAGGATATTGTTGCGCTCCATTTTCAGCTCGAGTCATCTTGACTCAGAAAAAGCATAGTACTCTTTCTGTTAGAACCCGCCCTTCTAAAACAACAAGAGTGACGGGAGTTTGAATTTAAAAAATAATTTTTAAGTTTTGATAAGGACTTTTTAGAAAATTTTAAAGTCTCCACCTAACATAATTAAAGATATGCTAGGGCACTTAAAATTAAGTAAAATCCGAAAACTATACTTAGGTTTTTCAAAAATATTTTTAAAATGTCATTCTTAAGAAGATTTTTAGAAAAAAGGTTCTTTAGCAACCTTTAAAAATATTTTTAAAGTTCTTTTGGAAAATGTGACTCTGGTTTTGGTCTTCGAAATAAAAATATATAGTCCGGGAGTTGGTTATGTCTAAGAAAAATATCTTACGATCATCACCCTACCCCACCCTTTTGGTAATACATGTCTAGCACCCTTAGTTCACTCATTTGAATAATCGATTACTAATAACCACAATTAATACAATTAGAAAAGTTTTTGAAAGTGGGGTTTAGTTGTCACTTTTTAGATGACTAATACATGATGCAAGTTTTGAAAAGATTTTTGGAAGATTTGAAAGTGGTTTGAAACTAGACCTTTGAAAGAGTTGAAAATTTTTGAAAAGGGTATTTGACTTGAAAATAAGGTTATAACCACACCTATTTGAAGGTTGCCTATGTATCTCATTTAGCAAGAATTAGGTCATTCATAGTTTGGGCAAATTTTAAAAATTGTATGATTGAAATGTTTTTGAAAAGTGTCCATTTAAAGGACGTGGTGACCGCATCTAGGTTTCCCTAAGTTGCCTATGTATCCCATTTGGCGGGAATCAGGTCAGTCGCAGTTTGTGCAAAAGCATAATTGAAAATGGACTCATAGGAATCGTGAAAAGTTTTTGAAACTTGAACTCATGATAGTTTAGACTTGGACCTTGAAGAATTTTGAAATAAAACTTGGAATGTTTTGAAGTTTTTGAAAGCAACTTAAGAGAGTCATGGAAAGCTTTTAAAATTGACTTGGAATATTTTTGGAAACAACTCATGAGAGTTTTAGAAATTTTTTGAAACAACTCAAGTGAGTTTTGGAATACTTTTGAAATAACTTAAGAGAGTTTTAGAATGTTTTTGAAATCAACTCAAGAGAGTTTTGAAATGCTTTTAAAAATAACTCTAGAGAGTTTAAAGAAGTTTTGAAATCTTGATTAGGGATTTTTGAAAATAGAGTTTGGATTGGAATATGGTTGGAGCTCTTGTCAACTTGCTTTTGAAAACCATTTTTGTACACCTTACGAAAGGCATGTTAAAATATTTCATCACCTTTAAAAGGTTAGCTAATGAATAACCAAACTCCTTTAAGGCTTTGATTTTTTAAAAACATTTTTAGAAAAAGGAGCTAGAAACTTCTCTTAGGATTTTGAAAAAGTTTTGGAGTTATAGAACTCTACTTGATATCTCAATTTTCTTAGGGAATCATAATCATGAGATGACTAAGATTGCCTTATGAATGTGAATTTTAAAAAGTATTTTTGATTTTTTTTTTTTAAAACACTTAGGGTTTAGAACCCTAATATGGACCTTGGAGGTTTCATTCAATATATCACTTTCCTTTAGGATGTGAGCTTTTGGAAAACATTTTGGAAAATAGGTTTTTAAAGTGTTAAGGGTCTAGCCATTTTTGGTTAAGACAAGTTTAAGAGAGCTTTTGAAAACATTTTGAGAAAAGCATAGATGCATTTAAGAAGATTTTGGAGTCGATGATTTTTGAAAACTCAAGAGAGTGAGGTGTTTTGAAAACATGCATTTTGAAAATGGTTTTGAATTGAGTGATGACTTTTAATGGTCTTGAAATTGGAGCCTTGAAGTCCACTAACCTTGGTTAGGTTGACATGGGGTTAACTAACCTAGGTTAGGTTAACCTAGGCTTGGACAACTAAAGTTAGGTTGGACTTGGGTTGGATGACCTAAGGTTTCCTAACTAGGGTTAGGTTAACCTAGGGTTGGATTGACCTCGGGTTAACTATCTAGAGTTAGGTTAACCTAGGGTTAACTAACTAGGGTTAGGTTAACCTAGGGTTTGGTTGACTTATGATTAAATAACTTGGGTTAGGTTAACTTAAGGTTGTATAACTAGGGTCAAGTTAACGTAGGATTAAATGACTAAAGTCAAGTTAACCAAGAGTTTTGAAAGGTGGTTTTGGAAAGTGGTTTTGAACTAGGGTTTTGAACCTAGTGATTTTGAAAGGTAGTTTTGGAAAGGTTGGAAAAGTGGTTTTATGCATAGAGTTTGAAGAGCATTTTGAAAATCATGATGTTATGCAAAAATCTTGTCATTTGCTGTGAGAAACTTTAACAATTCATGTAAAATTCTTTTTGAAAGCCAACTCAAAAGAGTTGTGATTTTTGAAAACCATTTTATTAAAACCACTCAAGAGAGTGTAGGGTTCATATGGTTGGTATTTAAAAACCACTAAAGAGAGGATCTCCATGGGACCATTACAACAACTAACTCAAAAGTACAAAACTTTGAAAATCAATGTTATGTAGGTAGATTTTGGAAACTATTTTGAATGACACTTAAAAGAATGAACTCTTGAAAACCACTTGTGAAAAGGGTTGTTTTAGAAAACCATTTTTTAGGGTGTTGAAAACCACTCTAGTGAACAAGGGTTTAGATGGTTGATTTAGGGGATACCACTCAAAAGAAGATTCCATGGGGAACATTCCAACCACATAACTCAAGAGAGTAAATTTTGAAAGTCAACATGGAATAGAAGGTTTTGAAAGCCATTTTTGGTGAAAACTTAAGAGAATAGAGATTTTGAAAACCTCTTCAAGAGAGGGTTGTCTAGAAAATCTTTTTTTAATGTAAAACTCAAAAGAGCCATGTGAAATGCTAGATTAGGGTTAGGGTTTTTGAAAACAACCTAGGTTTTGGAAAGCTAGAGATTCTAACTTAAGCTTCAAGAGACTTCATCTTAGAGCCATTTTTAGAAAACTATTTTGACATGAACTTTAGAGAGCTTTGGAAGATGGAAAAAATGGTGTTTTTGAAAATGGTTTGAAACATAGAAAATGAAGCCAAAGCAAG
The DNA here is from genome assembly GCA_033060915.1 of Euryodendron excelsum. NCBI lineage: Eukaryota > Viridiplantae > Streptophyta > Magnoliopsida > Ericales > Pentaphylacaceae > Euryodendron > Euryodendron excelsum. Next base: position 52,408,794 of record CM065378.1, read on the forward strand.
CATAACATGGACATTATAACATTTATGTATAGGGTCATGAAGCATACAAGGTTCAAGGCTACACCACATTACAAGGGGTTCTAGGGCCATACTATGTTCAAGTAGGCCTATAAGAGATTCCCTAACCGGTGGTTCTCATAGGCTTTCCTCTCAGTATGGCCTAAGAACCCTGTTGTTCCAAGCATGCAAGAAAGGGAGGTAGTAGATAGGGGTTAAAAAGAGTCAGCTCAAGCAAGCTTGGAGGGAGAAAGAAGGAGGGGGAGAAACATAAACATAAAGAGAGCTTCACCTTTGGCCTCTAGGCACTTTTAGTCCACCATTGTTGAGTAGTCTTAAGCTTGGATAGGTTTGAATATGCTTGGAGAGGCTTGGATCTTTGGATGACTTTAGGGTTTTGTAATTTCAAGATTCTGTATTGAATTAGGCAAAGTTTTCCCATTATTTTTAGCACTAAATTACGTTGGGGTTGACCTGATATTTATAGGTAAAAGGGCTAGGGCATAGCACATGTATTACATATGCCATGACCAAAATTTGGCTAGGTGCATGTAGTACATGCACCTGTCATGGCCCAGTGGTTGAGTGCCACGTAGCACTCCTTGTATAACTCCAGCTTAGGTTGCAAGGCAAGTTTTTGGACGATCTTATTAGAATTTGGGCATAGGTAGCACACGCTCCGCTACTTGAAACTTTTACACTGACTTTACCTTAATATTCGTGCAATCCAGGAAAAATTCAGGAAAATTGATCGCGTTCACGACGTTCCCCCCTGTTTCTTATGAATCGAGAGCCTGCAGGAAGTTTCAAAGGATTCTGGAAGACAGAGATATTTTCCCAGGAAGCATGAAAATAAGCTTTGTGGAGCGTCTGTGAGACACTCTGAGGGTTTCTGGAAATGGCAGATTTTACATTGCATGATCGTGGCCTCCGAGAAATGACCTCCTTAATCAAACCGTACCGATAGGAGATCCTCAGGACAAGCTTTAGGGAATTCTCTAATTTACGCATTTGTCAAGTCGTTTAACGGTGCATTATAATTAGAAAATTGGGAAAAGAATCAAGATCAGTGGAGCGTCTCTTAGAAGCTTTAAAAGCTTCTTAAAGTAGTTATTTTTGTACCATACGATCAGGGGTTCTAGGAAGCAATCTCTCCAAATTGACCTTACCAATAGAAAGCCCTCCAGAATGGCTTAGGGAATTCCCTAATTTACCCATTTCTCATGTTATTTGACGGTTCGTTTTGATAAGGGAATTGAAGAAAGAGTAAATCCTGGCGGAACGTCTGTGAGATGCTCTGGGAAGCTTCTTTTTTTTTTTTTTTACTTAGAGGTGTTTCGAGTTAAGAGACTCGCTTAGAAATGGATGGGAATGTTTAGAGGGGTATCCCAATGAATGCTGGTTTGGTATCCAAAGCCAGCGTGGTTTATGAAATATCCTGGCCATTAGGGACAAAATGCTCATTTTAGCCATAGCTTGCCAAAATTGGGTCGGGATAGATTTTAGTAGCATATTGAACATGCCAGACTGTTTGGGGATAGTCTTAGAAAGGTGAAGTCATCGTCTCGAGGAATTTGTACTTTTTCAAAGACATGTCGGAGTGCCTGGGGGTAAAATGATCATTTTAATCAAAGTTGACACGAAATTAGACCAGAGTCGATTGAGATGGCATATTGAGCATGATGGATTGTCCGCGAATAGTCTTGGAAAGGTAGACTTACCACCTCGAGGGATTCGTACTTTCTCAAAGATGTGTCGAGTGCCCTAGGGATAATTTGGTTATTTGTCACCGTGTTGGGCTAGCAAGCGTTGGTGTTGACCTGGGTTTACGAGTGTTTTCGACACCCCAACGATTGTGACGAGTTGCTTTTCTAAGGTTTCTCTTGTCTTAAAAAAATGTGTCACGGCCAAGAGGCGTGTTCAGTCCCATTACATTGGGGGTTTGATGGCCTACTTATTGTCAACCTATTTGTGAGTGATTTTTTGCCACTCCAGCGTTTTAATGGTTTGTGAGTGTTTTCGTTACTCTGACGGCGAGGCGTTAGTTCTAAAGATTGCCTAATCTTGGGAAGCTGCCTAATGGACATTCTACATTGGCGGGGTTAGCAAGCGCCGGAAGTAAATTGTTTAAAGTTTATGAGTTTTTTCGTTACTTCGACAATGGTAATTGGTTTTAGAGACTGCTTAGTCTTGAAAAGCTACCTGGATGTGGTATTGGTTTCAGAGACCACCCAGTCTTGAAAAGCTAGCTGTTTATGGCACTGGTTTCAGAGATCGCTCAATCTCGAAAAACTGTCTAGATTATAAGAGAATGCCATGGAGGCGTTATTACTATTTTGGCTTCAGTTGGGCCCTCAGGGCCCGAAAACGACTGCTTTGACTTGATTTGAGTTTTGAAGAGCTAGTTTGGTCTTAATAGTGCTATGATGTTTTAGTGTAGTGATAGGTTGGATCAAAGATTGCCGAAAAGGCAAAAATGGGGTGCTCCTATTTTTCTGTCTTTGCTTGTTGGAGACAGAAAATGATAAAGTAAGTGTTCCATGTTAATTGGGAGGCGATTGGAGGGACTAGAATATTTAAAATTCTGAAACTTAGTTACCCTGAACTGGCATTCCAACTAGCGGAATGACACTCCTTTACGGAGATCCAACATTTTGAAATTGATATTTTGAAATTGAAGATGATAGTTTGAAAGATGTTGAAATTTATTTTTCCTGAACCGACATTCCAACCAGTGGAATGACACTCCTTTGGGGAGATTAAGGGTTTTGATATTGAAGATGATTTCTGAAATGATTTTGAAATTAAAATTGACTGTTTGAAGTGACATTGAAATGATTTCTTGCAATGGATTGATTCGAATTTGAAATGGAACTTTTTAAGAAAAGAGTTTGGAAAACCTTTGAAACTTGGAACAAAACTTTTGAAGAAAGGTTTGAAAACCTAGAATTTTAAAATGAAACTTTTAAGGAAAAAGTTTGAAAGTCTAGAATTTTGAACTAAAAAATTTCAAGGGAAAAGTTTAGAAAACCTAGAATTTGATTTTGGCATGAAACTTTTTGTGGAGAAAGTTTTGAAAACCTGAAAACTTTGAAACGGAACTTTTTGAGGCGAATGTTTGAAAACCCGAAATCTTTGATTTGAAATGAAACTTTTTAAAGGAGAAAGTTGGAAAAACTTATTTAAACCAAAATTTTTGAGGATAAAGTTTAGGAACTTGAGAATTTTAAAATGAAGTTTTTTGAGGCGAAAACTTGAAAACTCGAAAGACTGTTTTGAAAAGAAACTTTTTGAGGAGAAAGCTTTGAAAAACTTATTTAAACTAAAACTTTTGAGAACAAAGTTTAGAAACCTGAAATTTTTGGAAAGAGATTTTTTTGAGGTGAGAGCTTAAAAACCCAAAATTTTTGAAAATTGAGCTTTCAAAGGAGAAAGCTCGTAAACCTAAAAATATTTTTGAAAGTGAACCCTTTTTTAAGGTAAAAGTTCAAAAACCTCTTTTGAAACATTTTTTCTTTTTTTGATTGAAAGGAAGTTGGAGCTTTGGACTTGATTTTGAATTTGAAACTAGAATTTTTTTTGTAGAAAAAGTTTTGAAAGCCTTGAAAATTTTTGGACTTTTGAAAACTAAATTTTGGATTAAAAGAAATCAAGAGCTTTCACATTTGAAATTGAGTTTAAAATGATTCGGTAAGAATTATGCCTTGGTTTTGTGTTGAAGCTGTGGAGATGATTGAGCCTTGAGAATCATAAGAGACCATTTTGTGCTTGTAGTTCTTCTATCTTGAAGTTGGAAGGATATGGCAGCTCTCCCATCTTAGGTCATGGTCTTTGGAGAGCAGAATGCTTGGTGTTTGCTTGATTGTCGAGTTCTGCCTTTGATAAGATGATAGGATTCTAGTTGACATGTCTTTTGAGGAATTTTACTTCTCTAAAGTCAAACATCTTGAGTTTGTTTTTGTAGGGAGTGAGGTTTCTTTTTGAAAAATTTAAGGTATCTGGGAGGTCGAACATCTCATTTCTTCTTGAATAGATCAACTGACTTGAAATTGAATGGGAGGTAGGGTGGGGCATTGCCCCAGTTTTTACAATTTAAGAGGGTGGCTTCCCTATTTTTTATGGTTTTGGAAAGGAAGGTTTGTATCATGACTTAACGGTCTTAATAAGAAGTCTTCCTTTTCATTGGAGTGCAGGAACCACTACAATAGCTCTAGTTTGCTAAAGGTCCACTTTTCCCTATTCAGCATTTGTTTGGCATGTCTAGTGACTTCTAGATTTTAAAGAGCTAAATTGGTAAGGTAACCTTTTTCCTCTCTTTTGACAAGGGTCTAAAAATCTTCATAAATGTGTGAGCTGTTGGATTAACATATCATTGTTGATCAAAGTGGTCTTTCTATAGGCTGTAATGCATGGTTAGGTGAGGGGTAGAGAAAGAAAAGGTTCTTTTTGGCCCAAAAATTTGATACAGGTGAAGACTAAGGATCATTATCTTTGAGTCACATTTGAGTGAAATTGCCCCTAGTGTAAAGGTAAAAGCTCTTAGTGCTAAATGTCCATCATCAATTCAAGAGAACTTTAATTTCGACCGTAATGTAGGCTAAGTTAAAGGTTGAGAATGGAAGGATAAAAGACTCAAACTTCTTTGTTGAGGGGGTTGTTTTTACCAATAATCATCTTTAGGAATGCCCCAACTTAGCGAACACCTCTGAGATGCCTATCTTTTGAAGAAATTTTTTGGACTTTGCAATTCTTTTTTATCAGAAAGGTCTTCAATTTTGACCGTAACGTAGGCTAGGTTATTGATTTAAGAAATGAAGGGTAAATGAGACTAAAATTTATTATATAAAAGGCTTTTTAGAACCTATTATCACCTTTTGAATTGCTCATTTGCTTTTCTTTCTTTAATTTTTTTTTAATTTTCTTTGCCTTTTGTTGCCCCAATTAGGATGAGGATCTTTTGATATTCTGAAATTGACCTAGTGTTGGCGGTGATCATCGGGTGGGGTTTATATGAAAGAATTAATTTTGGCTCAACAGGCTTGCAAGTGATATAATGTTTCTCTTTTTTCAAGGTAAAAGAATTGATGGCCTCTCCTCATTCCAAATTGAATTGCATAGTCCATTGTAAATACTCCATTTTTGCCCGCTCAGCAATGTTTGGCCTGACTGAGATCAGGCGATCTCGGAGACCAACACCTTATCAAATTCCAAATGATTCACTTTTGGCGCCTACTAGCCTGCTAATGTAGAATGTCTGTCATCTGGTAGTTTTCTGAGACCAGGCGATCTCGGGGACTAACACAACCTTACAGTAGCTCTCTAAGACTGGGCAATCTCAAGAACCAACACTGTAATATCCCGAACCTCTATTTATTTATATTAATAAGAATTTCTAGTATTTGCATTGTTTAATATTAACTACTGCCTTATTTGAGTCAAGAGTGACCAATGGAAGCTTGGATTGTAGCTTAAGCCTATGGGGTAAAACACATGGGATTATTCCCATGTGTGTCATCTTGTATGTTCTTATATATATATATATATAACACACACACCCACAGATACACACACCCGATCGGTTGAGAGAGGGAGAAGAGAGAGGAGAAGAAGGGAAAGGGAGATTGAAGGAAGAAGAGCTTGAAGGGAGGTGAAGGAAGAGATTTGAAGCCATTAGAAGACTTGGACAAGCTTGGAGAAAGGTAAGGTTTCATTTTTCCTCCAATGGTATATGTGTATGTATCTATCTTTGTGTGGTGTGTTGTGAAATTTTTGTGGGTGACTCTTTTAAGTCCTAAATTAGCTAAGTATAGAATGTTGAAAGCCCCATTGAAAGATTTGAGGGTTTGGGATGTGAAATCCCCAACTTATGCAAGTTAGGGCTTGGGTTCCTAAAACCCTAGATCCCTTTGATTTTCTTCTTTAAAGTGTTTGATTTTATGTTATTGTGGTCTTCTTGGGTCAATCTTTGGACCCTAGAAGCATTGGAAGAGTTTGTGAGAGTTTTGATGGAGTTTAGTTTTGATTTGAGTGAGGTTTGGAGATTTTCGGGTAAAAATCTGGATATTTAGCCTTGGAGTGGACTCCTCATATGTTGGAGGCAACTCCTTGTTCTAGTAAACTCCCAGACTTATTCATTTAGATTTGGAGTGGACTCATTGGTTTTTGGAGGCGACTCATTGTCCCAGTGAACTCCTAGATTTATTCGTTTAGTATGGGAGGCGACTCTTTATATTTGGAGTCGACACTTTTGTCCCAGTGAACTCCTAAATTTGTTTCTTCAGCTCAGGAGGCGACACTTTAGTCTCCGGAGGTGACACTTTTGCCCAGATAACTCCCAAATTCGTTTCTTCAGCTCAGGAGGCGAGACTTTAGTCTCCGGAAGCGACATCTTCGTCCAGCCCCCGGTTTCACTTTCCAGCTCAGACACTGTTTCGTAAAATGGGCATAACTTTCTCTAGAAAACTCAGATTGATACACCGTTTAAAGCATTGGATAGTAGACTCATAGATCTTTGTATCCATATAAATTTTGTACTCTAATTCCTTGTGGTTTGAGAGATATTGAATTTTGAAATTGACCCAAAATTCTGCCAGTAACATTCTTCTTCCAAACTTTTAACCCATTTTCTATGGGGCATAACTTCTTCATCCGAAATGTATTTCTAGCCTATGAACTATCAAATTAAAGCCCTTCAAGCCTATTTTGAAATGGAACTAAGCTAGAGGGCGAAATCTTCCTTGAGAGGTGGTTGGGACGCGATGAAGGAGTCGATGTTCCGGCTTTCGTGTTCAAACTCTAACCTTATGTCCTCGTTTTACATTGTTGCTTTGCTTTGGAGTCTTGTATTGATATTTCCATACTTCTATGTGTATTTTGTGTAGGAACACCTTGTTTAACATTGATTCTATCGGAGAGAGGTGAGTAACGATATGCCATGAGTAAAATCCTATTACTTACAAAATGTTTTAAGTTTAATTACATATCATGCAACGATCTTCATATGTTTTCAATGCATTAATGTTTATGTTTAAGTATAAATGTCATACCTTGAAATGCATGCAAGCTATACTTGTGTTATGAATTTAAACCCATGGACTAGAATGTTTACATAAAGTAGATGTAAGTCTCCTAACGTACGACTCTAACTCAAGGTCTTTTCGTGGCAAGACTTTAATCTAACCCGATAGTCCTAGGATGGGGGACGTGAAATAAACCATCGACATGTAAGGTCTTTCGTAGCAAGACCCTAAACTAACAATGATGGTCCTACGATAGGGGACACGAAATAATCTATTGCCATGTTGGGAGACGTCCCTTGGCTTAAAAGTCTAGATGTGACCTTATGGTTACCATAACTGAGCATAGCTCTTATGATTGACTTAAAAAGCCTATGTGTGACCTCTACGGTTACTAACTGAGCCTAGCCCTTATGATAAACCTATGCGTGACCTTCATGGTTACTATGTTGGCCTAAAGAGCCTTATGTGTACCGCGCGGCTGAGACTAAGCGCCCGAAAGGGGGTAGGCAGGTGTGAGCCATAACGGATAGTATTGTACTGAGTACTCAAATAGCTCAAACGCTCCCGAGGGAGTAGGCAGGGTGAAGTGTTACCGTCGCAATGCGTTTAAAACCGTGAGGTAGGCACATGTGTGACATGAAGTGCCAAAGCGGACAATATTGCGCATGGTTAAGATCTTAGCCTAAAGAGCCCTATACATTACCCTTAAGGTTATTTATGCGGAGCCTAGCTCGGATATAGAGACGTAACATACTTATGCTTGATAATGAGAAATATGTTTTGTCCTAATGCTTTACAACAAGTTACGTATGTTTCCATAAGATCTAATGCCACGATATCTCTCTCCTTTCTACGATATTATGAAACGCCTTACAGTATAATGCCACGATATGCTTATGATAGTCGTGTTATGCCTTACGAAGTCATGTTATGTGTTATGTCACACTCAAATAGTTCATGCTATAACACACTTGCCTCTCTTCTTCCACATTACGTTTCAGAAATAATGAAATGTTGTAATATAAAAGCTTATGCTTCAAGTGTCCTTAAGATTTTACTCATGCGATTCTAAGCTCATGTCACTTATGCATAAATGTATCTTTATTGTCATGTAAATTAAATATAAATGTAGCATATGGTATTTTATGCTCATGCATTATTGTTACTCACTAAGTATTAGCTTACGTTTTTCTAAAAATGTTTTTAGGTGAACAAACTGGGAGGCCTTGAAGGAGGCCCATTACATGGACATTCGAATTGCGGCCCACGCGCCTTATGTTATGTATTGATATAGGGGTTGGACCCTAATGTTTTGTAATATTATACTGTTAGAACTGTGGAGGCCTTCGATAGGCCCACCTTGTAGAATGATTATGTTTCGGAGATCAGGCACAGCTCTGTTATATATGACACACGTTTCACTTTATGTTTATAAAAGTTTTAAATTCTGCAATTATGTATCTTTTAAATGATAAACGCACAGGTGTTCAACCGGGTTATGAAGTGCGGCCTTGGGTAGCCAAGCTGCTGGCCGGTCATGTACCTCATATCCATATGGTTCGGGCAATGGGGCGTGACAAACACCACCCTACAGGTAGTTCTCTAAGATTGGGCGGTATCAGGGACCAACACCACATAGGTAGCTTTCCGAGACCGAGCAGTCTCGGGAACTAACACCTAGGTCAACACCAGCGCTTGCTAGCCTGATTCGGTGAAAAATGACCAAACCTGCCCTTTGGGCCTCCAGGCATGTCTTTAAGAAAGTTCAAAATTCTCAATATGGTAAGCCCATCCTTTTAAAATGTTCTTAGGCAATTAGGCGTACTCAATACGCCATTCTAACTAATTTTGGTCCCGTTTTGGTCCACTTCGATCAAAATGACTGTTTTGCCCTTGGGCACCCACGCCCAATACAAATCCCACCAAATAGTGAAAATATCTTCTAGGACCGTCTTCGGACGGTCCAACACGCTTAATATGCCACTCCAATCCACCCGGACCCTTTTTGACCAATTCTAACCAAAATAACCATTACCCCTGATGGCCTAAGCGCGCCCCGAAACCACACTAGCTCTAGGTACCAAATTAAAAGATCATATCATACACCCTTGGTCAATCTAAGGTGAGCCTTATGACTCTAAACACTTCCAACTCAACGAAAGTCCCTTGGAGCATCTCACAGACGCTCCGTTACAGTTATTTTTTCCTCTCGATTCCCGAGTTATAACGCACCGTTAAATGACTTGAGAAATGTATAAATTAGGAAATTTCCAAAAGCTTGGCCATAGGTCTTTCCATCAATACAGCTCGATTGAATAGATCACTTCCTGAAGCCCCAGATCGCATAGCTCGAAAACTACCACTTTAGTAACCCTTGGAGCGTCTCACTGACGTTCCGCCAAGGTTGTCTTTTTCTCCAATTCCCCGATTATAACGCACCGTTAAACAATATGAGAAATGCGTAAATTAGGAAATTCTCAAAAAGTATTTCCAAAGCACTTTCCATCGGTATGTTCCGATTGGAGATGTCGCTTCCTCAAGGCCCCGATCGTGTGGCCTAAAAACTGCTACTTTTGAACATCCACGGAGCGTATCATAGATGCTCCATAAAAGTGTATTTTTATGCACGCTTCTCAAGGCAATATCTCACTCTTCCAAACACCTTTCAAGTTTCCCAAAAATTCTAAGTTTTTGAGAAACACTAGGAGAATATTGTGGACACGACCAATTTTCGCTAATCTTTTTTGGATTGCACAATTATTGAGGTAAGGTTTAAACAAAAATTCTCAGCGATGGAGCATATGCTATATGCGCTCAGATTTTGATCAGATCGATCAAAACTTTGCTTGCTTCCTAAGTTGAGTCAATACAAAGTATGCCACATGGCGTTCAAACAGTAGAGTAGTATTGGCGCATGTACTACATGTGCTAGGGCAAAAATTGCTCAGGCATATGTGATACATGCGCTAGGTCTCACCAATTCACTTATAAATACAGGTCTCCCCTTCTGTATATTCTAGGATCGAAATTAATACCGAAGCTTTGTAGAAATAACCTCTGAACTTTGAAATTCTATATACACCTCACCCTCCAAGCACCTAAGTTAGATCCAACCGCTCCCTAGCCTATACACTATACCTACCAAGCTTTCAATGCCATAGAAGATCCATTTCCAACCCCTTCAAGCCTCTCTAAGGCCATTCAAGTTCAAGACAAAGCATTCATGGAAGCTTGAAAATGCTTTGAAGGCAAAAAGTAGTATTCTCTTTTGCATTTTTGTCATTCCTACTCTTCTCTTCTCCCTCCTAACCTACTTAAGCTATTCTCTATTTTAAACCCCCATCTTCTACCCCCCTTTCTTGCATGCTTGAAACAAGTAAGCTCCTAGTTCATGCCTAGAGGAAAGCTTGTGGAGCCACCATGTACGGAGATCTCTCACTAGCCTACTTTAAGATGGCATGAAGCACCTTGCAATTTGGTGTGGCCTATAACCTTGTATGATTTCATGACCCCTCTTTGTATATGGTTACCATGTTCACGTATTGCATGCTTGGCCCCATTTTCATGTTCATCATTATTTTTTAAAAACCTTCACTATCTCATTTCTATGTCTTCTTCAAATTCCATATACAAGTGTTTTTCTAAAAATGGTTCTAAGAGTTGGTTCCTTGAAGTCTAGGTCAATTTTCACATCTTAGAAAACCCCCCTTTAAGCCCCTTGACTTCATTTCGCATCCTTATTTTCTTTACATTTCATGTGGCATAAAATTAGTTTTCAAACCCTTCTTTTCTATATTGATTTTGTAGAATCCACCCTCTTGAACCTTGTGGTTGAAATAGTCTCTTAGAATCCCCTCTTGAGTGGTTTTCCCATCATCTTGACCATATGAACCCTAGTTCATTAGAATTGATTTTTTACACTCCAAAAGTGGTTTTCAAAATAATTCTCCTCAAGAAGGGTTCTCAAAATTTCATTCTCTTAAATTTGTGTAAAAATATTTTCCCAAAACCACCATCCTCATCTTGATTTTTAGAAGTTTTGCTTTTTTGAATATTGTGGTTGGAATGGTCCCATGGAGTCCTCTTTAGAGAGATTTTCCTCAAATCAACCATATGAACCCTTATTCTTGGTAGTGGTTTTCAACATCTTAAAAGTAATTTTGTAAAACCTTCTTTCCAAAAACAATTTTCAAGGGTTCATTCTCTTTAATTTTCAAGTATTCAAAACTATGTATTTAATGTTGATTTTCACAAGTTTTACTCTCTTGAGTTAGTGGGTAAAATGGTTTCAAGGCAACCCTCTCTTGAGTGGTTTTCAAATACCAACCATAAGAACCAAATACTCATTTGAGTGGTTTTCATAAAATAGTTTTAAAAAATACACTTTCAAGTTTCATGCATAAAACCACATTTCCAAAAGCACTGTGTCAAAACCCTAGTTCAAAACCACCTTTCAATCCTACGTTAACTTGAGCCTAGTTGTCCAACCTTAGGTTAATCTAACCCAAGTTAGTTGTTAACCCTAAGTCAACCTAACCTTAGTTAGCTAACCCTAGGTTAACCTAACTCAAGTTAGTTAACCCTAAGTCACCTTAACCCTAGGTTAACCTAACTCTAGTTAGTTAGCCATAGGTCAAACCAATCCTAGTCTGACCTAACCCGAGTTAGTTAACCCTAGGTCCACCCAACCTAGGTTAGTAAGTTTCAAGGATCCAATTCAAAGACCCCTTTTTTTAAAATAATCTTTCAACTCAAAAACCATTTTTAGAACACATTTTTAAAAACATCCTACTCTCTTGAGATTTCAAAAATCAACTCCAAAACCTTTTCAAATATTCCTATATTCTATCTTTGAAAATGCTTCTAAGAAATTCTCTTAAACTTGTCTCAACTAAAATGGCTAGACATTTAACATTTTTCAAAAACTATTTACAAAATTTTTTCAAGAATTCACAATCCTAATGTGTTCCTGCCCCTTTTATGGTTAGAGATTTCAAAGGAGTGTGATACATTAAATACAACCTTCAAGATTGTCCATATTAGGGTTTCAAAACTCTAAGTGTTTTCAAAAGCTCTTTTCAAAAATGATTTTTAAACATTACATTCTTGAAGTAATTTTAATCCTTCTATGGTTAGGATTGATCAAGTAGAAGTAAGATATTCAACAAGGATTCTATAACCCTAAAGTTTTAAAAGCCAAAAAGGGAAGTTTCTAGTCCTCCTTTCCAAACATATTTTCAAAACTCATAACCCTAAATGAGTTTAGTTCTTCAATGACTAACCTCTTAAGGTGATGAAACATTAAACATGTCTTTCATAAGGTATTCAAAAACAACTTTCAAAAGCTTTTTGAAGACAAGTTCTCAAGAGCATTTCCAATCCAAATTCTATCTCTAACGTTTTCAAAACAAGATTTCAAAACCTTTCCAAAGCTTCCTTGAGTTGTTTCAAAGCACTTTTAAAGCTCCATTAAGTTGTTTCAAAGCACTTCTAAAGCTTCATTGAGTTGTTTCAAAATATTTCAAAACTCTCTTGAGTTAATTTCAAAAACATTTAAAATCATCTTCAAACCCAATTTCAAAAAATACTTCAAACATCCCAAGTTCTATCTCAAAGGCATTTTTCTAAATTCTCAATTTCTCTTTTTCCAAAGACCTCAAAATCTTTAAATATTTCCAAAGACCTCAATGTGTCTTCAAAGCATTCCAAAGGCTCTAATGTGCCTCTTTTCTATCAGGCTTTTAACCCGAACTACGAATAACCTAATTATCGCCAAATGAGATACGTAGGCAACCTAAAATAGAGCGGTCATAACTTTTATTCCAACTCAAGTCCCCTTTTCAAAAGTTTCCACCAATTCAAAATTTCCTTCCTAAATCACTTCAAAACTTTATATTTTTAAACTTCTTTCCAAAAACATGCATCATGCATCATTCATCCAAAAAGTGATAACCAAACCCTGTTTTCAAAACTCTAAAGTGGATATTAAGCGAATAATAGTAACTGGCGATTCAAATGAGTGAACTAAAGGTGATTAGACATGTAGGTACCGAAAGGGCGGGGGAGGGTGATGATCTTAAGATATCTTTCCTACATGCAACCACCCCCGGACCATCAATTTCTATTTCAAAGACCAAAATTGAAGTCACGTTTTCAAAAGGGCTTTCAAAAGGTTATCTAAACCTCTTTTCCAAAAACCTTCTTAAAAATGACATTTTCAAAACCTTTTCAAAAAACCTAAGTTCAGTCTTCAGATTACACTTAGTTGTAGGTGACCTAACACATCTTTAACTATGTTAGGTAGTGACTCCCAATTTTTCAAAAAGCCCTTATTATTTTAAGATCAAACTTAGTCACACTCGTCCTTCTAGGAGGATGATTTCTAACAAGAGAATATCGTGCTTTTTCCTAAGCCAATAGAGGGCTTGGTTCCAAAAACCGGGGCATGACATTTGTAAAGCTTCATGAAGTTTTGACACCCGAAGCGCTCCACTTGAGAAACGATGCTGACTTCCGCTGGTGCTTAGGGACTACCCTAGTGACTTGTTCATTGCCGCTTGTGTTGGTTAGTTAAGCTGATAGATCCTCATTACTGCCCCAATGTGGGGGATGATTCTAGGTAAGGTTGTGAAAAGAATTTTAGTCTCAAAAGGGTTTAGCAAAGTTAGAAGGCTAATCGAGGAAGGTGAAGAACTACCACCGTAGCTCTAGTTTGTTTAAGGTTTCAAAAAAAAAAAAAAAGAAATCCTGCATTTGTTGTCATGTTTTCTAACTTTAAGATTTTAATGACTAGTTGTCTTAAGTCAGAACTATGGATGACTTGATTCTTAGGTTTCCCTGAGATACATAGGCAGCCTAGGTTCAATCCCTAGGTTTAGTCACAACAAAAGAAGAAAAATAGTATCCCTTAAAAGAGATTTTCTGAATACTACACAAGCTTGTAAGATTAATGAACCAAACTTGACAAGATAAAAGGCATTCATTTATGCTATCTTCCATATATATAATTTCTTTGAAAAATCCATTAAGCCTGTATTATAATGCTCTTAAAGTAACCTACTAAGGATCACACCCCACACTGGGGCAGGATGATGGGTTAAATCCCTAGCATAGGCTGTCGAAAGCTCTAATGGCTAAAAGTCTACAGTCAATATGATATGAGGCCATCATTTCAATTACCCTTTTTATATAAAAAACCATAGTTCTGACTTAGGACAACTAGTCATTAAAATCTTAAAGTTAGAAAACATAACAACAAGTGCGGGATTTCTTTTTTTTTTTTTTTTTAAACCTTAAACAAACTAGAGCTACGGTAGTAGTTCTTCACCCTCCTCGATTAGAGTAGGCTTCCGATCAGTTTGGTTAGGACTGGGAGCTAGAAGTAGGTGATTTCAAGAGTTGGGGGAAGGACTCCAACACAATAATTTTTTTGATTCCATTAGTTTGGGAGTCGATGAGATATTGGGTTCTATGTTTCAGTGAGAAGCAGATGGTAAGCCGCAGTTTGAGAACACGTCAGTGAAGCAAAGACTCGATCTTTTCTTTTTGCCTTCTTCTGGAGAGTTATGTGCCCATTTTTAATTTGGGGTTGACTTGAAGTTGAATATTAAGTAGGGATGGTTATAGGAGCTTGAAGGATTGGTGTTGACGTGACATGGTATTGAGGTTGCTGTTAAGAGATAACATTTGGTTGATGAATAGTCAACTCATCTTGTTCTTCAATATAGGTCAGGCCTGTGCGAGACAGAAGTAGTGGAAGCATTGTCTCCAACTTTGTTACTTGCTTCTTGAGTCTCCTTACCTCTTCTAAAAGTTGAGCTTGTCTTTGTATGAGTTGTGAACTAGGTGGAAGGTTGGATGGATCCATAAGTTTAGTTGTGCTCTTTAACCTAAAAAAGAATGAAAAAGAATCTCCTCTTATCTTGATAAGGTTTGAGGGGAACCATAATAAAGAAAAATGAATGAAGTTAGAATTTGAATTTAAAAGTTTCATGCAATGAATGTCATATGGATGTCCCTTCATTGAGGGAATCCAAACATGATGCTGAGTCCATTTTGGAGGTAGAGTTTTTGCCCCAATATGCAATACTACACCTAGTACCTGTAACATTCATTCATGGGAAGTAAAAATGATAACTTTATTATATTTAATTCATCTTTTACACATGAAATTTGAAAATACATTGTATGGGAGAGGGGAACACTTTTCATAGGATCTTTTGTCTATCTTTTTATACATTTGGCTGCCTAAACTACTCTTGAGTCTTCAGATTCGCCTTCTTTTTGCTTTGGATGGAGGTCAGTGAAAGATCTTGCTTTTTGGTTTCCCCTATCTTCTTAGCAATCCTATCTCCATGAACAAAGAGGAATTGGGGCCCCTTGAAAAGATGCCATTTGTATGCATGCTATGAGTCCCTAGAGGAGAAACTTTTAGGAATTTGGGTAGGCTTTGATTTGAACGAGAGTGATTTTGGACTATTCTCTTTGGGTTGATCATGTGCATGAGAATGCAATGACTTTGAACTATTTAGAGTTCGTGTCATAAGATGGATAACGATGCATGGGCAGCATAACAACAGTAAATAAGGAGTTCAATGGACAAGATAAGGAAAGTAAGGCAGTCGCTCTTTCCTTCTTGGTTTCGACAGAGGTCCGACTATGCAAGGGGTGCTACATGAGCATAAGGTTGGGGTAAACTAATGCTTCTTAAAAACCTCGATTCTCGAATCGTTAGACCTCTAGCGTCCAGCCTCGAGAGGGTGAACCCCAACTTTGGTCAATGATTCAAGCGGGGGAACTATCTAAAGGTTGTCAGATAAGAAGTAGACACTACATCTGCTGATAGCCAATGTACTGTTTCTCCTTCAAACTAAAGGATAGTAAGAGGTTATAAATGCAAGTACGAATGCAAATGCTTGTGATCGCCTCCATGTGCATGTGAAATTTTTACAATTGGATGAAAGAGCCCAATAACATACATCCATCATGTATCATTCATGCATTCATGGTAGTTAAAGCAATCATACAACATAAAATAAATATGAACAAGGGTTCACCTACAAAAGAAATACAAAGAATTAGTACTTTTCAAAAAACTCAATTCAAGATAAATATATGGATAATCAATGCAAGAGCATGAGTATGGAAACAATGTGAGAGCATGAACATGGAAATCGATGTAAGAGTATAAATATGGAAATCAATACAAGAGCATGAATAATAGACAATGAATACAAGTGACGACCCTTATTTGAAAACTTCGAACATTTTTGAAAATTTTAAAAATAATGGATGATTTTTACAAACTTACGACTTTTGAACTTTGAAAATTTTGAAAAGTGGATAAAATTGGACTAAGTAACTGGAGATTCTGGGTGAGTGAAGGGTGAATAGACATGACAATAACCTAACCCTCTAAGTGTCGTTAGTGGAGTGACCAGCTGTCATGCCCTAGTTTTCAATCGAGTCCTCTTGACTCTGGAAAAGCACAGTACTCTTGTTGTTAGAACCTGTTCTCCTAAAAGGACAAGTGCGATGGGGATTTTGAAATTGAAAAGTGGATAAAAGTGGTTTTTAAGTTTGAATAAGGGCTTTTTAGAAAAATTTGGAAGCACCACCTAACATAGTTAAAGATGTGCCAGGTCACAAAAAATTAAGTATAATCCGAAAACTGCACTTAAGTTTTTCAAAAATATTTTGAAAATATCTCTCTTAAGAAGGTTTCTAGGAAAGAGGTTCTTCACCAACATTTGAAAATGTTTTTAAAGCCTTTTTGGAAAATGTGACTCCGGTTTTAGTCTTCAAAATAGAACTATATGGTCCAGAGGTTATTTATGTGTAAGGAAGATATCCTAAGATTATCACCCTACCCTACCCTTTTAGTACCTACACATCTAATCACCCTTAATTCACTTATTTAAATCACCTGTTACTAAAATCCACTATTAATCCACTTAGAAAAGTTTTTTAAAATGGGATTTAGTCGTCACTTTTTGAATGAATGATGCATGATGCAAGTTTTGAAAGATTTGAAAGTGGTTTGAAACTAGACCTTTGAAAGAGTTGAAAGATTTTAAAAAGGGTATTTGACTTAAAAATAAGGTTATGACCTCACCTATTTGAAGGTTGCCTACGTATCTCATTTGGCAAGAATCAAGTCATTCGTAATTTGGGCAAGCTTTGAAAATTGTATGATTGAAATGCTTTTGAAAAGTGTCCATTTGAATGATGTGGTGACTACACCTAGGTTTTCCTAAGTTGCGTATAAATCCCATTTGACAGGAATTAAGTTAGTCGTAGTTCGTGCAAGAGCATGATTGAAAATAGACTCATAAGATTCATGGAAGGTTTTTGAAACTTAAACTCAAGATAGTTTAGACTTGGACCTTGAAGAATTTTGAAATAAAACTTGGAATGTTTTGAAGTGTTTTGAAAGCAACTCAAGACAATTTTGGAAAGCTTTTGAAATTGACTTGGAATGTTTGGGAATATTTTTGGAAACAACTCATGAGAGTTTTGGAAACTTTTTGAAACAACTCAAAGGAGTTTTGGAATACTTTTGAAATAACTTAAGAGAGTTTTGGAATGTTTTTGAAATCAACTCAAGAGAGTTTTGAAATATTTTTGAAATAACTCAGCAGAGTTTTGAAATGCTTTTGAAAATAACTCAAGGGAGTTTAGGGACGTTTTGAAATCTTGATTAGGGATTTTTGAAAATAGAGTTTGGATTAGAATAAGGCTAAAGGTCTTGTGAACTTGCTTTTGAAAAGGTTTTGAAAACCATTTTTGTACACCTTATGAAATGCATGTTGAAATATTTCATCACCTTTAAGAGGTTAGCTAATGAACAATTAAACTCTTTTAATACTATGATTTTTGAAAAATATTTTTAGAAAAAGGAGCTGGAAACTTCTCTTAAGGTTTTGAAAAAGTTTTGGGATTATAGAACCCTACTTGATATCTCACTTTTCCTAGGGAATCATGACATGAGATGACAAAGATTGCCTTATGAATGTGACTTTGGAAAAACATTTTTGAAAAAGGTTTTTGAAAACACTTAGGGTTTAGAACCTTGTCGCACCCCAATTTTTACAAAGGCCTCTTGGCTTGAAAAAAGCACGATACTCTCTCTATTAAAACCTATCCCGAGTTTGAACTTCAAATTGATTTTGAATAATCAAGTTTTTAAAAAAATTTGGAGTCGACATCTAACATAATTAAAGATGTGGTAGGTTACCTATAACTAAGTATAATCCAAATACTGGACTTAGGTTTTTGGAAAATGTTTGGAAAAATGTCCTCTTAAGAGGGTTTAAGAAAATAGTTTTTTAGCAACCTTTTAAAAAA
Organism: Euryodendron excelsum; assembly: GCA_033060915.1. Lineage (NCBI taxonomy): Eukaryota > Viridiplantae > Streptophyta > Magnoliopsida > Ericales > Pentaphylacaceae > Euryodendron > Euryodendron excelsum. The sequence continues at coordinate 52,427,156 of CM065378.1, forward strand.
ATTTTAAAGCCCTTTTGAAAACATGACTCCGGATTGGCGTTTGAAACTAGAAATCTATGGTCCGGGTATTGGTTACGTATAGAAAAAATATCCTAAGATCATCACCCTACCCCGTTCTTTCGGTACCTATATGTTTATTCACCCTTAATTCACTCACTTAAATCACCGATTACTAAAAGTCTACCTGTATCCACTTTCGAATTTTAAAAATGGGTTTTTGTCATCACTTTTTGGATAAATAATGCATGATTCATATTTTTTAAAAGATGTTTAAAAATAGAAAGTTCTGAAGTGATTTGAGATGAAAATTTTAACTTGATAGAAATTTTTGAAAAGAGAACTTGAATTGAAATAAAGATTATGACCACACCATTTTAGATTGCCTACATATCTCATTTGGCGAGAATCAGATCATTTGTAATTCGAGCAAGGGCCCGATACAATGGATTCATGGGAGTTTTGGAAGGTTGTTTTTTAAACTTGAACTCACGAGGGTTTTGACTTGAAATTGAATTTCGGAAAGTTTGAAATAGAAATCAAGAGTGCATTGAATGGAACTTGAGAGTATGGAAAATGTCTTTGTAATAGGACTTGAAAAAATTTTGAAATTAAACTTGAAGGTTTTTAAAAGTGCCTTTAAATAGGGCTTGGAGTGTTTTTTAATGTTTTTTTGAAAGTAACTCAAGAGAGTTTGAGAATATTCTTGAAGTAACTCAAAGGAGTTTTGGAATATTTTTGAAAGCATCTCAAGAGCGTTTTGAAATATTTTTCAAGCTTGATTTGATGATTCTTGAAAATGGAACTTGGATTTTAAAAAGCTCTTATGACCTTATCTTTGAAAAGTTTTTGAAATTATTTTTGTATACCTTATGAAAGGTATGTTGAAAATTATCATCACTTTTTAGAGATTAACAATTGAGAAAGTAAACTCCTTTAAGGATATAAATTTTGAAAATATGTTTAGAAAATGGGCTAAAAACTTCCCTTTAGGGTTTTGAAAACTTTAGGGTTATGAAACCTTAACCATAGATGTTTCACTTTTCCTTGAATAACCTTAACCATAGATGGCCTAAGATTGCTTCAAAGGTGTGACTCTTGAAAACCATTTTTTTAAAGAGTTTTTGAAAATACTTAGGGTTTGGAACCCTATTATGAACCTCGAAAGATTTCATTTGATATATCACCTTTCCTTGGAAACCCTAACCATAAAAGGGTTAGGATCACATTGGAGTTGTGAGTTTTTTCAAAGCATTTTGAAAATAGTTTTGTGAAAATGTTAAGGGTCTAACCATTTTTGGTTAAGACAAGTTTAAGAGAGCTCTTGAAAACATTTTAAAAGGAGCATGGATGCATTTGAGAAGACTTTGAAGTCAATGATTTTTGAAAACTCGAAAGAGTAAAGTATTTTGAAAACATACATTTCAAAAATGGTTTTGAATTGAGTGATGACTTTAATGGTCATGAAATTAGAGTCTTGAAGTCCACTAACCTTGGTTGGGTTGACCTAGGGTTAACTAACTTGGGTTAAGTTAATCTAAGGTTTGACAACTAGGGTTAGGTGGACTAGGGTTGAATGACCTAAGGTTATCCAACGAGGGTTAGGTTAACCTAGGATTGGATTGACCTAGGGTTACCTAACTAGGGTTAGGTTAACCTAGGTTGGATGACCTAAGGTTACCTAACTAAGATTGGGTTAACCTAGGATTGGATTAACATAGGGTTAACTAATTAGGGTTAGGTTTACCTAAGGTTAGATTAACCTAGTGTTAACTAACTAAGGTTGGGCTAACGTAAGATTAGATGACCTAAGGTTAACTAGCTAGGGTAAGGTTAACCTAGGGTTAACCAACTTGGGTTAGGTTAACCTAAGGTTGAATAACTATGGTCAAGTTAACCTAGAGTTGAACAACTAAGGTCAAGTTAACCTAGGGTTTTGGAGAGTGGTTTTGAACTAGGGTTTTGAACCTAGTGGTTTTGGAAGGTTTGAGAAAGTGATTTTATGCATGAATCTTGAAAGGGGTTTTCAAAACCATGATTTTATGTAAAGAAAACCTTATCCTTTTTATGTGAAAACTTTTGAAAAATCAACCTAAGAGAGTTGTATGCTTTAAAAACCATTTTATGAAAACCACTCAAGTAAGTATAGGGTTCATATGGTGGGTTTTTGGAAACCACTCCAAAGAGGGTTTTCTTAGAACCATTTCAAACATAAACTTAAGAGAGTAAAACTTTTGAAGATCAATATAGGATAGGTAGTTTTGAAAACTAGTTTGATGGAAACTAATGGAAATGAACATTTTGGAACCATTTCTTGAAAATGGGGTTTTGGAAAACCACTTTTAAGGTGTTGAAAATCACTCTAAAAAATAAGGGTCCATGTGTTCAATTTGAGGGGAAATCACCCAAAAGAGGACTCCATAGGACCATTCCAACCACAATATTCAAGAGAGCAAAATATTGAAAACCTCCCCTAGGGGAGGGTTATTTTGAAAACTTGGAAAATCAATAAAAACCTCTTTTGGTATAAGCTCATGAAGTTGTGTTCATGTTATGAGACCTGTGTCAATGTTGGTAGATTAGAGGACTTGATGGCTTTTAATACTTTTAAGCTACTACATTACTTAGACATATGACATCATGTTTTAATATCTCATTAGCATTACATACTTCATGTTAGAGGAGTGTGGACCATGATTGTGTATTGTTAAAAGACTGTGAATTACATTTCCCAATTTAACATGATTTTAGGTGTTAGGTGCTAAAGGAGGACAAGATCCATCAACGTCAATCAAGGAGTGATCTTTGTTATGTTGTATGTGTACATTGGCAGGTGAAAATATAAGATATTCTTAATCATATTGAATGGATAGGGTGGTTACTTGTAAGTGTATAAGTAGGGAATATTCATATTGAATTGTTTGACTATTTTATATGAGGTGATATTGGTGATTAAATATATAAGGTGATATCGGTGATATATATATATATGAGATGATATTGATGATTATATATATATCTGTGTGTGTGTGTGGTGATATTGCATGCCATCTATATCGTATGCTTTGCATTACACTAGAGAGAGTTAGTCATGGTGGGCTAACCAAAGGCTTAGTCACGGTGGACGGGCCTAGAGGTGCCACGGTGGGTATTCCTTGATAATAAGCTATCGATATATTGGGTCAACGTTATTTAAATCACGTGTACATTCGGGTGTTTCATGTATTGCATCATAAGCGATATTGCATTTCTTGAAGCAAATTATATTGTTGGTGGTGATGAGAGATGATTACATATTGTTCATATTGGTGTTTTATAGATGATTATATATTATTGATTGATGGATTATTTATTGACAACAAATTCTGTGATTATGTATACATCATTCTTTATGAGTTTGATTATTTATTGTGAACACGTTGACTTTTAGCTCACACCTATATCTACTGTTTCGACAGGTAATATGAAGATGACAGTTTGGTTCACTGTAGTCTTGGTCTTAACCAAGGTGGCATTCATGTTAGGATGTTATGTCTCAGGGCTTGGGAAAGCTCTTGTTGTTTTGCTTTCAATTTCTCGTCATATATGTATAAGACGTTAGGATTTGAGTTATATTTGTATTTTACCTCATGTTAGCTTTAGATATGAGAGTTTGTTAGGTACCTAGGTTTGTAATGATTTAAGTGTTTTATGATTTACTTTTAATGTCCATTATGGTATGTGTGGACAGGTTTTTTTTATCTATGTCATTGGTGTATATTCTATTGTGTCATTTTTCAAGTATGTGTTAAGGTGTCATTCGTAGGTATGATGATTTGTGCGATTACGCCTAGCCTAATATGATGTTAATGATGTCTACTTGGGATAAGGGTGTGACACTAAGCATGGCTTAAGAACCCTCTTGTTCCTAGCATGCAAGAAAGAGATGTAGAAGATGGGGTTAAAAAGAGAAAGCTCAAGTGAGCTTGGAGGGAGAAGAGAAGGCGAGGGAGAGACATAAACATAAATAGAGCTTCACCTTTGGCCTCTAAGCTCCTTCAATCCACCATTATTGAGTAGTCTTGAACTTAGATAGACTTAAATATGCTTGGAGAGCCTTGGATTTTGGATGACTTTAGGGTTTTTAGAATTTCAAGGTTCTGTGTTGAATTGTGTAGAGTTTCCCCACTATTTGTAGCTCTGAGTTACACTAAGGGGTGGCATAATATTTATAAGCAAAAGTGATGAGGCCTGGGGCATGTATTAATTGCACCTGGCTAAAATTTGGCCAGGTGCTTGTACTGGGCCAGTGGTTGAGTGCCATGTGGCACTCTTTGTATTACCCTAGGTTGGGCTACAAGGCAAGTTTTTGGATAATTTTATCAGAATTTGGGCACATGTAGCACACGCTCCACTATCGAGAACTTTTATACTGACTTTGCCTTGATATTTGTGCAACTCGAAAAAGATTCGAGAAAATCAGTGGCATTCACGATGTTCCCCACTGTTTTTTATAAATCAAGAGCCCTTGGCGAGCTTCAAAGGATTCCAAATAAAGGAGATATTTTTTTGAGAAGCATGCATGAAAATAAATTTTTTGGAATGATTGTGAGACGCTCAAAGGGTTTCTGAAAATTGTAGTTTTTGCACCACATGATCGTGGCCTTCAGGAAGGGACCTTCTTAATCGAACTGTACCAATGGGAGGTTCTTAGGACAAGTTTTAGAAAATTTTCTAATTTACGCATTTCTTAAGTCATTTAACGGTGCGTTTTAATTAGGAAATCAGGAAAAAAGTCAACCTCAGTGTAGCGTCTGTAAGACGCTCCGAGAGCTTCTTAAAGTAGTCTTTTTTGTACCATACGATCGGGGGTTCCGAAAAGCGATCTCTCCAATCAGACAATACAGATAGAAAGCCCTCCGGAATAGCTTTAGGGAATTCCTTAATTTACTCATTTCTCAAGTCGTTTGACGGTGTGTTTTGATCAGGGATTCAAAGAAAGAGTCAACCCTGACGATCTATAAGACGCTCCGAAAAGCTCTTATTGACTTAGAGGTGTTTTAAGTTAAGGGACTCACTTGAAAATGGTTAGGGATATTCAAAGGGGTAACCTAATGAATGCCAATTTGATACCTAGAGCCAGCATGGTTTAGGAAATGTTATGGCTATCAGGGGTAAAATGGTCATTTTGATTAAAACTTGTTGGAATTGGGCCGGGATAGATTTGAGTAGCATATCGAACATGTCAGACTGTCTGGGGATAGTCTTGGAAAGGTGGACTCACTATCTTGAGGGATTTGTACTTTCTTGAAAACGTGCCAGAGTGCCTGGGGCAAAACGATCTTTTTTACCACGTCTTTGAGAAAGTACAAACGTGCCAGAGTCAGTTGAAATGGCATATTGAGCATGCCAAACTGTCCGGGGACAGTCTTGGAAAGGTGGAATTATCATCTCAAGGGATTTGTACTTTCTCAAAGACGTGTTAGAGTGCCCTAGGGGCAGTTTGGTCATTTTTTGTCTTGTCAGGCTAGCAGGCGTCGGTGTTGACCTAAGTTTACGAGTGTTTCCTATTGAATCAATGCCTTGATTTTGATGATAACAAAACTTGGTTTAAGATCTAATAATTCTACTTAAGTGTGCTGATTAATTATTAAATTTTTATCATGACTTGAAGCTTATCACAATGAAAAACTTGTGATGCAAATATTAGAGTGAAGATTGATAAGCATGATGAGAGAACATATTCAGCAAAGCTAATGAAGGAATTTCAAGATGATAAAAATATTGGATTGAAGATTGATAAGCATGAAAGAATGGCATATTTAAAAATAGTGATCTTATAATTTCAAGATGATGGATGTCAAGGAAGAAGATTAAAAATGCTCAAAACCTTGAATAAAAAGAAGAAGTCATATATGTTGAAGAGTTCTCAAATAACAGTTGAAATATGAAGAGCTTAAGTCTTGGAAGCTCTCTTGAAGATCTTGAAGAAAACTTAGATCAATGGATGAAGTAATAGTGATTGAAGAGCTCTACAAGTAATCAAAATGGAGTTGATTTCATATTGAAGGATTGAAGATGTTCTTGAAGTCATCAAGCCTTGAAGAAGTCCTTTCAAGCCTCAAAAAGCTTAGTTGGATGATCCTTGAAGAGCTTGAAGATATTGAAAAAGATTGAAGAAATATCGCAAAAGTTAAGGATTTTCCTAAAAAGAGTCAACCCCTCAAGCAAAATAGTCGGCTCATTCAAACAGAGGCTGAAAATTCTGATGGAGATCAAAAGAGTCGACCCCTCACTCTAAAAGAATAGACTCCTTCAAACAGAGAGTTGATTTTGCAGTTTTAGACAAAAAGAGTATACCCCTAGCATAAAAGAGTCGACTCATTTGGGCAGAGCCTTAAAAAATCTGCTGAAACATAAAAAGAGTCAACCCCTGCAGCAAAAGAGTCGACTCATTTACAAAAACGGCTCTATTTTTTACAGTTATACTCTGTCGTTCTTGCATCAAATGGTCTCCCATCCACTACCAACGGCTAGAATCAATCCATGACTATAAATACGAGATTCCTACAGCTTCTAAACAGAAGGAAGAATGATTATACCTGCTATATAAAGAGCAAAAAACTAAAAATCTGTTGTGCCCTCACTGCTACATTTTTGCTGAGTGTTTAAGGTTATCTATTGAGCTATTCTTGTTCATCTACTCACTAGGAGAATTATTCTTTGTATAACCTTTATTCATTTCACTTGGGTGGATTTGTAAATCTGCGAGTTTGAGTGTTCTTGGGTAGAAACACTTGCAAGTTTGAGTGAAGTTTGGACAAAATCACTTGTAAGTTTGAGAGAAGCTTGAACAAAATCTCTTAGGTTGTGAGAGCTTAAGGAAGAGCTCTTGTAAGAGTGAACTGGGCACTTGTAGCAAAACTAGTAGCTGTGTAAGGGACTTTACATAGTGAAATACCTTCGAAAGAATTGAAAAGGAGAGGACGTAGGTAAGGTTGGTCGAACCTCTATAAATCTGATGCTCTTCTTTTCTTGCTTTGTTTTGCTTATTTGCTCACTATACATGCTTGCATAGATATATACTTTGATATATGCTTTACTTGCTTGCTATTTACTTTGATTAATTATTATTGAAGTATTTAAATTATTTTTAGTTGCATTACTTGATATAAATTTTATAAAACCCAATTCACCCCCTCCCTCTTAGGTTGCCTTCTTAGGCCAACAATGGGTATCAGAGCTTGTGCTTTAGTTTAAAGGCTTAACATCCTTAGAGTTGATCCATGGCAACCATGTTTGGAAGCTCTCTCGATGAGGGTCAATCCACCAATAGACCTCCTATGTTTAATGGAACAAACTATAACTATTGGAAGAATAGAATAAAAATTTATATTCAATCTGTTAACTACGAGTTATGGAGGATTATCGTTAATGGTCCTAAGATTCCCAGTAAGTTTATTGAAAGGGAAGTTATCTCTAAACCTGAAAATGAATGGAATGAGAATGACTTGAAGCTTATACAATCTAATACCAAAGCTATGAACATTCTATATTGTGCATTAGACCCAAATGAGTTCAATAGAATTTCTACCTGTGAATCTGCCAAAGAAATTTGGAACAGACTTGAAGTGACTCATAAAGGAACCAATCAGGTCAAGTAGTCCAAGATTAATATTCTTGTGCATAATTACAAACTATTTAGAATGAAATTAGATGAGTCCACAACTGAAATGTTTACTAGATTCACTGATATTGTTAATGGTTTAAAGTCTTTTGGAAGAGTTTATCCTAACAGTGAGTAGGTGAGAAAAATTTTAAGATCACTGCCAAAGACACGGGAAGCAAAAGTGACAGCCATACAAGAAGCTAAAGACCTCAACACTCTACCCCTTGAAGAACTTCTTGGCTCTCTCATGACCTATAAGCTGACCCAAAAAACGGAATGCTCAATAAGAAGAGGATAAGAGAAAGAAATTTGTTGCATTCAAGTCCACCACATCAGAAAATGAATCTGGAAGTGAAGAAGAATACGAGGAAGATCTTGCCCTCATCACAAGAAAATTCAAGAGATTCATGAAAAGAAGGTGGAAAGGAGGAAAGAAGTTTGAAGCAAAGGGTGAATCAAATAACAAGGATTCAACCATTATATGCTACGAACGCAAAAAGCCAGGACATATAAAAAATGAATGTCCTCAGCTGAAAAAGAAAGAAAAGAATGGAAGAGGGAAGAGGGCTCTAGCTGCAACATAGAGTGAAAGTAAAGATTCAAGCTCAAATGAATCTGAAATTCATGAAGTGGCTAACCTATGTCTTATAGCACATGAAGAAGAAACAGAGATAAATAATTCTGATTTTTCATTTAATGAATTACAAAATGCTTTCGATGATTTGATTATTGAATTTAAAAAGCTAGGCATCAAAAACAATCTTTTCAAAAGATGGTATCCACTCTCATAGAAGAAAGTGAAGAGTTACAAAATGAAAATGAGATTTTGAAAAAGGAAAACTCTGTTTTGAAAGAAAAAGTCACTGATTTAGAAAAATCTCTTTCTAAATGTGTTGATGGAAGAGAAAAACTTGATGCTATGCTTGGGAAACGAAATCGCTCTCTTGAAAAGGCTGAAATAGGTTACAATGCTTTTAAACATAAAAAGTTTTCAAAAGCTACAATCTCATGTTTTTGTTGTCATAAAAGAGGTCATTTTGCAAATCAATGTTTCCTTATAAAAAAATCTCATGCTACCAAGAAAGCTTGGGTTCCAAAAGGAACATTAAAGACTAACCCCACTGGACCCAAGATAATTTGGGTACCAAAGGTCAAAAGTTGAATTACTTGTTTTATAGGTATGCCTTCAAGCTAATTCCAAAAAGAATCAATGGTACTTGGACAGTGGCTGTTCAAGACATATGACTGGAGATGAAACTCAATTCACTTTTCTCACACCAAAGGATGGAGGATTAGTTACTTTTGAAGATAATAGCAAAGGCAAGATCATCGGTATAGGCATTATTGATAAAAATTCTTCAACCTCTATTGATAATGTTTTACTTGTTAAAGGTCTTAAACACAACCTGTTGGGCATTAGTCAATTGTGTGACAAAGGTTGCAAAGTAGTATTTTAATCATCTAAATGTGATGTAGTGAACATAAATGATAACAAGATCATATTGACTAGTCATAGACAAGACAATATTTACACTTTCAATTTAAATGAATTATCTTCTTGTAAAATCAAATGCCTTGCTGCTGTGAACAATGAGGATAGTTGGTTATGGCATAGAAGCCTTGGCCATATTAGTATGAGCATTTTTTCAAAAATTTCAGAAAATGAGTTAGTAAATGATCTTCTCAAGCTCAAATTTGAAAAAGACAAAACTTGTGATGCATATCAAATGGGAAAGCAAAACAGAGTCTCTTTTAAATCCACAAACATGCTCTTTACTTCTAGACCATTACAACTATTGCATATGGATTTGTTTGGATCAACAAGAACTTTAAGTTTAGCTTGTAAACAATATGCTCTTGTCATTGTTGACGATTACTCAAGATTTACATGGACATTCTTTTTAGCTCATAAAGTTAAAACAATTATTTTCTTCATCAAGTTTTGTAAAAAAGTTTAAAACGAAAAGGGATTTACAATCACAACAATTAGGACTGACCATGGGGGTGAGTTTGATTACAAACCTTTTGAAACATATTGTGATGAAAATGGTTTTGAACACAATTTTTCAGCACCTAGAACTCCTCAACAAAATGGGGTTGTTGAAAGAAAAATAGAACTTTGAAAGAAATGGGGAAAACAATGCTTTGTGAAAATAATTTGCCAAAATATTTTTGGGCTGAAGCTGTTAACACAGCTTGCTATGTGTTAAACAGACTTTTAGTGAGAAAATTTTTAAATAAAACCCCATATGAGCTTTGGGAAAACAAGAAATCAAATGTTTCATATTTTAGAGCTTTTAGATGTAAATGTTTTGTGTTGAATAACAATAAGGACAACCTCGGTAAATTTGATGCAAAATCTGATGAAGCTGTCTTTCTAGGATATTCCTCACATAGCAAGGCCTATAGGGTTTACAATAAGAAAACCTTAGTTGTTGAAGAATCAATTCATGTTACCTTTGATGAACTAAACTCTTTGTCTAGAAAGGTTGTGAGTGATGATGTAGATGATGTGGAGGAAAGCATGGACAAGCTGAATATCAATCCAACTCAAAGTAAAGTTTCACCACAAGAGAAAGGAAACCAAAACATTTCTTCAAGCCAACAAGATGAGAATGATGGACTGCCAGAGGAATGGAAGTTTATCCATAACCATCCTGTAAGCACCCCATTTTTGCCCGCTCGGCAATCTCCAGCCCAACCGGATTCGGTTTCCAACTTCACAACACATGCAGGCTCAAGATGAGCCTTTCAATCTCTAATCCAGTCAATTAGTAGCTTCTCAGGTCCACAAGGATCCGCTGAAGCCTTAAGCACCATTATTCCAGGCAGTTTTTCGGACCAGGCGATCCCGGAAAACTAACGCCATACAGGTAGCTTCTAGGGATCGGGCGATCTCGGGGACCAACACCTCATCAAAGATTCTAGACGGTTCACTTCTGGCGCCTGCTAGGCCGCCAATGTAGAATGTCTGTCATTCGGTAGTTCTCCGGGACCAGGCGTTCTCGGAGACCAACACCATCCCTCCAGGTAGCTTTCTGAGACCAGGCGTTCTCAAGAACCAACGCCACCCCTACAGGTAGCTCTTTAAGACCAGGCGTTCTTAGAGACCAACACCGCACAGGTAGCTTTCCGAGACCGGGTGGTCTCGGGAACCAACATCTCGATTAACACCGGTGCCTGCTAGCCCGACTCGGTGAAAAATTACCAAACCTGCCCTTTTGGGCCTCCAGGCACGTTTTGAGAAAGTTCAAAATTCCTCAAAACGATAAGTCTATCCTTCCATAATGTTGTCAAACGATCAGGCACCCCCCGCATGCCATTGGGTCCAAATCCGGTCCTATTTCGGCTCACTTTAGCCAAAATGACCATTTTGCCCCTAAACGGCTCAACACGGCACGAACCCCGCTGAACGGCGACAAACTCTCTCAAAACCATCCCCGAACAGCCTTACACGCCAAACACAATGTACCAGACCATTCCTGACCATTTCTAGCCAACTCTGGTCAAAATGACCGTTTTGCCCCTAGAAGCCCAAAAATGCCCCGAAGCAGCAACGGCCTTTGGATTTCGAGTGAGGGTTTCACCACGTACCCTTGTTTAAACCCAGGAACACCCTACGACACTAAACTCACATGACGCGATAAAAGTTCCCTGGAGCGCCTCACAGACGCTCCGCTTAAATTGTCTTTTTCCCTAATTCCCTAGTTATAACGCACCGTCAACTGACTTGAGAAATGCGTAAATTAGAGAATTCACAAAAGCTCATTCGTAGATCTTTCCATCGATACGATTCGATTGTATGGATCACTTCCCAAAGCCCTCCATCGTACGGTGTAAAAACTATAACTTTCAGCAACCCCTGGAGCATCTCGCAGACGCTCCGCCAAGGTTGACTTTTTCTCCAATTCCCTGATCAAAATACACCGTCAAACGACTTGAGAAATGCGTAAATTTGGGAATTCCAGAAAGTATTTCCAGAGTACTTTCCATCGGAACGGTCCGATCGAATAGATCGCTCCTCAAAGGCCTCAATCACATCAAACGAAAATAACCACTTTCAAACACACACGGAGCGTATCACAGATGCTCCACAAAAGTGTCCTTTTTGGCATGCTTCCCAAGACGATATCCCACGCTTCTGAACATAATTCAAACTCTTCGAAAACATGAAAGTTCATCGGAAGCACTAGGAAAACATCCCCAGTGTGACTGATTTCTCCGAAACCTTCCCGATTAACTCAATTATCAAGGCAAAGTTTGGACGAACTTGCCCGGTGATGGAGCGTATGCTACATGAGCTCAAATTTTGATCAGATCGACCGACTTTCGATCAACGGTTGAGATTTAACCAGTACATAGGGTGCCACGTGTTATTCTGGTAATGGAACAGTACCTGCGCATGTGGGACATGTGCACGACCAAAGTTTGACCATGCGCATGTAGCACATGCGCACGGTCTGTTCCAGATTGTCTATAAATAGAGGCCTCCCCCCTTGCATATTCCAGGTTCGAAATTGATACGAAACTCTGCTGAAATCACTCTAGAAACTCGAATCTCTATACATATCCCCCCCTCCAACACTTAGGCTAGATTCTACCTCTCCTAAGCCTATACACTCCATACACAAAGCCTCCTACATACTTGTACACTCCACTCAAGCCTCTCAAGCCTTCTTGAAATCACTCAAGCTCCAATCAAGATATTCATTGAAGATTACAAGAGTGTTGAAGGCAAAATGTGGTATCCCTTTTATATTTGTGCTCTTCCCCACTCTTCTCTTCTCCCTCCTAGCCTACTTAGGCTATTCTCTATTTTAATCCCCATCTTCAACCCCCCTTTCTTGCATTCTTGCATGCTTGGGAGCCACCGTGTAGGGGGACCTCTCACTAACCTACTTTAAGATGGTATGGCCTAAGAGCCTCTTGTTTGTATGGTGAAGCCTAAAAGCCTTGTATGTGAATCATGACTCCTTGCATATTATTATTTTGATCATGTCTTGTATGCTTGGCTTTATTTTATGTTTATTGCCATACTCCACAATATTTACATTGTTCTTAATTTTATGACATTTCCAAGTTCTACTTGTCCTTCAAAAATTATTCCAAGAGTTGGCCCCTTGAAGTTAAAGGTGAGACCTTAGGAGTCATGTCTTAGAAAATCCCTCATAACCCCCTAATTCATTCTTTTACATCATTGCATAAAAGTTGCTTTCTAACCCTCTAATTTTCAAGGTTTCCATTCTCTCTAAGTTAGTGGTTGGAAAGGCCCCATGGAACCCTCTCTTGAGTGATCTCCCTCTTTATTGGCCATATGAACCCTCTCTTGATGGAATGGTTCTCTTAAAAAGTGGTTTTCAAAATCCTCCCCTAAAGATGATTTCAAAAATGTATTCTCTCCACCTTTGCATAAAAATGATGCTCTAAAAATTACCATAATTATGTTGATTTTTGAACCCTTGTATTTTTGTCAAGATGGTGGTTATAATGGCCATGAGGAAACCTTTCTTAGAATGGTTTCCAATCACCAACCATGTAAACCCCACTCTTGACTAGAGTCAAAATTTTCATGGAAATGATCTTCATAAAGATTGCCAACCAAAGTCCATTACATATCATGTTTTGTTTTCAAAACTCTTTCCAAGAATGCATCAAACCAACTTTCAAAACCATTTTCCAATCCAACCCTAGGTTAACTTGACCCTAGTTACCAAACCCTAGGTTGACTTGACCCTAGGTTGACTTGACCCTAGGTTAACTTGACCCTAGTTAACCAACCCTAGGTTAACTTGACCCTAGTTACCACACCCTAGGTTAACTTGACCCTAGTTACCTAACCCTAGGTTGACTTGACCCTAGTTGACCAACCCTAGGTTAACTTGACCCTAGTTACCTAACCCTAGATTAACTTGACCCTAGTTACCAAACCCTAGGCTAACTTGACCCTAGTTACCAAACCCTAGGTTAACTTGACCCTAGTTCATTCACCTTAGATTAACCTAATCCTAAGTCATCCTAACCATAGGTTAACCTAACCCAAGTTAGTCAACCTTAGGTCACCTCTAACCCTAGGCTAACCCTACCTAGGTTAGTACACTTCAAGGTTCCAACTCTTGAACCCTTTTTTTAAATGACCATTCAAACTTTCAAATTATCCTCATAACCCATTCCTCCAAAACCTCCTATCCCATGACTTCAAAAACCCAACTTCATACACTTTTCTAATATTCCTATACTCCATCTTTAAGGCATTTTCAAAAACGTTTTCAAAAGTTCACAAACCTAAGGTATTCCTAGCCCTCTCATGGTTAGGGATTCCAAGGACAAGTGATAAATCAAGAACAACCTCTTAAGTAGTCCATGGTAGGATTCCAAACACTCCATTTTCAAAAACCACTTTCAAAAAATTAATCCATCCAAACATTCTAAAGTCATGTCTCCAAGGTCTTCAAAAAAAGACTCCAAAAACACTTTCAAGTTCTCTTGAGTCATGCCAAATCATTTTTCCAAGACTTCCTTAGAGTCCATCCAAAAGCATTTTCAAAACACTTCACTTCCAATTTCAAGTCAAAACTTCTAAGACCATAAAAAGTTTTCAACTTCCAAAGACCTCAAAGTGTCTTAAACTTTTTCAAAGACCCCAAAGTGTCTTTAAACCTTCCAAAGGCCTTAATGCGCCTATTTTCCATCGGGCTCTGGCCCGAACTACGAATGACCTGATTCTCGCCAAATGAGATACGTAGGCAACCTAAAATGGTGCGGTCATAACTTTTATTTCAACTCCAATCCTTTTTTCAAAAATTCCAGTCAATTCAAAGTTTCTATTCCAAACTCTTTCAAAACCTCCATTATTTTCAAACTTTTTTGAAAAACTTGCATTGTGCATCATCCATCCATTCGAAAAGTGATGACTAAACCCCATTTTTCTAAAGTGGATACAAAGTGGACCATGGTAACCGGTTATTCTAATAAGTGAACAAAGGGTGATTAGACATGTAGGTACCGAAAGGGCGGGGTAGGGTGATGATCTTAGGATATCTTCCTTACACGTAACCAACCCCCGAACTTTAGATTTCTGCTTTTGAAAGACCAAAATTGAGTTATTTTCAAAAAGGGCTTAAACAATTCAAAAGGTTGCCAAATAACCTATTTTCCTAGAAACCCTCTTTCGAGGGAATTTTCAAAAACCTTTTTCAAAAACTCTAAGTTTAATCTTTGGGTTAACGCTTAGTTTTAGGTGCCCTAACTCACCTTTATCAGGTTAGGTGGCGACTCCTATTTTTCTAAAAAGCCCTTAGTCAAATCAATTTTCAAACCTAGTCGCACTTGTCCTTTTAGGGGGACAAGTTCTAATGACAAAGTTCCGTGCTTTAGGGTCTCTGAGCCAAAAGGACCTTGGACACCCCAAAAACCGGGGCGCGACACATCCAACAGAGCAAATTCTAGGCGATCCATCACAAATGGTAAGAACAAGATCATCTCTTAGAAATGTGTGTAATCATCTTGCTTTTCTTTCACAAATAGAAACAAAATGTTTTGAAGATGTTGAAAATGATGAATCATGGATTATGGCCATGCATGAAGAGTTAAATCAATTTGAAAGGAATGAAGTTTGGAACCTTGTCCCTAGGCCTGAAGATCATCCTGTAATTGGAACCAAATGGATGTTTAGAAGCAAGATGGATGAATCTAGAACTGTTATTAGAAACAAGGTAAGACTTGTAGCTTAAGGCTATAGTCAAGAAGAAGGAATTGATTTTGATGAAACTTTTGCACCCGTATCTAGATTAGAAGCTATTAGAATGTTGCTTGCATTTTCATGTTTCAAAATTTTCAAACTTTATCAAATGGATGTGAAAAGTGCATTTTTAAATGGTTTTATATCTGAAGAGGTGTATGTTGAACAACCACATGGTTTTGAGAACCCTTTATTTCCAAATCATGTCTTCAAACTTACTAAAGTTTTATATGGTTTAAAGCAAGCCCCAAGGGCCTGGTATGAAAGGCTAAGCAAATTTTTGACGGAAAATAGTTTTACAAAGGGAAAGGTTGATACAACTCTCTTTATAAAGGTTAGATAGAGAAGATCACCAAGGTTTCATGATCCGCTTCCTATGATTAGCTTTTCAGAAAATTTCTAAACGAACAATTTCAACAAAATCTTTCAATTTCTTATTTTACTATGTTCAACTCTATGTATGATCATGACATGTTACTTGTGCAAATTTATGTTGATGACATTATATTTGGCTTTATTAATGAAAAGTTTTGTAAGGAATTTGCTAAGTGTATGCAGGGTGAGTTTGAGATGAGTATGATGGATGAACTCGATTATTTCCTTGGACTTCAAATAAAACAATCAAAGGAAAGAATCTTCATTAACCAAGCTAAATACATCAAAGATCTACTCAAGAAGTTTAGACTACAAAATACAAAACCATTGACCACCCCTATGAATACTTTAACAAAGCTTGACAGTGATGAGAAAGGTATTTCTGTAGATACTAAGCTATATAGAAGTTTAATAAGCTCATTGCTTTACTTAATTGCTAGTAGGCTTGATATTATGGTTAGTGTATGCTTGTGTGCTCGTTTTCAATCTAATCCTAAGGAATCACATGTTGTTGCTGTTAAGAGAATATTTAGATACCTTAAGCACACACCTAATCTTGGATTGTAGTATCCTAGAGGCACTTCTCTAAATTTAATTGGCTATTCGGATGCTGACTATGATGGTAGTAAGATTGATAGAAAGAGCACTAGTGGCTCTTAGAAATATGCTTGTTACTTGGTTTAGCAAGAAACAAAGCTCAGTTGCCCTTTCCACAGCTGAGGCTGAGTATATTGCAACCGAAAGTTGTTGTGCACAAATTCTTTGGATAAAACATCAACTGGAGGATTTTGATTTAACATTTGAACATATTTCTATTAGATGTGATAACACAAGTGCCATCAATCTAACTAAAAATCCTATCCAACACTCTCGTACAAAACATATTGAGATTAGACATCATTTTATACGTGATCATGTGCAAAAATGTGATATCTTGCTTGATTTTATGAGTACTGAACATCAACTTACTGTTATCTTCTCAAAACCTTTAAGTGAAGATAGATTTTTTATGATTAGGAGAGAATTGGGGATAAGCAATCCTTTATCTTGAATGTTTAGATGTTTATATGTGTTTGATAATGCATATGTACCTTTGAAATAGATTATGAACTTGTTTGATGCATTTCATAGCTTTTAAAAATACATCTCTGCATTTCTGAAGGAAAAAAGTCAATTCATGCCTTCAATGAGTCGACCCCTAAACTCTGGAATTAGCTTCAGAAGTCCTCTATTGAAAAGAGTTGACTCCTCTCGCCAAAAGAGTCGACTCATTTGAACAGAGAGCTAAACAAAGTCTCCCTCACAAAAATGAGTCGACCCTTTTAAGCCAAGAGTTGACCCATTAGCCTCAAATTGATCTAAAACTATAAAAACCCCTTCTCCCAAAGGAAAATGAAGACCTCTACCTCTACATTTCATATTTTTTGCTTTTAAAGAGATAGTTCAAATAGCATGGCATGTCATTCTCTAAGAAATATGTAATATCTTGTGGATGATTCTCTTTGTCAAAATTTCTCAACATTTCTTATCTATGAATGATTATAAAAATGATGTGTTTTGAGTCTCCTTGTCTTATCATTGTTAATTTCCTTGTAACTGTTGCATGAAGTGAATGCTTTAACTGATTTGATCATTGTCTTTTTGACAAAAATCATTTTTTTGTTGTTGTACCTGTTTATATTCTCCATTTCTTACTCGTTTTGATGATTTGACAAAAAAAGGGGAGAGTATATTCTCAAAAGACAAAAAGAGGGAGAGAATCTCAAAAGACAAAAAGGGGGAGAAAACACTCATCAATGCATTACTGAGTATAATTAATGATATACACATTACTCTTTAATTTCATTTCATTATCTGGTACTAAATGCTTGGCATAGAGTTATATTGCAATGAAGCATCAACTATAAAAGAAAGGGGGAGCATTGGTTTGATGAAAAAAGAGAAAAATAAAGCATGAATATTCTAAAGAAGCATCAAATGCAATGAATACAGTATGAATATTTTGCATTTCCAGATGCCTACATGCCCTAAACATTTAAGTTCGAATCTGCTTTGCCTTAAATCTGAAACCTAATTTGGAGCATATGTTTGGTTAGAAAGGGAGAGCAAAAGCATTAATATTTTGAATTTTTAAGTGCTTACATGTTCTGAATCTCCAAGTTTGTTGACTACTTTGATTGAATCGAAAAAATACTCTCAAGCGCAAAGTACAAAAGGAAGGGGGAGCAAATGCTTGATATAAAACTTTCATCTTCTCTACATTTTTCTGATATTGCAGATTATTAAGTTTATTAGATTTTGAGCATATTAAAAATCCTTTGTTAAGAGGGAGAGCAAATCAATATGACAATAAGAGAGAAATATTTGATGACATGATATTATAGAGGGAGAAATATTCTTTATTCAGGAGAAAATTTGGAATATGCATGAATGGTTTCTACTTTACATTTACATTCAACTTTTTGCTAGTCCTTTTTGACTGATTGACAAAAAGGGGGAGAAATACTTCATGAAAAATATATGAAAAAAGGAAGAAATATTATGTATAAATTTCTTAAAAAAAAAGCATGGTGCTTTAAATTCTTAATTTTCTTTATTCTCATGTTTTATTTATATTGAGCCCAATTGTATATATTTTTAAAGTTTTGTCATCATCAAAAAGGGGGAGATTATTGACTCAATGTCTTGATTTTGATGATAACAAAACTTGGTTTAATGATCTAATAATTATACTTGAGTGTGCAAATTAACTATTAAATTTCTATCATGACTTGAAACTTATCACAATGGAGAACTTGTGATGCAAATATTAAAGTGAAGATTGATAAGCATGATGAGAGAACATATTCAGCAAAGCTAATGAAGGAATTTCAAGATGATGAAAATATTGGATTGAAGATTGATAAGCATGAATGAATGACATATTCAACAATAGTGATCTTATAATTTTAAGATGATGGATGTCAAGGAAGAAGATTGAAAATGCTAAAAATCTTGAATAAAAAGAAAAAGTCACATATGTTGAAGAGTTCTCAAATAAAAGTTGAAATATGAAGAGCTTAAGTCTTGGAAGCTCTCTTGAAGATCTTGAAGAAAACTTGAATCAATGGATGAAGTAATGGTGA
Organism: Euryodendron excelsum; assembly: GCA_033060915.1. NCBI lineage: Eukaryota > Viridiplantae > Streptophyta > Magnoliopsida > Ericales > Pentaphylacaceae > Euryodendron > Euryodendron excelsum. The sequence continues at coordinate 52,446,039 of CM065378.1, forward strand.
TTGAAGAGCTCTACAAGTAATCAAAATGGAGTTGATTTCATATTGAAGGATTGAAGATGTTCTTGAAGTCATCAAGCCTTGAAAAAGTCCTTTCAAGCCTCAAAAAGCTTAGTTGGATGATCTTTAAAGAGCTTGAAGATATTGAAGAAGATTGAAGAAATATTGCAAAAGTTAAGAATTTTCCTAAAAAGAGTCAACCCCTCAAGCAAAAGAGTTGACTCATTCAAACAGAGACTAAAAATTCTAATGTAGATCAAAAGAGTCGACCCCTCACTCTAAAAGAGTCGACTCCTTCAAACAGATAGTTGATTTTACAGTTTCAGACAAAAAGAGTCAACCCCTAGCATAAAAGAGTCGACTCAATTGGGCAGAGTCTTGAAAAATCTGCTGAAACATAAAAAGAGTCGACCCCTGCAGCAAAAGAGTCGACTCAGTTACAGCAACGGCTCTATTTTTGATCGTTATATTCCGCCGTTCTTGCATCAAATGGTCTTCCATCCACTATCAATGGCTAGAATCAATCCATGGCTATAAATACAAGATTCCTACAGCTTCTAAACAGAAGGAAGAGTGATTATACCTGCTATATCAAGAGCAAAAAGCTGAAAATCTGTTGTGCCCTCACTGCTACATTTTTGCTGAATGTTTAAGGTTATCTATTGAGCTATTCTTGTTCATCTACTCACTAGGAGAGTTATTCTTTGTATAACCTTTATTCATTTCACTTAGGTGAGTTTGTAAACCTGTGAGTTTGAGTGTTCTTGGGTAAAAACACTTGTAAGTTTGAGTGAAGTTTGGGTAAAATCACTTGTAAGTTTAAGAGAAGCTTGGACAAAATCTCTTGGGTTGTGAGAGTTTGGAGAAAAGCTCTTATAAGAGTGAGCTGAGCACTTGTAGTAAAATTAGCAACTGTGTAAGGGACTTTACATAGTGGAATACCTTCGAAAGGATCGAAGAAGAGAGAACGTAAGCAAGGTTGGCCGAACCTCTATAAATCTGATGCTCTTCTTTTCTTGCTCTGTTTTGCTTATTTGCTCAATATACATGCTTGCATAGATGTATACTTTACTTGCTTTATATTTACTTTGTTTAATTATTGTTGAAGTATTTAAATTGTTTTTAGTTGCATTACTTGATATGAATTTTATATAACCCAATTTATCCCCCCTCTTGGGTTGCCTTCTTGGGCCAACATTTCCGTCACTCCGATGATTGCAACGAGTTAGTTTCTGAAGGTCTCTCTTTTTTTCAAAAAATGTGTCATGACCAAGAGGCCTGTTCGATCCCGTGACATTGGGGGTTTGATGGCATTCCCATTATTGACCTGTTTGTGAGTATTTTTTGCCACTCTAGCGACTTAATGGTTTGTGAGTATTTCTGTCACTTCGACGGTGAGACGTTAGTTCTGGAGATTGTCTGATCTCGGAAAGCTGTCTAATGGACATTTTACATTGGCAGGCTAGCAAGCACCAAAAGTGAATAATTTAAAGTTTGTGAGTATTTCCGTCACTCAGATGATGGTGATTGGTTTCAGAGATCGCCAAGTCTCGAAAGTTACCTAGATGTAGGGGTGGACATTGGGCAGCTCGGGCCGGGTCTACACAAAAAAAAAATTTCCATGGGACCCAAAACCAAATCTCAAGCCTACCCTATTAAAAAAATTATATTCCCAAACCCATCCAAACCCACCCATTTAACAAAGAATTTGTTCAATATATAATTTTCTTCTCTATAAATAATATTGAATAACATAAAATTTAATTACATATACATATATATAATATTAAAATATAAAATTTATATTATTATATATATAGATATATTTCGGGCCAAGCTTCAAAGACAATTTTCAAACCTGCCCATTAAACTAATTGGGCCTAAAAAAAAATTTTCAAACCCTATCATTTATGGGCTGCCCTATCGGGCTTGCGGGCCCATGACAACCCCTACCTGGATGTGCTGTTGGTTTCAGAGACCGCCTGATATTGAAAAGGTAAAGTTGCTGGGATTGTAAGAGAATGCCAAGGAGGCGTTTTGATTATTTTGGCTTTAGTTGGGCAATTAGGGCCTAGAAGCGATTGCTTTGACTTGATTTGAGTTTGGAAGAGCCAATTTGAGCTTGATAGTGCTGCGATGTTTTAATAGAGTGATAGGTTGGATTAGAAGTTGTCGAGTAGGCAAAAATGAGGTGCTTATATATATATATATATATATTTTTTTTTTTGGAATAGGCCTATTTTCAGATGACTTCACACATCTTTATCAATATTAGGTAGCAACTCCAAAACTTTTTTTGAAAAGCCCATATGAAAATCAATTACAAGAGATCAAAACTCCATCGCACTTTCCTCTTTTTCTCACAGGATAGTTCTTCCTTAACAGAGTATCGGATTTCTGGAGCCCATGGGCTTCTGAAAAAATTTGGGGGCGACAATGGCACTTTACAAGAAAAGTAGTTAACATAATTAATTCTGCCTATCATCTAGTAACGTCTCTTAAATCTAAAGAGGGTAATGCTAGCCCATCATTTGAGGAGAAAACTCTTCACAACTTTTGTTTACATTGTCACAACTTGTGGCTCCTAGTAAGGTCGTAGTGTGTGCCTAGAAAGCATGCCATGATATTCGTCATGTTCGAGCTGATTTGAGGAGGAGAAAAGTTGCAATTGAATTTAAGGGTTGAAGAACCGATGCTTCCTTGTTTTTGTGAGTGTTACTTTGCAAAACTTGTTTGGCTGGAGTGTTACCTAACTTTATTTGGAAATATGAAACCTCTTGAGGACTTTATGAATTGGCCTCCACATATCTTTCATCAGTTTGGCTCAAACTCTGTGAATCTCTTCTTTATGGCGTATTGGAATTTATAGCAAAATATAAACCAATTAATATTGAATAAGAGCCAGAGGAATGCTGTCTAAGTGACCAAAATCACCTATATTTTTTCATAGGCTTTTATCCAGGCGCAACCAAAAAACTGAGATATCGGCGCATAAAACGCATAATTTCCAATGGCTTGCTCCAGTAGAGGTCAATTCCAAGATTAATTTGATGGTCGTATTTTCAAACTTGGTCCAGTTTAAGGCCGACTCTGGCCTTCAGAATGTCCACTTGAGAGGTGACTCAGCTATGTGTCATTCAATTGATAAGGAAAAAGGTCCAGTGCCTGGTTAGTACTAAGGGTGTTTTTAATTCATGGAACAAAACTTGATTGAACAATGAGTCTTAGTTTGTCCCATATTTAGTTTCTAAACATGGCCTCGGTATAATAGTCTAATTGGAACTACTAAGCACCACATACTATTCTAGGGGAGGATCAATTTAGTAGTCATGGGATTGGGATAAGGTTTAAAATGACTTAATTACTCCTACCAGGTCACTTTAATTACTATTATATACTATAATACATTACAAAATATTAAAGCACGATAATATTATATAATATAAAATTATAATATAATAGCACTATATATTATATTACATTATATTATACTATTATTTATTGTATTACATTATAAGACATTAAAATACAGTAATAATATATCATATTTTTATTGCATAATAATAAATTTGTGTGACACAATATCATACAATATAATACAATAAAACATATAATATTATATAATATAATATAGTTTATGTATAAGTTTGTGCAATATACTACTCTATATTATATTGGATTTAATATTATAATATACATATTAGATAATGATATTATATAATATTATAATATATAATATACTATAGAATTATTAAATATAATATACTATAATTATATATTATACTATCGAGTAAATTAATCTATATTAAGTGACAATAAATTAACTTTGTTATTTAATAAGAGGAAATATGGTCATTTCACACCTTTAGTAGGATTAATCCAAACCTTTATCCAACGTGTAAACATACATGAAACTTAGGGATAGCTCGAGACTATGAGTTTTAAGACCTTGGCTAGCCTAGAAATCAAACATGCTTTGAGTGTTTGGTAATAATATCTATTAAATAGTGATACATGGTGTATGAATGTATTATCAATCTGAATTTGTGTTGCAGTGGATAGACTTGTAAAGAAAAATACCACATGATAATATATGATAGGGGATTATCTTAAAAATCTCTTCACTACCACAAATTTAAATTGTTGATGTATTTATAAAGAACATATAATCATTTGATAAAAATTACTATCGCGCATGCAATATTACCTAACTAATGAACTATTTTATTTTCCATTGATAAGAACGGATAGAAATCTCATTTATCCACATTTGGCCATATCGCTTTGTCATGTGGTAGTTCCTGTAATATATTTTTTTTGAGCTTTTGTGTTGTTTACGTGTCATGGTAGAGGAATAAAGTTGCCCATCGCTTAGCTAAAATGACCCAAGCTTTTAACTTCCAAAGGTTCTAAGATGGAGGAGGTACCCCACTCTCTAGCTTCTCTAATTTTAGCTGAGCTCCTAGCTGTAGGTAAGTGGCATTTCAGCCTTTTCTTACCTTAAAGAAAATGTATATCTATATTTATTCATCAAAAATATTTTATTTACTTCTGTGAACCAATTCAATTTAATTTGAACTAATTCAATTCGATTTTACAATTCCATGAATTAGATCCCCCTTTTTCTATTAATATGGACATGTTAGATTTATAAAAATTTAACTCTATTTTCAACTCTTGAGAAATTAATCTATCTATCATACTTCAAGTAAACAAATGCAATTGTCTTTTAAATCTATAATAAATTAGATATAAGCATTCACTTCATTAGAAAATTTTAAACTAATTCTAATTAAATGGTCATGTTACTTAATTCTCCTAGGCTCTAATTAATTCTTAGAGAAATTATTTGTTTAGAATTTAATTAATTCTGTTAGGCTATTCATATTACTTAATTCTACTAGGCTAATTGGGATAATCCCTTTACTCGAGTAATAGGTATTTGCACTTGGGGATCTCTTCTAATTGAGAAATTATCTAGTATTTTTTGAAGCGTCATGTGCTTTTACTTTCCTATCGCAAAAGGGGTGAGTTCTATAACTGTTAAGTGTAGTATTTAATCTATCTAATGGAGAGCCTACACCAATATAATATAAGAGATAGGTTTAACAAAAATGATATAGTATTTCAAGAGCGTTAAATAATTTTTCAATGAAACTCATACCCCGTTTTACTTGGAGAGCTTCCACCATCTCTCCCCCAATGCTGCTGGTAAAAATTAAAAGAGGCCATTACGAGGGCCTGGCAGTGTATTGATATGCCACTTCTAAGTGGGTATAGGTAAGCAACTACGCGTATTACTTTTTGTTTTTTTTTTTTTTGGTGGGCGGGGGGAGCAGAAATGAGAATCTAGCTTCCTCTCAGTACATTTTATATTATTATTATTATTATGCGACGAAATTCCCATGTCCATCTTTTGGTTGTTTTTATGCGTTGCAATTTAAGAAGAATGAAAAAGTGTATTTGTAATTTTCACAAACAGGACACGCACGCGTTCTTGGCTCCTCGCAAACACGTAACAATAGCATGTAAATAATAACAGATCTCTCCACTCCGGAAGAATAATAGCACTTTACCTTCCATTTTTCGAAACATCTACTGCCAAACTCTAGACTAGACGAAGGGAGATGCTGGGAGCCAAAAGCCTAAGCCTCTCCTTCCCCCCGCTACTCTCATCCCATGAAAAAGCCCTAAGACAACTTCTTCCTAACTCTAACCTCAACTTCCCCCTCTCTACCACCACCACCGCCGCCGCCGCCATCGCCACCGGACCACTCTACAATAAGTCCCTTTTTCTCACTTCATGCGTCAGCTCCTCTCTGTCAGTGTCAACCCCGGCACCGGAGTCCTCCTCACAACTAATTGTACTCGAGCCTGAGTCAATACCAGCTCAGTTGCGAGTCAACATCTACTCCGAATCTCTACCCTTTATCCAGAAGTTCCGTGGCAAGACCGCCGTAGTCAAGTATGGAGGCGCCGCCATGAAATCCGAGTCCCTCCAGTCGTCGGTAATCACGGACCTCGTCCTGCTGTCCTGCGTCGGAATCCGCATTGTCTTCGTCCACGGCGGCGGCCCCGAGATCAACCAGTGGCTGGGCCGCCTTGGTATCCAGCCCAAGTTCCTCAACGGCCTCCGAGTCACCGACGCGTCCACCATGGAAATCGTCTCAATGGTCCTCGTCGGCAAGGTGAACAAGCACCTCGTCTCGCTCATCAACAAGGCGGGTGCCACCGCCGTGGGCCTCTCCGGCATTGATGGCCGCCTCCTCACGGCCCGTCCCTCCTCGAAATCCTCCCAATTGGGATTTGTGGGCGACGTCGCCAGCGTCAACCCCGCTGTCCTCCGCCCGCTCATCGAGAACAACCACATTCCAGTAATTGCCTCGGTGGCTGCGGATGAGGCGGGGCAGTCGTACAACATCAATGCGGACACCGCCGCTGGGGAGTTAGCCGCGGCTTTGGGGGCGGAGAAGCTGATTCTGTTGACGGATGTGGCCGGGATTCTTGAGGACAGGGACGATCCGGGGAGTTTGGTGAAGGAGATTGACATCAAAGGGGTCAAGAAAATGACGGAGGACGGGAAGATTGCTGGCGGGATGATTCCAAAGGTGAATTGTTGTGTGAGGTCAATTGCGCAAGGGGTTCGAACCGCGAGTATCATTGATGGGCGGTTACCACATTCGCTGCTACTCGAGATACTCACTGATGAAGGTGCCGGAACAATGATCACAGGGTGAAATATTATGATTATCAGATGTAAAACTAGGTAAGAATTGGTTAGCATTGGATGTTGAGCAATCAGGCGTTGATTTCTGTATGTTTATGCTATAACTCTATATTGGCTCTGTTTTGTACTGAATTAGTACTCTTAGTCCTGGTTACCCACTAGGCTACTATGCTATAAAACAAAATAATTGATATAGAGTTCTATTGCATTTTGTTTAAAATTTTGTGTTCTTGTGAATATCTCATCTTTTGCCTCTTGGTATCAAATACTTTTGAATTGGAATATTGGACAACAATTATAGTGGTTATATCGCTTATGAAAGTTATAAAATAAAAAAATATGAAATAATGGTCCTCCCTCTACATCTGTTACTTTCATCTACTTATCACATATGATTGTAGTTTAGTTTTGTATTGAGCATAGTGTTAATTAAGCTGCATCAAATTATCTGATAAGGTAACTTCATGTAAAATATTTTCTGTAGAGCCAGATCTCTGCAATGATAACCAAATTAGCTTGCTTTATACTTCATATAAAGCTGGTTTTGTGCTCCTAGAAATTCAAAATATCTCCCTTTTGACAACAAAGGGTTTAATGTAAAGATTAAAAATGTAAAAAAACAAGAAAAAAGGTGGAATTTAATTTTGTATTATTATTTGCTTTTTTAATGGAGTTGTACTATCCCTTTGGGTGCATGAATTTTGTTTTGTTTTCAGATTATGCAATTGGCACAGGGTTATAAATTTCTACTCGAGATTTGTAATATTACGTTTATTTGCTCACAGAAGGATCTGAATTTCTAGTTTTTATTCTTTTTACAATTTTGGTTCTATGTTCTGACTTAGGAACCCTTCTGTTTTGCTTAGGATTCAATTGCATCATACTCATAAAAAGTAGAAAAGAAAAACAAAAGATTCAACTTGCAATAGATCGAACTGCAAACTGCAAGATTGTAAATACAAATTGGAAAAAGCTTTCATTGCACATAGTAAGTTATTCCCCTAAAACCCCTATCAGCCAATTTTCATACCAGTATTGCGTGCTGCTTGATGAGGTTAAAGTAGCATGAACTTGCCAAGTCTAATGAATTTCAAAAAACAGCATAGACTGCCTGATCAGGTTCAAATTTTCTCCAGATAACATTTTGTTTTTAATTTAGGTATTTTTTCATCCGATGGGTAGGTAGATCTATTCCATTACACGGACCACGGGATGGGCGTTCAAATATTACCATATTTTATTTCAGAAGGTTTCAATTTAAGCAACGAGAATTGGGAAAAGACTAACATTACCCAGAAACCATAAGTTCTGTTGCTTCAGTGTGCTAGCTTGTTTCATGTTGCTTCTGTACTGGTGTGGTTAATATTTTCCCTTGTACTGCTAGAAAAGCATGATATGACTGAATTTCATATGAATGTTGACATTTTCCAGAACAATATTTATAAACCTCTTTTTCTTTGTCTTAAAAGTACTAGTTGCATAAGGCCTGACAGGGTCAAATGAAAGAAGATGAAAAATTATGGCTGTTGGATTTAACACGTCAGCTTACACCCTTAGTTATTAATTTAGATACCCGTTTTCTGTTCTTTGCTTAGTTTACTTGTGTAAACATTAGTGTGCCTGAGAACTCATTCCTTGTATGGAAAGATCCCTCTCTCTTTTTGTCTATGGTCTTGGGTTCAGAGTGGCACTGAGTTGTTGCCTGGTAATAACTAGCTGAGTTTTATTTTTATGGCAAAGTGGCCTCAGCATACCTCATCTCTGTGACCTCTGATCTCAGGAAGAGGGAACTGAGAATGTCCATAGAGAAATGGCACGGTTATCATGTTTAAAGTAACAATGATGGAAAGGTTGTGCATTGCCCTATGTTTTTATTTTGTTTATTATTGTTATTGTTTCTTTGTGGGTGTTCCTGCGTAAGAGAGAAGGAAAAGAGGGGGGGGGGGGGGGGGGGGGGGGGGGGGGGGGTGGTGGTGTTTAACTTGTGGTGCATTGGGGCTGAACCTTTTCTATTAGAGATGATATTTCTACTTACTGAGGCAGCATTGCAGATCTCAAAGAAGAAATGTCACTTGTGGTCCTTCAAGGAAAGTCCATCTAAATTATACATTCTACTACTGATCCTAAGGGTTGACCTTGTGAACAGACTATCACTTTCTGAATTTATTGTTAGGTTATTTGGTATTGTTTGAACATGCTCCAGTGCGAATTCCTGTGTCCTGATAAGTTATCCCATTGTACAAGAGAGAGAGAGAGAGAGAGAGAGAGAGAGAGAGAGAGAGAGAGAGAGAGAGAGAGAGAGAGATGTTTATTTTTTATTTTTTTTATTCAGATTAGTACCAATCCACTCAGAATATGGCAGGTTGGAGAAAGCAACATCATCACGGATAGCAGTGGTTGCCTGCACCAAGAAATGCCACATAACATATAGGTATGTGTAGGTTACTTACTTCTACATGCTATAGTGTGCATTGAAATTGTTCATCCACAGATCTTGGCTTCAATTTTGTGGGCCGCTGCTGAATCAGGGTGATTGCATGGCTATTCTATTACAATCTGGTCAACAGCTTTTATGGCCAAAAAGAAGCCCTTGTTTTTTTTATGGGAGATAAAAGGTAGGTTTTCTATTTTTCTCAATAAAACATTATAATTTTAAGAATTTCATGTGGGTTGACTTTCTACTATTGTTGAGTTCACGTTTATATATTATTTCTGGGTGAATATAATTATGCCTGTTCTGATGGAATATTTCTATGTTTGCTTGTTTCAGATTTTTGTTTGCTTTTCTATATGGGGCCTGCTCCTTCAGATTCAGTTTGTTTTGGATTTACTCCACTGATAATTTATATTTGGAGTCAACATGTCCTGTACGTCAATTACTGTATCTTCCAATGTCAATCTCACAATCAAAAGAGAGTTAGACATAAGTAAAAGTGGCTGAACAAACCAATGGATGTCGTTCAACTTACTAGTCAAAAACCAATGTATTCATCATGGTGAGTGGGAGGATCACTTCTCACAGGTGTCTCAAAGTTTACTCCCAAGACCAGTTTCGGATCATTTTCCTATTCTTCTCCATTGTGGTGGTAATAAGAAGGGGAAAAGTCCATTTAGATTAAAAAATATGTGGCTTCAAATTGAGAACTTTGTGGATAAAGTTAAAGGTTGGTGGGATAATTACATGATTTTGGGATCTCCAAGTCTGGTTCCAGCTAAGAAGTTGAGACCCTTGAAAGAGGATCTAAAACAGTGGAATAGAGGCAAATTTGGTTACTTGGGAATTCATAAAGCTAGAGTTCTTGAAGATATGAAGGCTCTTGATGGATTGGAAGAGGAGAGGGTTCTCTTAGAAGAGGAGCGTTTAGAAGAGTGTCCAAGAAAGAAGAGTTTAGCAGTATTGCTAAGATAGAGATTAGTTGGAGGTAGAAATCTCGACAATTGTGGCTTCAAGAGGGGGATAGAAATACTCGTTTTTTTTCTATAAGATGGCCAATGCTCGTATGAGATGCAACCTTATAAAGAAGATTCAGGTGGGGGATTTAGTGCTGACTTCTGAGGAGGACATTAGGGACAGGATTGTTACTTTTTATAAGGATCTTTTTTTTGGTTCTCTGAATTGGAAACCTGTGGTTGATGGGGTGGAGTTAAGCCCGATATCTAGCGAGGAGAGGTCTTGGCTAGAGAGGTCGTTCTCTGAAGAGGAGATAGTCATAGCTTTGAGTTCTCTTAATGGTGATAAGACGCCAGGGCTCGATCGGATTACGTTAGTATTTTTTTAAAAATGTTGGGGAGTGGTTAGGGAGGAGGTTTTGGGTATGTTTGCCTACTTTGAGCATAGTGTTTTCGAGAAAAGTCTCAATGCGACTTTTGTGGCTCTAATTCCTAAGGAGGAGGTGCAGTTAACATTAGAGATTTTCGGCCGATTAGTCTAATTGGTGGGGCGTATAACTTATTGGTTAAGGTGTTGGCAATTCGTTTGAAAGAGGTGGTGGGTAAGGTAGTTTCGGAATCTCAAAATGATTTTGTGGGTGGTAGACAAATTTGGATGTGGTGTTGATGGCTAATGATAGTCTTGATTCTAGGCTTAAAAGCGGTAGATCGGAGTTGATTTGCAAGCTAGACATTAAGAAGGCCTATGATCACATTAATTGGAGCTTCTTGCTAAGAGTCTTGGAGAAGATGGGGTTCAGGATTACATGGCAGAAAGTGGATTTGCTTCTGTGTGTCCATTGTGAGGTTCTTGGTTCCTTGACAGGTTTGTTTGAGTCTTAAAGAGGTTTGTGTCAGGGAGACCCGCTTTCTTCGTTGCTTTTTATTTTAAGAATGGAAGTTCCGAGTAGCATGATGAGGAAAGCAGTTAGGAACAATTTCATTGAAGGCTTTGAGGTGGGCATAGTGGAAAGTCAAGTGCTTTCAGTCTCCCATTTGCTTTACGCGGATGACATTTTGATTTTTTGTGGGGCTAATGCTCAACATTTAGGTTATCTGAGGTGTGTCTTACTTTGTTTTGGGGCAGTGTTTGGATTGAAACTGAACCTGGGAAAGTCTTCTTTGATCCCAGTAGGTGACGTGCTAAATGTGGATGCTCTTGCTTTCATCTTGGGTTGTAAGGTGGAGGGATTGCCATCTGTCTATCTAGGTTTGCCCCTAGGCTCGTCCTTCAAAACCAAGGCAGTGTGGGATAGGGTCATTTAGAGATTCTAACGTAGGTTGGCAGGGTAGAAAAGACAATTTTATCCCAAGGAGGGAGGTTAATGCTGATCAAGAGTACCCTTTCGAGTCTACCTACCTACTTTATGTCTTTTTTTACCATTTTGGTATCGGTTGCTAAGAGATTTGAGAAGTTGCAGAGGGATTTTCGTTGGAGAGGTATCGGGGATGAGTTTAAGTATCACCTTGTTGATTGGGATACCCTACACTCTCCTCTTAGAGAAGGTGGTTTGGGCGTTCGTAATCTGGTAGTTTTCAATCAAGCTCTTCTGGGAAAGGGGTCATATAGATTTGTGTGTGTAGGGATAAGTTTTGTAGGAGGGTAGTGTCTTCTAAATATGATGGCAATTGGAGAGATTGGTCTACTTTGCGAATGTCTGCTTCTCATGGGAAAGCCTTGTGGAAGGGTATTAGAAACATGGAGTGTTGGTATGTTTTTTAGAGTCAGATGAGTTTTGTGGTGGGTAATGGCTATAGTATCTGCTTGTGGAGCCATCGGTGGTGTAGGGAGGAGTGCTTGGAGGTGGCATTTCCTAATCTTGCTAGGATTGCTGGCGATAAAGGTGCGGCGGTGGGTGATTATCTTGTCTGTAATGATGGTAATATTTTCTGGGATATTGTTTTTAGAAGATAACTTAATGATTAGGAAGTGGAGGAGCTGGTGACTCTTATGGGCGTTCTTTATGGTCTTCATCCTGATGGAGTAGGTGATGACTCCTTGAGGTGGTTAGGTTATGAAGGTGGAACTTTTCAAATAAAGTCTTTCTTCCGGATCCTTCAAGGTCACCAAGTTAATTTTTTTCCTTGGAAAGGAATACAGGCATCTAAGGCTCCGTACAAATGTGGTTTTCTTTGCTTGGATAGCGTCCCATGGCAAGATTCTTACCATTTATAATTTCATCATAAGGCATCATATTCATGTTAATTGGTGTTGTATGTGTAAGGTGGATAGTGAGTCAGTTGATCACCTTCTTATTTATTGTGGTGTGGCTTATGAATCCTGGGTTTTGATTTTGAGATGGTTTGGTATTGAATGAGTTTTTTCCAAGAATGTTTTGAATTTGTTTCTCTCTTGGAGGGGTGTGAGAGTTAGGAGAAGGAAGAAGGCCTGAGTTTTGGCACCTATAGCCTTGATGTGGATTATTTGGTGCGAGTAAAATAGGACTTTTGAGGGAACTAAAACTTCTATTTTCCAAATTAAAAATAGATTATTAACTTTACTGTATAGTTGGTTTAAGGGTTCTGTTAATCCATCCTTGAACCAATTCCTTGATTTTGTGGAGTTTTGTAGGTAATTCTTTGTATAGTAGGTATAGGTTGTTTTTTGACTCTTGATGTAAGGGTGGCACTCCCTTTGTGCCTTTCTCTTTTTTTATATACTTACCTATCAAAAAAAGATTGTTGAAGAAATTTATTTTTATGGCTTTTTAAATTATCAAAAAAATAAAAAAATTATGGCTCCCTGCTAAAAGGAAAAAAGTAGAAAGACAATAGGAAAGAAGTTAGATATAATTTTTGTCGTTTGTTTCAGTTAATTGTTCTGGTTATGTGTATTTTCATATATGGAATGTGGTCTGCATTTGTTGTATGTACATTTAAATAACTAAATGCAGAATGATTAAGAGCACTTTATCGAGTTTGCCTATTTACTTTATGTCGTTATGCTCCGTTCCTTCGTTGGTTTCCAAAAGATAGGGGAAGATGCAAAGTGATTTTTTGTGGAGCTGGATGGTGATGAATTTAAGTATTATTTGGTGGATTGAGACACTAGTTGCTTGCCTCTTTAAGAGGGTGGTTTGAGAATCTTTAGATTGGAGATTTTTACTCGAGCATTTTGTGGGAAGTGACTATGGATATTCTCTTGTGAGCATGAGAAATTTGCTTGATCTACTTAAAACATTAAAGAGTAGGTACGGCGAAATAGTACATAATAAAAATAACCAGGTAAGATCGGGGGTCGAACCACAAAGAATGGATGTAATAGTTAAAATCAGATGACAAACGTAACCTAAAGAAAAAAAAATATTTTTGTAGTTTTGAGATGGAGGTTGCTAAACTAGATATTAACATAAACATAATAAAATAAAACAGTCTTGTATTCAATTGATTCAATCACTTGATTAACTTGAGAATGATCAATATAGGTTTATCAACTGCTAATCGTTTAGCTTACTCGGATCTTATATATTAGCAGATGAGTATATTTAAAATAATTAATCACTAAAATATGACGTTAAAGTCATAAAATCCTCATCATCAACTTGTAAACACTTGGCAATGTTTTGCCAGGGTATAATTGTAATAAGCATAATTAAAGGCACATGTTTTTAAATGTTCTAGTTTAGAAATTTATTCAATTAAAATCAAAGACATAAAGACTGTAAATGATGTTAGATGGTTAGATAGCTAGAAAGTTAGATGGTTAGATAGTTAGAAATGGAACGAAGTCATAGGTTTGTATAAACTGTTTAAATTCCTTTGTTAAGGTAAGGATGCAATTAATTGTTTTTGAGGCCACAAAGGTATTATTATTATTATTTTTTTTTTTCTTATTTATTTTGGATAACCTTATTTCGGGTTAATTTACTGCCTATTTAGGTCGGCACTACTCACTAAGGTTATTAATACTAACACTTCTAACGTGTGTTTGTTTTGTTATTTTTGTTTCTTCGTGTAGGTGACTTTTTAACTTTTATTTTCATTCCTTCTTTTAATTTTTTTTTAGTGTTTTCTTTGGTCAGAACGGTTCATTTCTTATAGATTGCGTATACTTGTATGTCACAACACTTCTTTAGGGATGTTCATAGGCATTTAGTGAAGATTTTTCTCTTACTTACCACACTCTTTCTCTATCGAGGACTCCTGTTCCAAATTTTCGATTAGTAATTGATCTGTGTCCTATACTTGTGGCCAACATTAATGATGGGGCTAACAACTCTCAGGGTTTGAATCTCCCTCTTAACTTACAACTTTCAATAGATCCTAATGATAGAAGGAGTAACCATGACGACATGATACCTCCCCAACATAGAACAATGTGGGATTATATGAATCCCGTAAGGCAAACCCCCACATTATGCATAGTATTTCCTGAGCACCAAAACACGCTCAATTTGAGATTGAGAATGCTACAACTGTTGCCTACTTTTCATGGTATGAATTCTTAACGTCCATATATTTATATTAAGGATTTTGAGCATGCATGTTCGATATTTTAGGATAACTTTGGTTCACGAAAAGTTTCACTTTTAAAACTATTCCCGTGCACTCTGAAAGACAAGGCCAAGATATGGTTTAATTTATTGAGGCCTAGGTCTAAACACTCTTGGTATACACTGCAAGAGGAATTTTTGAAATTTTTTTTTCTTGAACACAAGATTGTGGTGATTCATTGCCAAATCTCTCAGTTTGTCCCAACTTTAGGTGAGACCTTCTTCTAATGTTGGGAGATGTTTAAAGATTTTTTGTTGTCATGTCCACACTATGAGTTTGCCGATTGACATATCATCAACACCTTTTACTCTTTATTAATCCCTCAATTGAAGATGTTTGTAGAGTCTATGTACGCAGAGACCTATTCTGATAAGGATTTCACTGAAGCGTATAATTACTTTGACTACTTAGCTAACTTGGCTAGAGATTGGGCTATTACTGGGATCTAAAATTTTGAAACTAGGCCAACCACACAACATCAAGGGGTTAAGTATCAACTTGAGAAAGTTAACGATTTGAATGCTAGAGTTATCTCACTTTCCCATAAAGTAGAGAGATTATGGAGATTTCTAGAGTCAATGTCATAGAGGTTGAGCTTACTAGTTCACCATGTTTAGTGTGTGACATTTCGGAGCATGATACTTGTGGGCGACCTTAGAGGCCTGGGTGTATGTGTACCCTCTGGAAAGTATGATAGTCACTCAATGAATGTCGAACCAAGCAAAGAGCGAAAGGGAGAGGATCAAGGGCAACCCCAGAGAGAGAGAGAGCAGTGAATTGGAGAATCCCCTTTGATACCAATTGATAAGGGTTTGATGTCTCTTGTCTTTGGAGGAAGGATGTGTTGTTGTCTTTGGAGGAAAGATGAGACCTTTATATAGAGATGGAGGGGGCAACCTATGGAGGGACACCCTTTTCATCGTGGGTGGAAGGGCTCTTCATTCGGGATTCGAGGGAGGTGTGGAGCAATGAGTGGAGGGGCCCTCCATTCTGGATTCGAGGGAGGTGTGATGCTCCACAGCATATTAAAGGGCCTTTGTCTCTGCTTCCTTGGTGATGTCATCAAGTATCTTGGGGTTTCTCTCTCATTGTGGTTGGTCAGGAGGATCCCTCGATTTACACCCTGACGAACCCATAGATCTTAGCCTCCAAATTACAAGTCCCTGATGGTCCTGTGTGGAGGGTCATGGCCAACTGGAGGGCTGCCATGACATATCTTGGAGATATACATCATTGAGCTCTGCTCAAAGCCCAAGATTTGAGTTACTCGTGTGTGTCCAAAGGTGATGGAGAACCTTTTGGTGTGGCCTGGTGTCCCATGCTTAATGGTAGGATGGAGGATCCTTCAGCCTTGTTAGGTAGACTGCTAGGTGTTAGGCGTAAGGAGGCATTGCATGCTCAGTCATACAATACTATCACATGCTCAGTCATACCAGGAGTGTGAGAGGCATTGCATGGGCAAGTCAATGCGGTTGACCAATACTGATGGGGGTATACAGACCAAAGGAGTGGGTAAAACCCCTACTCTAATACATTCAACTTGGGTTGGTGAAATCATCTTAATTTTAGTTGGAGAAATGAGGGTCCCTAAAACCCTCACGCTTATTAAGGAGGGTTTCAGAACTCTTGACCTTACCAACCCCAACCATAACAACCGAAAGCTCAACCTTTCTAAGCCCCAACCCACATAGTACCACCTAACCCACCTGTGTCTTACCAACCATGACCTCCTTATAGGCGCAATGTGGATGACATTGTTAACCAATTGTTTAATAATTTGAGAGGGGTTACTAATAGGGTGGATAGGATTGAACAAAAACTTGACCAATATACAAGTATCTTGTATGATATTAAGAAAAACACAGCTATAATGTCTCAAGTTTTGACACAACAGGTACCGGAGACATTTCTGGCACAATCTCAACCGAACTCAAAACCTGTCAATTTAGTTGAAACTAATTATGAGCAGGTGCAAGACATCACGACCCTTAGTAGTGAAAAAATTATTGATAAAACTATTCCTCCTTAGAAAGATAGTCAAAAGGGTAGTGATAAGATTGTGGCATTGGGAAAAGAGTCAGAGAAAGAGATGAATGAGAAAGAAAGTGAGCAAAAGTCAGGAAAGAATGAGAATCATTTTGAGCCTCTCATTGAATCTAATGATGCATCTAAAGATGCGGGTATTGATATCATGAAATATGCCCCGTTTTTTCATCGATTGACTAAATCTAAGAATGAATTATTGAATTATGAGATTTACGAGATCTTTAAACAGGTTAGGGTTAATATCCCCATCTTAGATGCTATCAAATAGATTCCTTTCTATGTCCAGTTCTTGAAGGACTTTTGTACTATTAAAAGGAGATTGCATGTCAGAGAGATGACTATGATGAATGAGAGTCAGAGTGTCATTTTACAATGCGAAATTGTGTCGAAATATAAGGACCCCGGTTGTCGTACTATTTCGTGCACAATTAGGGGACATAAAATCGATCGTGCTCTGCTTGACCTAGGATCTAGTGTTAATCTTTTTCGTTATTCGGTTTATAAAGAACTAGGTCTAGGAGAGTTGAGCTTTACTCGGGTGACTTTGGAGTTAGTTGATCGATTTGTTAAAGTCTTTAGAGGCATTATTAAGGATGTGCTCATTCAAGTAGACAATGTCTACTATCTTGTGGATTTTATTGTGTTAGATACTCAACTTTTCGAGGCCGCCAATGCTAAACGACACATTATTGTCATTTTAGGACAACTCTTCTTAGCAACTGCCAATGCTATTATTCATTGTAGAATGGGTTGTTGAAACTGTCATTCGGGAACATGACCTTAGAGAATAATATCTTTATGGTGTATAAGCAAATGGGAGAGTGCGAGGACATTAGAGAAATAGACTTTATTGAGTCTATTATTCATGAGCACTTTGAGCATGAATTTTTTGAAGATTCTTTAGGAGGGCTCTAGTTTTGAGTGAGCCCCATAACCAGTTGGAGAATGATTGTGTCAGTGTAAGGGATGTAACTATAAAAGGGGTAGAGAGTGAGTCTTGTATGCAAGTGAATCAATTGATCCCTTCTTTTGAATCTTTAACCCCTAGTGCTATTAAACCAATCCCTTCTGAGTAACAACCACCCATTTTAGAAAGAAAGCTTTTACCATCCAGCTTGAAGTATGTATTCTTAGGTGAAGGTGAATTTTTTCCGGTTGTTATTTCCTCTAGTCTGTCTGAAGGCCAAGAGAAATATTTAGTGCGAATGCTTAAGACCCATAGGAAGGCCTTAGGTTGGACTATAGCAGACCTTTACGGTATTGGTCCTCTTATGTATACTTACCGTATACAACTTGAGAAAGTATCTAAGTCTGTACGTCAAATGCAAGGATGTTTAAACTCAAACATAAAAGAGGTCATGAGAGGAGAAGTACTGAAAGTTTTTGATGTGGGTATTATTTACCCAATCTCTGATTTTAAGTGGGTTAGTTCAACCCAAGTGATGCGCAAGAAGTCGAGCATATTGGTAGTGAAGAATAAACTTAATGAACTAGTTCTCACTAGAATTCAAACCGGTTGGAGAATGTGTATCGACTATCGTAAGTTGAATGCTTCAACTAGGAATGACCACTTTTCACTCCCTTTTGTTGCTTTTAGATGGGTATTTTGGTTATAACCAGATAGAGGTCATCCTAAAAGACCAAGAAAAGACCACCTTCACTTGTCCCTTCGACACCCATGCTTATAAAAGAATGCCCTTTGATTTGTGCAACGCACTGGTCAACTTTCAAAAGTGCATGATGACTATTTTTAGTGATATAATGGAGAGGTTCTTAGAGGTCTTTATGGTGATTTCTCCGTGTATGGGGATACTTACGAGGCTTGTTTGGAATACCTTGAGAAGGTGTTAGTAAGATGTGAGGAGAGCAATTTAACGTTCAACTAGGAGAAGTGTCATTTCATAATGACACAAGGTATAATTTTTGGACATATAGTGTCCAATAAGAGGATAGAGGTAGACAAGGCTAAAGTCGAATTGATTCAAAAGCTCCCTACCCCTCAGACTGTTAAAGACATTAGGTTTTTTCTTGGGTATGTCGGTTTTTACTGACGATTCATTCAAAGATTTAGTGCCATATCTTGTCCTTTGTGCTACTTATCGTCACAAGATGTTTCTTTCAAGTGGACATCTTCTTGCCAAAAAGCTTCTGAGAAGCTTAAAGGGCTACTGGCCACCGCCTTTATTATTCAATCATCTCGATTGGTCCATTCCTTTTGAATTGATGTGCGATGCAAGTGATTATGCAGTTAGGGCGATGTTGGGAAAAAAGATAGATAAGAAACCACATGTTATTTACTATGTGAGTAAAATCCTTAATGAGGTCTAAATGAACTATACCACCACAAAGAAAGAGCTTCTCACCGTAGTTTTTGTATTGGAAAAGTTCAGATCATACTTAGTCAGATCGTTAGATATCATATACACTGATCATTCAGCACTAAAGTATTTACTTACTAAGCTTGATACAAAACTACGACTTATCTGATGGATTCTCTTGCTTCAAGAATTTCATATTGAGATCAGAGATAAGAAGGGGGTTAAGAATGTAGTAGCCGATCATCTTTCGATGCTCCCTACTGATGGGAATGCCTAAGATTCCCTTCCTATAAACAAATACTTTTCGGATGAGCATCTTTTTCAGGGGCAATCACTGTCATACGCTATTATTCTTTGGTATGCGGATATAGCCAACTTTTTGACTACTAGTAATATTTCCTCACATGGGTCCAGTCTTGATAAAAAGAAACTCTTTAGTAATGTGAGATGTTTTTCTTGAGACGAGTCTTATTTGTTTAAGTATTGTCCCGATCAAATAATTCGTCGGTATATTTCTGATGATGAAATTCAAAGTGTTATGGAGTTCTATCACCACAGGTGTGTGATGGACACTTTTCTTTACGCAAAACTGTCGCAAAGATTTTGCAAAGTGGTTTATATTGGCTCACCTTGTTTAAAAATGTTCATATCTTTTATATGTCCTGTGATAGCTGTTTACTGTTAGAGAGTCTTTTGAGGAGGCAGATGATGCCTTTGAACCCCATTATGTTTCTAGAGATACTTGATTATTGAAGTATCGATTTCATGAGACCTTTTCTTAGTTCGTTTGGTTATCTTTATATTCTTGTGGTCATAGACTATGTGTCTAATTGGGTTGAGGCCATTAAATCTCGTACTAATGATTATCGTGTGGTGATTTGGTTCTTCAAAGAGCATATCTTTTTACGCTCTAGTATGCCACGTACTATCATTAGCAATAGAGGTTCCCATTTTTACAATAGACCTGCTGGAATGTTAATCAGAATGTATTGGGTTGTTCATAAGATTAGTTAGCGTACATTATTATCTTCAAATTAGTGGCCAAGTTGAGTTAGCTAATCGGGAGATTAAGCGTATTCTTGAGAAAACTCTCAATCATAACTGAAAGGACTAGTTCTTAAGGTTAGTTGATACACTTTGGGCTTATCGAATTGCATATAAAACTGTGTTAGGTGCTTCTCCTTATAGACTTGTGTATGAAAAGTTGTGTCATCTTCTGGTAGAAATTGACCACAAAGCCTATTGGGTCATTCACCAATTTAATAAAAGTTTGGATAAGGCGGGTCTGGTAAGAAAGCTACATCTCTATGAACTTGAGAAATTTCGAAATGACATATATGAGAATGCAAAAATTTCTAAAGTCAAGATAAAAACATTTCATGACTAACATATTGTGCGTAAATTCTTTTTCATCAATCATAAAATTATTGCTTTATAATATTCGATTACACTTGTTTCCGGATAAGTTGAAGAGTTAAATGATCTGGACCCTATCTTGTAAGGGATGTGTTACTACATGGGGCAGTTGAAATTAAAAATTCTGGCAATGACAATATCTTCAAAGTCAATGGGTATCGTCTCAAGCCTTACCTTGAGAATTTTGTCAGTTTAGTTGAAAGTGTGGATCTAATGGATCCACTATTGCTTGAATAGAAGTAACATCCTTTCATTTGTACAGTTAGAATATTTTTTATAATTTGGTAGTTAATTTCTCTTTAGTTAGGGGAACTACCTTGTTCTTCCCGTGTTTGTTTTTTTCCATCCTTTGTTTCTTTCTACTCCTCGGGACGTGACAATTCTCTAGTTTTGGAGGGGGGGAGGGATAACATTCGTTTTGTGATATTTGTGTTGTTAAATTCCATAGTTTTGTCTTTGTAACCAGTAGACGTTAAAGAACTGGATAGTGTTATGACTTTGCATATAGATGGTCGAGTGTATGCATTTGCGTGTTGCATTAATCTGATACTTTCATTCTGTGTTAGTGGCGAGATAATTCGTTGTGCAAGGATGGTGAGGAAAGTTAAGCTCCAAGAAGAACAATCTCAACTTTTTACTGGTTGATGTACTTTGACTTGTAAGAGAAGAGCGAAGAGACTAAATAGATGTTACCGTTGTGCTAGACACACGTGTGTGGATAAAAATTGCAGAGGGAGCAACCAACTAATATCAGGGAATTAGATGGTTTACTTAGATATTATTAAGGACAGAGTAAATATTGTGGCATTGAGACATGGAATCACAAGAACAGTACACTATCTTGAATTGGATGTTAAAAGTCTAGCTCGACTTTGTAATAGCTATTCTTGTTGGGTTAGGTTGTGTTATGTTATGTATTTGTTTATATTTTCAATTGTGTAGTTTACTTGTACATATTTTTTTTTTTTTCAAATTGTTTACGTTTATTTTGCAGGTTTTCCTCATTTACTTAAAAAAAAAAAAAAAAAAACATGCGCAAGACCGAGAAGCGTACAATTTAAAAGCACTTGAGATCTACAAAAGAGGTTTGCGTATATTTTATAATTTAGTACAATTTTATGTGAAATGCAAATATAGATTTTGGGAATTTATTGAAACATGTTTTCATTCACTTTTAACACAATTTTTATTTTATCCTTTCTTTTTAATACAATTGTAAGATTTTATCTTAATATATAAAAAGAGGTTATTTTATATCACTTATTATCATATCATAATAAGTTTAGTATTTTGACATATTGTACAATTTAATCCTTGCAAAAGTGAAAATTATTTATCAAGTGAACTTTAAAGCCAATTACACCTTTTAGAATGTTTACATTTACTCTGAATGAATTTCTTCCACATCACTCTTTCAATAGCTCTATTATACTTATATTTGACTCATTTGTTTGAATTGCTACGGTAATTGAATATGTTGAATTTTTATAATCTTGAGCTATTATGTATTTTAAAAAATGAATTGAGGTCATCTTTGATCTTTTGAGTCACAGATTTCTTTGTTAACATAATTCCCTTGGAACCATTTTTAAGTCTATTTCTTTGTCTCTTACTACATATATTATTATTAAAGTTTCATCCCTAAAGATGAAAATACAAGTATATTTACTTGTGCAAGTTGAATTGAGAAAGGAGGTAATCTATTTTGCAGTATAAAAAAAACCAATTAACAACGAAGGAAAGGAAAAAGGGAAGTAAAAGTAAAACATAAAAAAAGAAAAAGAAGAAGAAGAGGTTGGCTATTTAAAAAATATAAAATCAAATCAAATAAAATAAAAAAATTGAAGGTATGTATTTATTGATCAATTCATACCTTGATCACACATGTTTTGAGCTCTTATATTATTTCTTTTTTCTGTAACTTAAATCTCATGGCTAAGTTACAACCTAAACAAAGTCATCGAGGATTTGATTTGTACATTGCTTGTTCATTCACTTCGTAGAGAATTCATTTATCAGTTGCTTGTGCGATTTTAATATTGAGTATTCTTTCGTGGAGTTATGCTAAGTCGTTTCTCACTTTATATATTCACGTCATTTTCTTTATGGTTGTCTCTTTTAATTTTTCATTACATTTACTTTTTTACAAAGACACCTGGTATGAGATGTTTATATTCTTTCTTTCTGAGAGAATATCAAGTGAGATTGAATCAAAATTTAATGGATGTATATGTGTTTTAATGTTATCATACTTTTCTTATTATGTAATGATTATACACACACAAAAGTCTCTCATATGTTGTTTTAAAACATTATCTTGCTTATGTATTAAAGAGTAGGATAAACAGAACATGCTTGTGTTTTGATATGTGTTATACTTTATCCTCCTAATCCTCAGTTGCAAGCCCATTTTGATGTTTGTAGGTACCATTACTGGAAACTCTCACGAGACATCACTTGTTTACTAGGAGCAACCTGGAGGTTTAAAGACTTGATGGATATGGTAAATGCACTCGTCATCCCTAAGAAAGTGGAGCATATCTTTTTAAGTGTGTTTATTTGTTTTGGTAAGGACTAGCAAAAAGCAAGTTGGAGGGTTTGATTACATTGTAAAAATGTAATTACAAGTTCTTAACTTTGTGTTTGTTAGCATTAAACTAATTATAAATAGTTTTAATTAATTTACTTTTAATCCAGATAAATTTTGTTGTGCAATTTGAAGACCTTTGGATAAAAGAGAGAGCAAACTCACATGGAAAGAAAGGCAAAAGAAAGGCAAAAGAAGAAAAGAAGAAAGTGGGTGAGTGTTTGACATGAAAAGAAGGCAATTGACATGAAATGAAGGCAAAAAAAAAAGGAAAAAAGAAGAAAGTGGGTGAGTGGTTAACATGGAAAGAAGGCAATTGACATGGAAATAAGGCAAAAGAAAAAAAGAAAAAGAAAGTGGATGAGTGGTTGACTTAGAAAGAAGGCGATTGACATGGAAACAAGACAAAAGAATAAATTAATAATTAAGGAAAAGAATAATGTATCATTGTAGGGAATAGATGGCTTCATCTTGTGAGTTTGTAAAGCAATACTAAGACCAAGAAAGAAGAGAGAGAGCTAGGGGGAGAGTCTGGCCTTTGGTCGAAGCTTCTCTCTTGGGAGTTTATTTTTCTTTCATTTATGTATGTTGTTTTGTATTAAACCTTTTCATTTATAAATTTTTTTTCTTCCATGTTTAGACTTTTTAATATTAGTAGCTAGTTTTATTCTTGGAGCCAATTGAAAAAGATCGCTTGATTGAATTGGGATGATTGATTAAGGTTTGTCTTTTCATTTCGGATTTATTTGAAAACTTAGTGTTTTTGCACACGTTTGGTAAATTTTATACTTGGGCACGGACACGTATATTTTATGCACGTAATGATTTCATGTGAGTTTAGACCATATTAAGTTTAAGAGTAGTGTACTTAATATAGGAGTAGTGTAAAAATAAAGTAAATGTTGGTTTATTCTACACTTTTTGGAGACTTGTATATTTTATGCGGGTATTCTGTCTAGTATGTTTTTATGTCAAACCTCGAGTGAGGGCCTAAGGCCTTTAATCTTAATCCGGAATGAATCGAGTTGTATTTATGAATAATTGACGTTTAGTTCCTTTGGAAAATTTGGACTTTTAATTATCTTTGTAATACCTTTTGCCTTGACAAAGTAGCCGATATTTGCAAATTGAAGACTCTCACCATCGATTTGCATATATTGGTTGTTTTGTCAAGGCAGAAGGTATTACAAGCATAATTCAAAGTTTAAGTTTTCGAAAGGAGCTAAACATCAATTATTTATGAATCTAATTTGATCAATTCCGGATTAGGATTAAGGACATTAAGTTCTCGCCAAAGGTTTGACATAAAAATATCGGATAGAGCACCCGTATAAAATATATAAGTCTCCGGAAAGTATACAATAAACCAACATCTGCTTTATTTTTACACTACTCCTTTATTAATTACACTATTCCTAAACTTAATTTAGTTTAAACTCGTATGAAATCATTACGAACATAAAATATACGTGTACGCGCCCAAGCATGCAATTTACTGAACGTGTGCAAAAACACTAAGTTTTCAAATAAATCCAGAATGAAAAGAAAAATCTTAATTGATCATCTCAATTTGGTCAAATGATCTTCCCAATTGGCTCTAAGAATAAAATTAGCAACTAATATTGAAAAGTCTAGACATAGAAGAATAAAATTTTATAAATAAAAATGTTTAATACAAAACAACATACATAAATGGAAGAGAAATAAACCCCTAGGAGAGAAGCTTCGGCCAAAGGCCGGACTCTTCCCCTAACTCTCTCTATCTTCTTTCTTGGTCTTGGTGTTACTATTTATAGACTCACAAGATAAAGCCATCCATCTTCTATAATAATACATTATTCATTTATTTAATTATTAATTTATTCTTTTATCTTCTTTTTATGTCAATTGCCTTATTTCCATGTTAACTACTCACCCACTTTCTTCTTCTTTTCTTCTTTTGCCTTCTTTTCATGTCAACCACTCACTTTTCTTTTTCTTTTGCCTTCTTTTCATGTCAATTATATTTTTTTCATGTCAAACACTCACCCACTTTCTTTTTCTTTTCTTCTTTTGCCTTTCTTTCTATGTGAGTTTGCTTCCTTTTTTATCCAAAAACCTACAAAATGTACAACAAAATTTATTAGGATTAAAAATAAATTAATTAAAACTATTTATAACTATTTTGATGCTAACAAACACAAAATGAGGAACTTGTAATTACACTTTTACAATGTAATCAAAATTCTCGAGATGGGTTCTTGTAAGGAAGTATGGTAGCTCGTGGGGAGATTGGTCTTTTATGGAGTTTTCAATGCTCTACAACATAGGGCTTTGGAAATGCATTCGGGCTGAATAGTATGATTTTAGGACTCATATTCGGTTCGTGGTTGGGAATGGTGAAAGGGTCTGTTTTTAGGATCATATTTGGTGTGGTGATAGAAAGTTGAAGGCGGCTTTCCCCGCTATTGCTCGTGTAGCCTAGAATCAAAGAGCTGTGGTGAGTGATTACCTCAAGATGGAGGGGTTGTAAGTTATCTAGGACATTGCGCTCCACTAAGAGTTGAATGACTTGGAAGTTGGGGGGGGGGGGGGGGGGGGGGGGGGGGGGGGGGGGGGGGGGGGGGGGGGGGGGGGGGGGGGGGGGGGGGCTATTGGATCTCTCTACTTGATTCATCATAGAGGAGTTGGTGAGGATGTTCTGAAGTGTTTGAGGTTGGCTTTGGGTGCTTTAAAGTGAGGTCTATTCATGATACCTAGGTAAGGAGAAAAGGGTCGCCCTTCCCCTAGTTAGGAGTGGGTGCCTAACACTCCAACTAAGGATGCATTTTGTGTTTTGACGGTGATGCATGACAAGATTCCTACCATTGACAATCTTATAATGAGTCTGCAGATTCATGTTAACTGGTGCTGCATTCCACGTGTTCCATGCTACTCGAGTCAGAGCGTAAGTTAGTTTTTGACTACTGGACTTTCGCCATCTAGTGTGCAATACTCCATCACTTTGCCTAGCAGCACAATGCTTGTATTGCTCTCCCACAACTCCGTTTTCATGGTTTTAGATTGCTCCCATTTCGTTTGCTGCTACTATAGGAATCGCTTTTGCTTTCTTTTCCTCTAGCTACTAATATGCTTTAGATCAAGGAGGAATTTTTGTTGTACTATCCCAACGGCCTTAAACAGGCTTTATTGCGACCTGCTCATGATTGGCCTATGGATGAGACTTTTCATCTACACAAAGCCTTCGCAAATATCGATCAAAACCTGGACCCCTGTATTGGTATAAGATATACAAGGAGTCTGTTAACCATCTTCTCATCCATTGCTTAGTGGCTAGAGAGATTTTGTCCTTGACTCTTGGTGTGTCATGATTGATTGGGCATTTTCTGAGGGCATACCCGAAGAGTGGGGGAGGTCGTGACATTTTTGATTGGCTGTCTTCTGTTTTTAATAAGTTGTTAAGTAGTTGGTATGTTGAATTGTATAAATAATAGTAGGCTGGTTTAGATCGATCATGTCTCGAACCAAGGTGACAACAGAGAACTTTAGAGGCCTTTTGTATAGTTGGTTTTTGGCATTTTGGCAGGAGAGGATCTATCCTTGAAGGATTTTGGAGTTTGTTGAGTAGTTTTGATGTATAGTGGGTATAGATTATGTTGGGGCACTTATTTTATGTACATAAGTGGTACCCCCTTGAACCTTCTTAATATATGTATTTTACTTATTTAAAAAGTATATTAGGCCCAAATCTACACCTTTAGGTAAATTTTGTTTATCTATATATACATCAGTATGATACTATATATATATATTTATAACTAACAACTATACATGATGTATGAACCTAACTAAAAAAGTGTTTGGATACTACTGGGGGATAAGCCAATATGAACAACTAGGTGACTTGTGCTTTGATGTCACCTTGTTGCACTGGTTTTGGATGGAATGTATTGTTAATCCTATGGGATCCACTGGAAGATGGCTATGAACTGTGGTAGTAGATACTCTTGTATGTTTTACTAATTGCAGAGCAAGAGTGGGACCAAGGACACAAGAGAGACGTGTTCAAAATATATCAGACCTAAAACAACCAGAACACCAGATCCGTATGGCAGAGACCCCACCACTGTTCTTCCACTCAGTCTGAATCAACTCAGTGGGGCTGCTCATGGACCCCGAGGAGGAAGAGCTACATCTCATCAAGGTGAATTGGGTAGTGCAACAAGTGAAGATGATGGCAGAGCACCAAGGATGGAGGATAAGAGAAATCTTGGAACGGGAACCTAACATCCCAATCCTTGAATTCACTAATTTTTCATCAATGCGTGTTCTCGTCTGGAGCTGCCGCGGTGCTGGCAACCACTAGTTTAGAAGACACATTAAAGAGTTGCAGAGAGAGCATTCTCCACAAATTATAGTTGTCACGGAAACCATAGTCAATATTGACGAGCAATATAATTTTTTCTTCATTCTGGGCCTTTCTACAACAACTCATATCAACCCTATAGGCAGATCCTGTGGGATTTGGATGTTTTGGATCCCAATCAGGTGACAGTCCAAACATATGCGGGGGATGAATCTGAATCAATTCATCCCATTATGACTTGGTTATGCCAATTGGGTGTTCTCTGCCATTTATGGAAGCCCAAACCCTAGGAATAGGGAAAACCTCTGGAATAATTTGCAGGAGTTCTCTAAGTCGAATAACCATCCCTGGATGTTGGCAGAAGATTTTAATGACTTCGCTAATAGCTCTGAGAGAAGGGGCTCTAGCTCCAACTAGCAGAACAATCACACTAGGAGCAGGAAGTTTGGAGAGAATATGAACAATTGGGGGCTTATAGATCTTGGTTGAGTTGGCCCCACCTTAACTTGGACTAATTGTTGTAGAGGCCTTTTCAAGACACTGGAAAGATTGGATCATGCCTTAGCTAATGAGGAATGTAGACCCCTGTATGCGGAAGCCCTGGTGAGGAACCTGCCATGGACTTATTCTGATCAATCCTCCATGATTATTATGCTCTCATATATGATTTCTCTTTTTCCTTCGTTAAGGCCTTTTAGATTCGAAGCAGTTTGGATGGCTCACCCTGATTTTGTAAATATTGTTTGTTTGTTACTATAATTAAAATTGTTCTTATTCCCCTTAGCATGCAAAAGTGGGACTCGAAGATACTTCCCAAGATCCTCTATAATTGGAATCCCTTGTCTAGAGCTTATAGCATGAGCTCTATTCCTAGGAACATTAGGAGATATAAAGATTTTGGATTTTTTAAAACTTATTTTGCCCAGATAATTCACAAAAGCCACTGAGGACCTCAGCAATGATGTCACAACAACTATCATTAGCTGTGAAGAACAAAATAAGACCATCAGCATAGAAGAGATGAGAGAATGTCATACCATTTCTGGAGGCTTTAAGTCCCTTACACTTCGCTGTTCATCTTCTCACGAATCGTAATAGATAGTTACCCCTGCACAACACAAAACGATAGGGGCAGAGAGGATTCCCTTGCCTCAAACTTCTACCAGGTTTAGTGGGAGAGAACTTTTTTCCATTCCATACTAAAGAGAATTCCACCCGAGTAACACAGCTCGTGATCAAATCCAAAAGGTTATTTGGAAGGTTTAGGTCTCTAAGGGTTTGTTTAAGGAAGTTCCAGCTGAGCCTATCATAGGCCTTCTCTTAGTCAATTTTCATAACTATGCCACCATCTCTTTCTTACAAACTTACTAAAGGATTTCATGGGTTATAATGATGTTATCTGAGGTGTTCCTCCTAAGAATGAAACTGCTTTGAAAAGGATGAATAGATTTATCAAGGAGAGGCTTGATTCTATACCCAATCACTTTGGTAACGGTCTTATAGCTCACATTAGAAAGACTAATAGGTCTAAACTGCGAAATAGTCACAGGGTTATCAACTTTAGGAATAACAGTAATAAGACTTTTGTTGATGTCTGAGCATGAAGAGAAACTACCCATAACAAAGTAGACTGAAGAACGTCCAACAATATCCTAGTATCCATGATAAAAAAAAAAAAGGGCCTGAAATCCATCAAGTCCAGGGCCTTTAAGAGCTTTAATAGTAAAGATAGCACTTTTAATCTCTTCAACAGTAATGGGAAGGTTAAGAAGGTCAGCCTGCTTAGTGCTAATTGAACGTCTGGTAGAACTACCTGGAATTTTTAAAGTGGTGTTTGTTGAATATACATTCTTGAAAAGGAGAGAATATGATCTTTTAGAGTATTGTTTCCAATAATCCAAGTACCATCCTCCTCCTTGAGCTTGTCAACATGGTTTCTCATTCTTCGAGCCTATCACCTAAGGTCAACCATTTAGTCCTAGCCTTTTGAAACCAAAGAATCTCCTCTGGCTTAAGGGCCAGGTTATACGGGCCTATAAGGTCTTTCTCCAGATTGTCCAGACTACTAGAAAAAATAGCAGCTTGAGCTTTCTGGATCCCATCAATCCTGGCTACAAGTCTTCTTTTCCTTTTAAAAGTATTTCCAAAACTCTATTTGTTCCAAATTTTACCATTCTGAGTCATGGTAAGAATATTTTGAGAAAAGGAATTCATGTGGTTCATAGTAGGTTGGCTGGGTGAAAAACTATGCTTCTTTCTTTGGCCGGTAGTGCTACCCTGTTCAGGTTTTGACCTCACCTATCCCTAACTACACTCTGCAAACTAATGGTCTCCCTATTTCTGTCTCTTACAAAATTGACAGCATCAATAATAACTTCGTTTGGGGAAGTACCAATTAGAAGAGGAAAGTCCACCTAGTGAATTGGGACAAAGTCTATATAAGTAAAACAAGAGGTGGTTTAGGTCTTAGGAAAGCTAAGATCAACAATCTTGCCCTGCTTGCCAAACTTGGTTGGAAAGTTGTCCATGATCATGACACTCCTTGGATTAAAGTTAAGTATCTTAAATTCAATAGCTTGGCCAACTGGCCTAGCAATAGAAGGGTCTCCCATGTTTGGAGATGGTAGTAGGGTCTCATTTTGGAATTACTGGTGGTGTGGTCATAATAGTGTTTTACTCCATGATCTCTGGGAACCACCATGAAGATAGTACACCTCTTAGTCATTTTACTGATAGCAAGGGTAATTGGGATCTCATTTCTGTTGAGCATGACCTGTCTTCTCAGAGTAAGTCATTAATCCTCAAAACTCTCATTCCCAGGTTCACAAGTTTCGCTGACATTGGGCTGGGACCATTCTAATAATGGGCTATTTTCCGGAAATCTGCTTATAATGCTATCAATGGGGACAGTAGACATGGGAGATAATAATTTAGATTGAATTTGGAAGCTTACGATTCCCCTAAAGATCAAAGGTTTTCTTTGGCTTGCTTTGCAGGACAAACTTCTTTCCAACAAGCTCAGGAACTCTAGGAACATGGCTGACACTGCTACCTGTGATAGGTGTACCCTATCATATTCTCAAGCAGTGTCCTAGGAGCATGGATGTTTTGACCAAGTTTCTCACCCCTCAAATGATTCAGAGGGATGACAACCTGAATCTGAACCAATGGCTTTGTGAGAACATAAGGAATAAAAATATTCCTAACTGGTCTGGGGAGGACTGTTCAGGAGTGATCAAGGTAACTGGATCTCGGGTTTTGCTGGGAAGATTGTGGAAGCTACCAGCCTAGTAGCAAAGATATGGGCCTTTTGAAGAGGTTTAACTATCATCAAGGAGGGAGATCATAGGAAAGTCACCATAGAATCTGACTCCCAGAATGCTATCAATTTGATTCAAGGTCAAGCTCCCTCCTCCCAACGGCTGAAAGCAATAATTGAATGCTGCAAGCTCTTAGCTAGAAGCAATTAGTGCACACCCAAGCAAACACTTAGAAAAGGCAACAATTGTGTAGACTTTCTAGCTAATTAGGTGTTAATGTTACTGAGGACTAGGAGTTTTTTTTGATAGACTCCCTGCTGGTTTGGACCCTCTACTCCTTGCTAATATAGC
The DNA here is from genome assembly GCA_033060915.1 of Euryodendron excelsum. NCBI lineage: Eukaryota > Viridiplantae > Streptophyta > Magnoliopsida > Ericales > Pentaphylacaceae > Euryodendron > Euryodendron excelsum. The sequence goes on from CM065378.1 coordinate 52,477,009, forward strand.
TCTCGTCATGTTTATCAGGCCATCTTAGTGCTGGTCCTGCTCTTTTCTTTTCTTTTCTTTTCTTTTCTTTGTTTTCTTTCTTCTTGCTATTTTTCTACTTCCTTTGTACCAGAAAAAAGGTCTATTCATGTAAATTTGTTTTCTGCATAACATTACATAGCCAAAACTTCTCATATATTTGTATAACACCATATGCAAATGGCAAGAATACGTGATGTATGAACCTGTAGATTTCTACATAATATCATGTATTTTGTGAGTTATTTGACTTCCTCATCATCTCAAAACTCGATGGAAGTAATTTTGCTGCCGTAATACCTGTTTTCCTGCAGATTTTTGATGTCTTTGCAAATCAGGTCACGCAACTAATTACATGGCAGACTTTAGAAAACCTTTAGTGCCCGTACTCTTGCAGAAGACTCTCTTGACCTCGCTTTCTCTGCCAGAGTTTCCTTGAAAGCAGTGCAGCGCTTAAGTGATCAATCTATATCGCTCACAGATTGATTTTCCTGGGAAACTACTGATATTCAGTTCTTTAAGGAAGTAGCATTTGATCAATTGCAAATTTGTATAGATTCATCCATCCAGCCGACCTTGCAAATTAAGCTTGTATTTCTTGTTCTTTGGAGGAGCTTCAGAGGCCCTGGTTCCATCATCATCATCATGATCAACATCAAAAAAGATTGTCAGAGTTTTGGGCTCTCGCAGGAACGATAGATAGATGTACAGGTGCTGTACTTCGTCTTGGGGGCTTTTATCAAAAGCGGTTTATTTTATTCATTAAATATTAAACAAGAGTTATTTTTTCAATATTTACAAAGCACTGGTTAGACGTCATTAGCGTTGACATCTTTAACAAAAGCGTTAACGCTAATGATGATTTATATTTTAATTTTATGTAATAAGAATTGCATTTTTTCAAATGAAAATTAAATTATGAAAAATAACTAAAAGCGTCAATAGCACTGACGCTTTTGATTCTTCTATTAAAAGCGTCAGCGATAATGACGCTTTACGCATTTTAAACCAAAGACATCAATACTAATGCTTTTTTGTTTCAGCAAAAAACGTCATTACCATAGACGTTTTCATAAAAACGTCAAAGGTCTGACATTTTTATATTAGATTTTTTTTTTTTGCTGTTTAACATTGATCTAGTGTAACTCCTTCATCGAAACTCCGATCGATGCGCTGTCAGCGTCCGCAGCTTCACTTTTTTTAGACGGTGTTATGTGTTGAGTTTTGCATTCAACAGAGGTTGTGTGCCCGATTTGGCATCGTCGAATTCTGATTTCATAATTTTTTTAAATCTTTAACTCTTCAGGAGTGAAAAATGCACTAACTCTTTCACTGGGACTCTGATCGACACGCCATTAGTGCTCGTAGTTTCATTTTCCTTAGACAGTATTGTGTGTCAAGTTTTGCGTCCAACAGATGCCGTTTGGTTGATTTGGCATATTTGAACCTTGATTGCACAGTTTTTTAAATCTTTAAGTCTTCGAGAGGAGAAAAGGTACTAACTCCTTCACTAGGACTCTGATTAATGCACCGTCAGCGCTTGCAGCTCTACTTTTTCTAGATAGTGCTGTGTGTTGAGTTTTACGTCCAGCAGAGGTCGTTTGGCTAATGTGGTATCTCCGAACTCTAATTTCATGATTTTTCAAATTTGTAAGACTTCGAGAGGGGAAAATGCACTAACTCTTTCACTGAGACTTCGATTGACGCGTTGTCAGCGTCTGCAGCTCCACTTTCTTTAGACGATGTTGTGTGTCAAGTTTTGTGTCTAACGGAGGCCGTTTGACTGATTTGGCATCTCTAATCACAATCGTTCAATTGCTAATCATAATCGTTCGAGTGAAGAAGAAGACCTAATTAGTTTTTAACTTTTCGACCAAGTTGGTAATACATATATAGATATATAGGGCTCTAAAAGTATCAGTAGCAATAACGTTTTAAAAATAAGCATCTATGCTATCGACGTTTTAAGTTTTTAACTTAAAGCGTCATTGCTACGAACGTTTTTTGTTTTAAAACTTAAAGCGTTAATAGCAATAGCTTTTCATTGAAAATGTTAATAGAATTAATGTTTTTATTTTATTTTTCGATATTCAATTTTTATTTTCAAATTGCAATTCGTATTACAAAAAATAAAAGATAAAAGCGTTATTATCATTGACGTTTTTTTTAAAGAAGTTAATGTTAACGATGCCTAACCAGTGTTTTGTAAATATTTAAAAAGCGACCTTAGTTTAATATTTATTGAATAAAATAAATCTATTTTGATAAACAGCACTTTTATCTTGTGGAAATGACCATACAAATCTTGAAACTCTCTCAACATTTTGCTACAGTAAACGCATGATCAATCCCGTCACCATCTAATCTCTTCCATCAGATCACTAATACTTGGCCAGGATACACTCCTAGTGAGCTGCTCTTAAAGAGTATCACAATGGCCGCCTGAGTCTGATTGAGTTGCAAGGGCCAATAATTCCACCATATATCAATCTTCAAAAAATCACCTTTCTGGCTAGATGTGATCTGCTTAATGCTTTCTTCTAATAGTTGCTTCAATGGAACCACTGACATTGGCATTTTTAAAGATCTGAAGGATCTTCAAATACTTTCGAACCTCAATTAATGTCGGTGGTAGTGGTGATTCAGTAACACTCTCTCACTGTTTTATTTTTATTTCCCTATCTCTCAAGCAACAACCAGTTGGCTGAAGAAATCCCTTTCATCAATATGCGAAACATACATGTATAATCTTTGCAAGGTTCTTGTTTTGTCCAACAACCGCTTCAATGGCTCCTCTATCCGACCTTGCCTTGCTAGGTTCAAACTGATCCTTAAAGGTACCATAGAAATCACATCGACAACCACAATTTTCATTTCAATGTCCTAAAACAAATGGAACTATTGATAATATTACTCAAGAAACCCTTACAATTGAAGGGCAAGAAACCGACTTCATGAAGATGGACCTCAACTTACACCTCGATTGATTTTTTGAACAACCAACTTGAGGGAACTCTTTTAAGTTATTGGATCTCTCCCAAAACAATCTCAATCTCTATGCTACTTAGCGTGCTAGTGTTCTGAAAGGGTTGAACCCAGAGGAGAAATCCTACTACGTACGTGACTGCTGGCCCTTTTTTTTTTCCCTATTATGCCTTTGGCCAGGCCTTACCATGCGTGGTTGCCCTTTTTACACCTTTTAAAAGATTAAAAAGACAAAAAGCAAAAAAAAAAAAAAAAAAAACCACTCGTAATTGCTTTGATCTATTACAGCCATATTGGTAGGAAAAGAAGAAAAAGAAGTCGAGGGGAAGTAAGAAAGGAAATTATTTGACTAACGCAGGATTGTTCCCAAATCTTAATTGGCCTCTCATACTTACCAAAAAATCCTGATGGGACTTGCAAATCCTTGCAAATTTGATTGAGATGTTAGGTTGTGGTCTCGTTTTGGTTTTCATTTTTTATTTTTGTTTTTGTTTTTTGTGTTCTTGAAAAACAAAGAAAGCGAGAGCTTCTCGTTTTTTATGTTTTCAAAAAAAAAAAAAAAAAAAAAAGATTATCGAAAATACCATCAGTTTCATATCATTTTCTTTTTCGTATGAAAACTCATAAAATACATTTTTTAATGGTTTCCAAAATTGTGGTATTTTCTAAAAAAATTTCAAAAAAAAGTTTTGAAACTAATTTACCAAATATTGTTTCAACAAAAATAGTTTTTGAAACCAATTCGCTAAATGCGTTCACGACGAATTTCAAAAAACTAAAACGAAATCGTAACCAAAAGCATTTGTCTTTGAGATTGGGTTTTCAGTAAAGTTGACTGAAATTTGCATAGAGAATGACTTTACTTTCTCATGCTCGTATTGTTCGGCCTATCTCAACCGTTTAACTAAGCCTATTTGATGCATCTTTTGTTGTTTTTTTGGTTTTTGGAAGCTAAAATCCGTATCACCTTTTAGATAGGCTTTTTTTGGGGAAAAAAAAAATCATTTACAATTGAAACACTGGCTAATTAACTGTCTCACAAAGATATTTTCTGTCAACTTTGACAAATGCATCCTTATGATGATCGGAAGCTAGCTACTTAATTAAATTAAACCGAAGAGTTGTTCGGTAGCCATAATATTAACTGTAAAATAGCTTGAACGAGCAAATATATTCAATTTTAGTTATTTATAAGATTTAAAACAAATACGTAAAGACACATACACCAAATAATTCACCTTAATACCCAAGGTTCTCAAAAGGTCTTGCAACTGTAGGGGAGAATGTATATATATATATATGGGCTAGAAAGCATGTTAAGAATCAATACCCAAGGTTCTAAAAAGATCATTCAACGGTGGGGGAGAATATATATATATATATATATGTGTGTGTGTGTGTGTGTGTGTGTGTATGCACGTGTGGGCTGGGTTGCAAAATGGGGTGTTGACATTAATTATTACTTGATGGATTAATTGGAGTCAAAGATATGCTTTAAAGCACTTTAAACTATTAATAAGTCCACTTATATTAGATAAGCTTGGGTATGAACAAGGCCTATCTTAAAAATTATATACTATATTCTTCTAACTTGAAAATTAGAGAATTGTATTAAAGTAGTTGAAAAGGTAAATCTTCTTTGTATAAGTTTGGACAAGGTCAAGCTTTAACTGTGGCCTATCTCATAAAAGTATAAACTTTGTTTTTCTATTTCGTAAAAATAAAGAATAGTATTAAATTAGTTGAAAAGGTAACCTACCCTCAAAATTAATTGTAATCAAGGTCGATTGCATATTAAGACAAAAGTTGAGTTGTATATAAAGTGCTGACTCGGTTGGCTTGATTAACATTCTTCATACACTGTTCTTCTCCACTAATTTTTTTTTTTTTGCCTGTAGTGCAATAATAGCCTAATGACTAAGATGATGTTAGGTTCACTTTGGTTTGTCTTTCTTCTTACCATACTTGTAGTCGTAGACCAATCCTGTATAGCATCTCAGGATGTTATAATAACCAGAACGTGCAAAAAGTCGCCCGATCAAAAGCTTCGTAACTCAATTCTGCGAACAGACCCTCGCAGCAAAAATGCAAGTATCAAAGGCCTCAAGCTCATTGTCATTGAAGCTACCAAGGCTAAGGCAATTGCTTTGTTAAACCACATCAATAAGCTCGTGGAATCCACTCCAAAGTTAAAGGCCCCCTTAAGAAACTGCAAGGAACATTTCCGCGCAATTGTGAGTGATGACATCCCAAAAAGCTGCTGAAGCCGTCAATGGAAATGATAGCTAAAGTGCTAAACAAGCCATGACCAAAGCTATGGGTAGGGCTAAGGAATGTGGAAAGAGTTTGGCCAGGAAACCCAAGCAAATAACAAAAGATATTTGGAGCAGCGTCATGGGTTTCTGCGAGTGGGTTGTAGCTTGGATTGCTATAGCTATATACATATGATGATTTCACGCATTCTAACATAAGGCGGTGGCTTGGCAGTTCAACCTATCTAACTTTTATACATTCTTATATAGCTTTAAATAAATAATAATAATAATAATAATAAAGAAGCCAATAGCTATTAAGTATTGTTTCATTCTTTCTTTATTCTCTCCAACAAGATAGTGTGCTATGTCTTTGTTACAGTTGAAATATTTATAATAAAGATGTTGCTCGCTCTTTCAATTTGAACAAACTATGTATGGCATTTTGTGCTAATTATAATCATATAATGAAGTGGTTCGTACAAGAACTTAATAACTCCATTGTTCTTCTCCATCTGATCATGATTCAGTCTATATATATACTTAATTTTCACTTTGGAATTAATAAGTAATTTCCGGTTAAATTAATAAAACCACCCTTCAAACTTTCTACATAGAAGGTTGGTCAGTGCCTTGATAATTAATGTGGATTAAAAGTTTTTAAGCAACGCGAGTGTGATCTTGAAAGTAGGAACGGAAACGATCTCCACATTCATTCTCACACAAGGAGAAATATTGAAAGCGATGGCCTGCACATGAGACTGGAAAGCTTGCATCGGAATGTGTGAAAGCAGACGAGGAAAAATTTGATTTTGTAACCAAAAAGAATTCAAGTTAATAAAACAAAATTTTAGGACGAGACTTATAAAAAGGATTTCCAAGAATTATTGCACACCCTCGAGGTTCTTGAAGATGATTTTCTATTGAGTTTAAGATGAAAAATGGTTGAATGATATTATTCTCAAAAGTTTCAGAAGTTGAATGGTTCAAACCGTAAAAAAACTGACTTCTCCAAACTAAAATCATCACGTCTTGATTTTTTACCAAGTCCTCTTGACTCGAAAAAACTCAGTACTTTCTTTGATAGAACTTATCATTTCAAAAAGGAAAAAAAATGCGACGTATTTAGAAAAGTTTCGGAGTCACCACCTATCATAAATAAAAGTATATTAGGCCACCTAAAAGTGAGTATGGTTCGAAGATCAAATTTAAGTATTTGAAAATAAATTTTGAAATCCCTTCGAGAGAGAGTTTTTAGAAACAATATTTTACAACCCTTTCGAAGATGATGGGGGGATTGGCATGCAAGTATTTGCGATAAGAACATCAATTGATAGACATTGGCTGATCTTGAAATAATGTTAGTGATCATTGACCCTAAGCTTGGGATGTGGGTTCTGTTCACTAATGTTGGTTTGGACAATATATACATATATTTTGATTTTCCGCCCATTATATGTGCTTTCTTATGAACTGAAACGAGGAAGTTTCTTTTTTGTTAATTGTGCACTCTTAGACACCGTAAGAAATGTGTGCTAGTAGATACACGGGCAAAGTTTAATAATCGAAACATTACAGCAGTTTTAGGTGGTCTTGATCTCTATGATGGTTGCCATGATACACCAGAACACCAGTTATATCATGATCATCTTCACACCCTATTACAGAGGATCATAACATTCCCACTGGTTAGGTTTTACAACCTGGTGCTCTCTAGCCAGGTGGCAATTTCTTAGGGACATTCAATTCCTTTATTTGAGACCACAAGTGGATAAAAGCCAACATGCAGAGCAAGCCTCCTTTCAAATAGTAGCAGTTCCAAGGGCTCGGATAGAAATAGTATATCAGTACCGGGACAAATAGAAGCATATAGATGTCTCAAATAAATTCATATGAAGAGATGCCGTTTAGCCTTACGGAAATGTGGTGAATGTCAGCATTTGAGGATCAACCAGAAATATTAATTTACATATGATAGACATCTGTGTCTATATGCATGCAAAATCCTAACAGCACATAATTTGTAGGCATATATGTGTACATGTAACAATAAACAAATATACACTGTATCTACCAAAGAAAAAACAAAAAGAATATTGTAGAAAAATGAAAATCAAATGAGAAAAACACTTGCCGGGAATGTAGTATTATGGTAATCATCCCAAAATATGGTGTCGAGATCACGAAATAGTTGCTGCTTTGGTGCATCATGCCGACCATGATACCATCACAAAGATCAAGACCACCTAAAACTGCTCTAATCTTTCAGTTATTACCACTTGTCTGTGTATCTACTAAGCCACATTTCTGATGTGTTTAAAGAGTTCAACAATTATTACCGGGGCAAAATTCACAAAAACTGATTTTCATCTGTATTCAGTTCATAAGAAAGCATATAAAATCGGTGGATAATAAAATACATGTATGCATATGTTCTCAAAGAACATGGAAAACATACATCAGTGACCAAAAACCAAATCCCAATGAATCTTTGCATGCCTTGATTTTTCTAAAACAGCGGTAGATTTTACACAAGTTACACAGAGACATCAATATGCTTAATCTGTGGGTAGGGATAATGTTGGGCGCAATGGAAGCTCTCATACCAATTTGTTGTGACATGATCTGAATTTGGGTTGACATGATAATATAACAGAAGAAAATAAAACGGAAAGAAAGCAAAAACTAAGATGCACCACACAAAGGATGCAACGATTTACGTAGTTTAGTAGATCAATGAGTCCACCTACGTTCACATACGAAGACAAGGAGAAGAACTTCACTATTCTAGAGAGATAGCAAAATGAGAGGAACACTCACATAAGACCTCTCTGTTTTCATTGCTGCTGTATTAATTTGTTTTATCTTGTAGGTTCATTTCTTAGGCCTGGCCTGTTCTGGTTCCTTTCAGTTCAGTGATGGCCTTCCCTTGTAATCCCTTTCATCTTGCTTTATAAACTTCTATTTCTTTGCTGATAAAAAAAAACAAAAAAAAAAAAAAAAACACAGACGCTCACACCTCACTACTTGAAGGCTTGATAACTCAATGATTCGACGATCCAACACCCTGCAATTGGCCCTCTATTTATAGGCCACAATGAGTGAAGAAAGAAACTGTACGAAAAAACAGCTCCACAAAACATGCTACTTGATTCAAGGCTTTACACTTAGTCGGTGACGACTAAGCAGCCTTTGTTGACTTTTGTCCAAAGTTTATGCCTCACATGGGGGATTGATCACCACAATTCTCCCCCTCAAGCCAATGAGATCGGTCTCCATGTCGGGTACATGGCCGTTGCTGATACACGAATATGCATCCCCCATGTAGAGAACCCCGGATGAAACCAACATTTTCATATACCTTTGGCTCGCTTTCAAATGTTCTACCTATATTTTAAATTAAAACACAACCAAGGAATTGGGGCTAAGACCATTGCTCACATGTAGCTATGTTATCCCCTGGCATCTCAACCATTCCAATGGACTACCCCAGTGTACAAATAATAGCATTTTTGTTACTTGAAAAACAATTAGATTACTTGAGTCGAAGATAGATGATAACCAGATTTCTGTAGATTTCATGATGGTGCATGGAGAACTTAAGTTCTAATGTATTCAACAGTTTTCAACCATTTACGATTATTTTGCACTTTTTATTATGCCAAAGTGATATAATATGCATCAAGACATCCAAATTGCATTTGCGACAACAATGAATGCATTTTAGTCTTGGATTATTAAAACCTCTTTCAAAAAACCCAATATAGAAAATGAGACAATGTGATACCTGGTTAAGGTTTCAGTTATCAATACCAAAATGAATGAATGTAAGAAACTTATATAAATCAAATCTAAGTACATGTGTCAAAATATTGAACCCCAGTGGTAGTCGAAGCTTCTGAGGTGACCTTACTACTGAGTTCTTGTCCAACACAAAATAGTAATAATGAATTATTAGACGCCTAATGAATGTGTACATCCATTGTGCACAACGCTCTACCACAACATGAAAATATTGAAGTGAGGGTGCATGATATACCTTGGACTACAACATATTGTTCTCTCTAGTGTCAAGCGTATCTCACTCTCTTGGTCCATGATACACTATATATAGACTACAATACATTGTGCTCCCTAGTGTAGAGTGTCTCTCAACCTCTTGGCACCGATGTTTAGCTTTCATCTTCTAGCCACCACTGCTGCTTTGCTGCAGTTTACCTCTCCCTATCCCTTCCCTTCAAGCTTTCTCCTTTATCTCCTTCTGTTCTCTATTTCAACTCTGCTATGAACCCTACCATAACAAACCATCCATATCCTAATCTCATGTTTATCACCATGGAACCCCAGCCCACAGTAAACAACCACCACCAAAACCTTTCTCTCAAACTATGTAATAAACCCTCAAGCATCACATCACCTACGGAGGATGAAGAACTTATTGACGAGTTTATTGTAGAGCTCGCACCAGATCAGAAAAGTGGCTCATTCAATCAACTCTAATTGCTAAATTGTTAAGGTTATTACAGACAAAAAAGTCTGCTGTAATTTTGTGCTGCCATTTAGACTTTTTTGTAACGAAGGCCTAAACACTAGAGGCAAAGGTTGATATCAGGGACCATGATCACAACCCTTTGGTTCCTACTTCAATGATGAAGACAAAAAGAACGGGCCTTAAAAGGTTAGTTTGCTGTACAAGACAGCCCAGACAAAGTGAGGCATAAAGAATCACGTGAAGCCAATAAGAATAGAGGGATTTACACGCTTAACAGTAATTTAAAGCAGACATCATTGCAACCATAGTAGCATGAACTTCATCCGGAAATTCGTCCTCCATGCTTTTTACAAGCTCCGTGTCCTGCTGGTATTTTCTATTGAGCTCGTTGAGGAGAGTACAGAAATTCGTCCTCCATGCCTTTTACAAGCTCTGTGTGTCCTGCAGGTATTTTCTACTGAACTTGTGGAGGAGAGTTCCCAATTCTAAGACATTGAAAATACCCTGATTTCTGGGATTGCGAAGGATTGAGTTGCTGCACTTGCTAGGTCTCCTCAGTCTTTCCTCTCATCTTTGCACTCTCACAGGGTATACATCTTCTCAAGTCCTCCACAAGCATGAGTCCTCCTTCCATCACCTTTCATTCTTTCGTCTTTTTGCTTATCCTTGAAACCGTGTTATGTTGATACTTTTCTCTTCTTTTCCTTTTTAGGATAACTTATTCTCTTTGTGTAGGTACCAAATTCAATTTCCTGCCCATACTCCTTCATATTCTTCACACAATATTTCTTATGTTTTCTTTAGAAGACTATAGTTGAGAGCGGCGGTCTTTGATCTAGATTATTTATAGTCTAAGAAATATGAACATTTTTAAAAAGGTGTCATGTCTGTAGACTTGTCAGACACTCCCTGACACGTGTCAAACACCCATTCAAATGATATATATTAGTTTCTAAAGGAAACTTAAGGAAATCTAGGTGTGGTTACTAAGGGTGTACAAACGAATCGAAAAATGTGAGAATCGAACCAACCCGACCTCTATGGGTCGGTTTGGTTTGGGTCTTTCAAAGGATTGGTTCGTTTCTAGGTCTAAAAATAACAATCCAATCTATTCAGTTCGTTTCTCAGTTTCACGTTCTCTGGACTTGAACAGAATCAAAACTCGATCTTTATATCTCATAAAAGTCTATATATATTCTATATATGTCATTAAATCATTGTTATTTATACTTAATTATTATTAATTTGTGTTCATATATCATTTTTATTTTTAAAAAAAATTAAATATGCAAGATCAATCCTATTATCTTATTTTTTTAACAAATAAGTTAAATAACACACAAAAAGTGGACCTAACCTCACACAACCTGATTTGGATCTGAACCAACCCGAGGCATGGAACCGAGCCAAACCAATCCGAACAGATTCGAGTTGGTTCGGTTTGATTCTATTGAATGATCGATTAGATTCTGAGTCTAAAAATTTGGAACCAATTAAGATTGGGCCGGTTTTGGATCTAGCACGGACCCGACCCAATTCGACCTATGCACACCCCTAGTCACCACATCCTTGAAATGGGCGCTTTCAAATTTTCCTTTCTAAATTAAGATTTTCAAATTTCTTCTCAAAGCTAGATTTTTAAAGCTTTTATCCAAATCTTCTATTTTCAAAGCATTTTAAAAAATGCATCAAGCATCATTCATTTCCAAAATGATGACCAAACCCATTTCGAAATGCATGAGTGAAAACTAGTAGCCGTAGATTCATGAGTAGATCAAGAGTTGATTGACATATTGATACCAATTTTTATCGGGCAGGCAAGGTGACAATCATTTGTTGTCTACTCTACACGAAACCAATCTCCAGACCATAGGTTTTTAGTGCCCAGATTAACCCGGAGTCACGTTGTCAACAAAGACTTTCAAAATTTTCAAAACAAGTCTTATTCCCATAATTAAAAACTTCTCTAGTAGGCGTTTTCAAAGAAAATCATTTTTCAAAACCAAGTTTGCTCTTAGGAGCATACTTGCTTTTTTTAGTTGGCCTAACACTCATTTTTCAATGTTAGGTGGTTACTCTAAAACCTTTCAAAAAGCTCTTGTCAGAATCAAATTTCAAAAGATTAAATCCAGTCACACTTCTTTCTGTCTTCAAAAGGAAAAGTTCCTCAAGAAATGAGCATCGGATTTTCTCAAGCCAAGATACACTCGGTAAAAAAACTGGGGCACGACCATAATGCAATTCCTAAATGTTATAGCAAAGAAAAGAGGGATATATTCTTTCTCATGGTAAAACATTGTACTGACAATTTTATTTGATTGAACCTTTCAAATATTTGAGCCATTGATATTGTAAAATGGTGCTTACTCAAGCTTTTGACCCTTGATTCCATACAGACCTTGATTCATTCAAAGCAAAATCAAAGGATGACTGTTTAGATAAAACACGACTTTCTTCAAGTCCACTCACTCTACTAATTGGGACTACTCTATCACAGAGGATCATAATATTCTCGTTGGTTGAGTTTTACAACCTGGTGCTCTCTTTCGAATAGCCAGTGGCAATTCCTTAGGGGGTCCAATTCTTTTATTTGAGACAACAAAGGACAACAGCTAACCTGCAGAGTAAGCCTATTTTGAAAATAGTAGGAGAGGACAATGGAAGAAGCTATATGCCTCAAATACATTCATATGAAGAGATGCCATTTAGTACTTCGTGGAAATGTGGTGAATTCCAATATTGGAGGGTCAACTAAGAAAAGTCAATTCACATCTCGTAGCCATGTGTCACGGAGCAACACTGTCAAGTGTGCAAGAGCCATGTGGCGCTTGTCTTGGGCTGTATCAAGCAAGCAAGCAAGCAAGCAAGCAAGCCAAAGGATACCTCGCTATTAAGCCAACACATGCACCCAAAGAGGCAGAAGTAAGAAACAAGTAAAGCAACAAGCTATTGCACGAGTAAAGGCAACAATCAGGAAAATGGGCACAATTTGAAAGCAACAAGATCACTTTTATTGTATTAGCAAAGCAATTCTATACTACATTTGGGCAGGGAGTTTAGATAACTAACAGTTGACAGGCTTACACTAGGAGCTTAGGACTCACCTTGTTATCATCCTCTATATATGTTTTATGAGTTATTTCAAAAGTGACACAAGGAATCCAACCCCCTCGAGGAGTCATAATGGATCTACAAAAGTATTCAGAAGGAATTTGGACAAACCCTTCTAGATATAGCTATATATAATCCTAAACTAATTTTCTAGCCCTTTGTTTCACAGGGCTAGGACACAACAACCTTGGGTGCACTAGCCCTAGTCGAGGAAAAATCAATGCAAGTACCCGACTCTAGTCCTACATTTCTAGACTTTTTACAATATGTACAGACATGTTTAGGTTGTCACGAAACAAGAAAAAGAGGGCATGGGGTAGGCTTTGAAGTGCAGCTTGTGACACCATGCATCTCTATATGCATGTAAAATCCTAACATCACATAATTCACAGACATATAGGTCTATTTGTAACTATAATCATATATACCCGCACATTGTATCTAAAAAATAGGCAATTGCTAGAAAAAATGAAAATCAAATGCAGAAAGCCATTTACAGGAAATGTAGTATTATGGTAATCATCCCAGAATATGGTGTCAAGACCATGAAATAATTGATGCTCTGGCATATCATCACGACCATCACAGAGATCAACACCACTTACAAATGTTGCATTCTTTTGATTATTACAATTCGTCGGTGTATCTACTTGCATACATTTCTGATGGTGTCTAAATAGTACAACGATTATAATAGCAAATCTAACATAAGGAAACTTCATCACATTTAGTTCATAAGAAAGCACATAAAATCAGTAAAAAATCAAATATATGTATATATATTCTCAAAGAATGCGTGAACCAACTTTAGTAAACAAAAACCACACTTCAAAAATCATTTCAAAAATCGAAAAAAAATGTTGACACTTCAAAGTACAATTCTTTTGGAGTATGATTTCTTCATAAGTTCTAAATATTTACTTTAATAACTCACCCATGTCCAAGACTTCTCCCTAATTAGAGCTTCCAAATTCTAAATTACCCTTTGGGCTGTCGATGTAGGCCAACCTTGGAAACTTTGAAATCAGTGGCTGTTTTGCAAAGAAAGTGGTGGGAAGGAAATATGAGAGAGAATAGATGAGAAAGTGAGGGAGAAACCGAGTAGAAGCACTTGGCAAGAGAGAACACTTGAAAAATAATGAAGTAGAGAGATGGGAAAGAGAATTCTACCTACGTTTCTCCCAAGATTTGCAAGGGTGGTTACTCCAGTTGAAAGAAAAGAGAAATCTTTTCATTTAATAACTCCATTCATTCCAAAAGCTGCCCTTAAATCAAATAGTACAGCCCTATATAAGTAGCTAAAGTGGTTACTTCACAACGAAGTACCTAGAAAGAACAAAACAAAGATAACAACACGATGACAAGTGCCAAACATGCAACCGCTTAATAAAAACCAGCATACACATGGCTTTACATGTATCCACATGGTTGGCATGTGTCTTACATGCATCCAATAGTTGAAGAACCACCTCCAAGGAGGTTACTTCACAACTAAGAAAACTACCATTGCCCTATTCTCCTTTCAGGTGAGATAAAGGACTGGGGTCCCAAATCTTTTAAGGTCTTTGATGCTTGGTTAAAACTTAAACAGCTAAAAAAATGTCATTATTTCTAGTTGGGACAATTCTGAAGTCAGGGAGAGGGGGGGGGGGGGGGGGGGGGTGGGGGGGGGGGTGTTCCTTCTTCTAAAGAAGCTGCAAGCACTTAAAAGGGGCATAAAGGAATGGAAAAGTAACAGTTTTGGAGACCTAAATGTCAAGATAAATACCCTCACTGATGTAAATCACCAGCAGGATCTACAAAGTGAAATGGTGCCTTTGAATGATGCTGATATTGATATGAGAAAAAATCAAAATTTGAGCATTGGAAAGCCTTGAGAATGGAAGAACCCATAATCAAATAGAAATCAAGAGTGCAAAGCTAGGTGACAGGAACATCACCTTTTTTCCATTAATCTATGAAAAAAATGGTTTAGAAGGAATTACATTGGCCAAGTTTATTCCCATGGACAGAACTTTAGTGATCCAGATCAAGTGAAAGTTGAAGCAGTTTCTTTCTTCTTAGATCTTCTATTAGAGAAATGTGCTAATAGGCCTAAGTTGGAAGGTCCTTTCCCTCTCAAGCTGACTGTTGAAAGCAACATATGGCTGGAATCTCCATTCTCTATGGATGAAGTTTGGCAAGCTATGAAGAACTACAATGGCTATAAAGCTCCTAAACCAAATGGATTTAAAATTAATTCCATGAAGAAATTCTAGCGCACTCTAAAAGAAGACGTCATAAAATTCATCGATGATTTCTACTCAAATAGAAAGATTTTGAAAGGTGTCAATGCTTCATTCCTTTGTTTGGTACCAAAATCTGAATTTCCTAAATTCATTTTATGATTATAGACCTATTTGCCTCGTTTTATCAATGCACAAGATTCTAGCTAAGACCCTAGCTAGTAGGCTGAGAATGGTGATTTATGAAATCACTAGTGACTCTCAAACAGCTTTCACAAAAGATTGGCACATCCTTGATGGGGTTCTCAATGCAAATGAGATCATTGACTATTGGAAAAAGTAGAAGAAGTTAGAGGTGGTTTTAAAACTAGATTTTGAGAAAGCATTTGATTATGTCAACTGGAACTATCTAATAGACATGATGGTTGGCTTGGGTATTGGGGCAAAATGGATCACCTGGATGTGGGAGTGCCTCTCTTCTAGCTCTATCTCTGTCCTTATTAATAGATCAGCCTCAAACAAGGACACCCCTTCTCACCCTTCTTATTCGATATAGCAGTAGAAGGCTTAAACATTTTACTCCAAAGAGCAAAGGTTCAAGGCCTAATAAATGGAGTGGGGTTTGGAAGAGAGGCTGGCAATGAGCTATATGTATCACACTTGCAATTTGCAGATGATACATTGCTCTTTTGTAATGCAGATATTTAGGAGCTTGCACACCTTAAAAGAATTTTATTGAACTTTGAATTAGTGTTTGGCCTGGAAATCAACTTTTGTAAGAGACTGGTGTATGGAATTAGTTTAAAGGAACCTTTTCTCACTGAGGCTGCAGCCTTATTTAATTGCCAGCGTGGCCATTTTCCTTTGAAGTATTTAGGCCTCCCCTTGGATGCAAATCCTAGATTTATAAAAACTTGGCATGGAGTTGTGGACAGATTTAAAAAAAGACTATCCATTTGGAACAAAAAGCATCTATCAATTGGGGGCAGAATTACCTTGTTTAATGCTACTTTGGCAAATTTACCTATATATTATCTATCCATGTTCAATATGCCTACAGCAGTATGCAGTGGTGACAATGAAAATAAGAAGAAAGTTAGATGTGTGAGTTGGCACCAGGTAACATTAAGCATAGATTTAGGTGGTCTGGGTATTCCATCATTGAAAATTAGGAAGCAGTTCCTGTTAGCAAAGTGGCGGTGAAGGTTTAGCTGTGAAAAGAAGGGTTTTTGGAGAAGATTCCTTTGTGCTAAGTACAACATAAACCAAAACTCTTGGTCCCCTCTGGAAGTCCCCTCAGCTAGATGTTCAAGGTTTTGGAATGACATCCAATCAGTTAGATGTCCTCATAATAGGCTAAGCTCCATCCTAATTCATTTCATATTGGGATCTGGCGAGTCCATTAAGTTTTGGCATGATTATTGGCTGGGAGCCAAATCTCTGAAGACCTTGTATCCTACGTTATATTCATTATCTAACCAAAAGGAGGAGAGTCTAGGGTCTGTCTTCTCTCACTCAGGATCCATGTGGAACCTTATAGTTAGAAAAGTCTGATGGCCTGGGAATCAGAAAACCTCATTGAACTAAAGGAGCTCATTCAGACATCCATTCCTGCCCCCAACAAGCTAGACTCTATGGCATGGAAAGCTGACTCTATTGAAGTTTTCTCATGCAAGTCGTAATGCAAAGCTGTTGAAAGGTGCTATGGCTTTCCCAAATCCAAATCTAGCTTTATCTGGAACTCAAGGTACCTCCAAAAGCAATTTTCTTCTGCTGGCTAGTTTTAAAAAGAAGAATCAAGACTAAGTTAATGATTTCCAAAAGATCCAAAGACCCTCAAAGCATGGATGCAACTTGTGCCCTCTGTAACTTGGAAATTGAAGATGTAGATCACCTCCTCCTAACTTGTAGGTTCTCATGGAAGGTATGTACATATGTTATTTACTGGTGGGGCCTTAACTGGGTATGTCCAAGAGATCTAAAGTCTAATATGAAGTGGTGGTATGAACTCAAATTTAAAAACTTGAAGAAAGAAATATGGAACTTTGTTTATTGTTGTTCTTTTGGAATCTTTGACTTGCAAGGAATGGGTTGATTTTCAACAATGTCCAACCAGATAGCTATGATGCCTCTGAAAGCATCAAGATTATCACAGCATCATGGGTGAAGGCAGCTGTCCCATTGGCTTCTTTAAGCCTTCATGATCTTAAGTTTTAGCTTTACATTTTTTTTTTTCTGCTGATGCATTTAATTAGCTTTTGGCCAATTTCATTCCTGCCCTTTCTTGTATCTCTCTTTCTTTAGGTGTGGTTCCCTTTTTTTTTTCAAGCTCTTGTTTCTTGCTTGATAAGACTTGGGTTCCCCTTTTCCCCTCTATATCCTATTTCATTCTCAATAAAATCTTTGCTTTGCAAAAAAAAAAAAAAAAAAAGAAAGAAAATACATATGGTAAAAAATTCTAAAATACACCATTGTCTAATCAACAAAGGATAAAAATTCAGCCTCTTAAATCTGTTTTGTCTCATTCTTGAAAAGTAGACCTTCAAATGTTTTTCACCACAAATATTTGGGAACTTTGCCACATCAGCTGTCCTTTGTCTTTTTTGAACATGCTTGGATGATCTCAGTCAATGGACATTATTCCATTGGCTACTAAATTGTTGCAAGATTCTTCAGTAAGTTGTGTCATTTCATTTTTACTTCTATACAATCTCTATCGAGTCTATCCTTGTCATTCTCAGAAATGTTGCTTCTTGATCAGTGCAGTCAAAATATCACCTAAGAATTACCTCAGGTAGCAGGGCCACCAACCACTAGCAGGTCCATCGGCATAGGGGTATGATATGACACCTAAGCAACAAAGGTAGGTGTTTGGCAGTCTGGCACACTGCCAAAATTATTTAGTGCTTCTCGAGGCCTTGCTCCTCTTTTTGTAATACTTGTGGGTCGTCTCCACCAACACCCCCATGGGAACTGTGACAGAAGGACCAAGGCAACGTGGTGATCCAAGAGCACCGAATAACTTCTTCAGACAAACCTACAATAAACTCTATTGTCTGGCCATGTGATCTTAAAGACATTTGACAAATTTATAGAGGTGAATGCCACCACGAGTGAAGGCCAAAAATGCCACTTAATTTATATAGCTTGCAGTACATCCACCTGTTCAATGAAGTAAATCACATGGTCATACTCATCTGATCATTCCAATCTGCATATTGGTGATTTGTTGGGTTTGATCTTTAAAATTTTGATTCCATGTTGGGTAACATGAGGTGCAAGGTAAGTTTTGCATAGTTCACTTCTAGCTATACATTTTATCTTGTAGTTTCTTTTTGATGACCAAAGACTAAAGAGAAAACGAATTAAGAACATTGTAAGCACCCCATTTTTGCCCGCTCGGCAATTTTCGGCTCGATCGGGACCGGTTTCCAACATCACAATACAAGCAAGCTCAAGATGAGCCTTTCAATCTTCATTCCAACCAACTGGTCGCTTCTCGGATCCACAAGGATCCGCTGGAGCCTTAAGCGCCATTATTCTAGGCAGTTTTTCAGACTGGGCGGTCCCAGAAACCGAAGCCATCCAGGTAGCTTCTTGGGATTGGGCGATCTCGGGGACCAACACCTCATCAAATTTCAGACGGTTCACTTCTGGCGCCTGCTAGCCCGCCAATGTAGAATGTCCGTCATTTGGTAGCTCTCCGAGACTGGGCGTTTTCGGAGACCAACACTACCCTTCCAGGTAGCTTTCTAGGACTAGGCGTTCTCAAGAACCAACACCACCCCTACAGGTAGCTCTCTAAGAATGGGCGTTCTTAAAAACCAACACCGCACAGGTAGTTTTCCGAGACCGGGCGGTCTCGGAAACCAACACCTAGGTCAACACCAGCACCTGCTAGCCCGACTCGGTTAAAAATGACCAAACCTGCCCTTTGGGCCTCCAGGCACGTTTTGGGAAAGTTCAAAATCCCTCAAAACGATAAGTCCATCCTTCCACAATGTTGTCAAACCATCAGGCGTCCCCGCACACCATTTGGTCCAAAGCCAGTCCTATTCCGGCTCACTCTGGTCAAAATGACCATTTTGCTTCTGAACGCCTCAGCACGGCACAAACCCCGCTGAACGGTAAAAGACTCTCTTAAAATCATCCCTGAACAGCCCTGCACGCTCAACACAATATACCAGACCATTCTTGACCATTTCCAGCCAACTCCGGTCAAAATGACCGTTTTACCCCTGGAAGCCCAAAAATGTCCCAAAATAGCAACCGGCCTTGGGATTTTGAGCAAAGGGTTTCACCACACACCTTTATTTAACCTAAGGAACACCCTACGACACTAAATTCACATGACTCGATAAAAGTTCCCTGGAGCATCTCGCAGACGCTCCGCCTAAATTGTCTTTTCCCTCGATTCCCTAGTTATAACGCACTGTCAACCAACTTGAGAAGTGCGTAGATCAGGGAATTCTCGAAAGCTCGTCCATAGATCTTTCCATCGATACGGTTCGATTGAATAGACCGCTTCCCGAAGCCCTCCATCTTACGACGAGAAAACTATAACTTTCAGCAACTCCTGGAGCGTCTCACAGACGCTCCGCCAAAGTTGACTTTTTCTTCGATTTCCTAATCAAAACGCGCCGTCAAACGACTTGAGAAATGCATAAATTTGGAACTTCCTGAAAGTATTTCCAGAGTACTTTCCATTGGTACGGTCTGATCGAATAGATTGCTTCTCGAAGGCCTCGATCACACGAAACGAAAACAATCACTTTCAAACACCCATGGAGCGTATCACAGACGCTCTGCAAAAGTGTCTTTTTGGCACACTTCCCTAGGCGATAGCACTCACCTCCAAACATAATTCAAACCCTTCGAAAACATGAAAGTTCATCGGAAGCACTAGGAGAACATCTCGAGTGCGACCGATTCCCTCGGAGCCTTCCCGATTAACCTAACTATCAAGGTAAAGTTTGGACGAACTTTCCCGGTTATGGAGCGTATGCTACATGCGCTCAAATTTTGATCAGATCGACTGACTTTCGATCAACGGTTGAGATTTAACCAGTAAACAGGGTGCCACGTGTTATTCTGGCAATGGAACAGTACCGGCGCATGTCTTACATGCGCAAGGCCTGTTCTAGATTGCCTATAAATAGAGGCCTCCCCCCCTTGCATATTCTAGGTCCGAAATTGATACGAAAGTCTGCTAAAATCACTCTAGAAACTCGAATCTCTACATATATTCTTCCCCTCCAACACTTAGGCTAGATTCTACCTTTCCTAAGCCTATACACTCCATATATAAGGCCTCATACACACTTATACACTTCACTCTAGCCTCTCAAGCCTTCTTGGAGTTACTTAAGCTCCAATCAAGACATCTATTGAAGACTAAAAATGTGTTGAAGGCAAAAGGTGGTATCCTTTTTACATTTATGCTCTCCCCCACTCTTTTCTTCTCCCTCCTAGCCTACTTAGGCTATTCTCTATTTTAATCCCCATCGTCAACCCCCCTTTCTTGCATGCTTGAGCCAATAGGGCTCTTAGATCATGCTTAAAGGAAAGCAAGTGAGAGCCACCATGTAAGGAGACCTCTCACTAGCCTACTTTAAGATGGTATGGCCTAGGAGCCCCTTGTCTATGTGGTGTAGCCTAAAAGCCTTGTATGTAAAACATGACCCCTTGCATATTCCTATTTTGATCATGTCATGTGTGCTTGGCTTCATTTTATGCTTATTGTCATGTTCCACAATGCTTGCATTACTCTTAATTTTATGACATTTCCAAGTTCTACATGTCCTTCAAAAATTGTTTCAAGAGTTGGCCCCTTGAAGTTTAGGATGAGATCTTAGAATTATGCCCTAGAACAGCCCCCCTACTAACCCCCTAATTCACACTTTTGCATCATTGCATTTCAACTTGCATAAAAGTTGCTTTCAAACTCTCTAATTTTTAAGATTTCCATTCTCTCAAAGTTTGTGGTTAAAATAGCCCCATGGAACCCTCTCTTGAGTGGTCTCCCTTTATATTGGCCATAGGAGCCCTAAATTGTTAGAATGGTTCCCTTTTCTCTTTATGCTTGCCTAAGAATGATGTTCAAACTTTTTGAATTCTATGGTTTCTATTCTCTCAAGTTTAGTGGTTGGAATGGTCCCATGAAACCCTCTCTTGAGTGGTCTCCCTTTTGTTGGCCATATGAACCCTCTCTTGATAGAATGTTCCCCTTGAAAAATGATTTTTAAAATTCTTCTCAAAAGGTGATTTTCAAAAATCCATTCTCTCCATCTTTGCGTCAAAAATGATATTCCAAAAATTGCCATCATTATGTTGATTTTTGAAACCCCCACTCTTGTCAAGATAAAGGTTATAATAGCCATGAGGAAACCTTCCTTGGAATGATCTCCAATCACTAACCATATAAACCATACTCTTGGCTAGAGTCAAAATTTTCATGGAAATGATCTTCAAAAAGATTGCCAACCAAAGTTCATTGCATATCATGTTTTGCTTTCCAAAACTCTTTCCAAAAATGCACCAAATCAATTTTCAAGATCATTCTTCCAATCCAACCCTAGGTTAACTTGACCCTAGTTGTCCAACCCTAGGTTAACTTGATCCTAGTTACCAAGCCCTAGGTTAACTTGACCCTAGGTTAACTTGACCCTAGTTGTCCAATCCTAGGTTAACTTGACCAAAGTTTACTCACTTAGGTTAACCTAACCTTAGTTAGTTAACCCTAGGTCACCTTAACCTTAGGTTAACCTAACCCTAGTTAGTTAACCTTAGGTCACCCTAACCTTAGGTTAACCTAACCTTAGTTAGTTAACCATAGGTCATCTTAACCTTAGGTTAACCTAACCTAAGTTAGTTAGCCATTAGGTCACCCCTAACCCTAGGCCAACCCAACATAGGTTAGTATATTTCAAGGTCCCAACTCTTGGACCCTTCTCTAAATGATCATTCAAATTTTCAAACTATTCTCATAGCTTATTTTTCAAAACCTCGTATTCTCTTGATTCAAAAACCCAACTCTATACACTCTTCTAATGTTCCTACACTCCATCTTTAAGGCATTTCCAAAAATACTTTCAAAAGGTCACAAACCTAAGGTGTCCCTAGTCCTCTCATGGTTAGGGATTCCAAGAACAAGTGATAAATCAAGAATAACCTCTAAGGTTGTCCATATTAGGATTCCAAACCCTAAGCCATTTTCAAAAATCACTCTCCAAAACTAATCCATCAAAACATTCCTCCAAGGTTTTCAAAACAAGACTTCAAAAATACTTCCAAGCTCTCCGAATTCATGCCAGAGCATTTTTCCAAACCTCCCTCAAGTTGATCCAAAAACATTTTCAAGAAACACTCCACCATTCAATTTCAAGTCAAAACCTCCAAGACCACAAAAGGTCTTCAACCTCCAAAGACCTCAAAGTGTCTTAAACCTTTTCAAAGACCTCAAAGTGTTTAAACTTTTCCAAAGACCCCAAAGTGTCTTCAAGATTTCTAACGGCCCTAATGCGCCTATTCCCCATTGGGCTCTTACCCGAGCTACGAATGACTTGATTCTCGCCAAATGAGATACGTAGGCAACCTAAAATGGTGCGGTCATAACTTTTATTCCAACCCCAATCCCTTTTTCAAAAATTCCAATCAAATCAAAGTTTCTATCCCAAACTTTTTCAAAACCTCCATTATTTTCAAATTTCTTCTAAAACTTACATCATGCATTATTTATCCAAAAAGTGATGACTAAACCCCGTTTTCAAAAATTCTAAAGTGGACATAAAGTGGACCATGGTAACCAATTATTCTAGTAAGTGAACAAAAGGGTGATTAGATATATAGGTACCGAAAGGGCGGGGTAGGGTGATGATCTTAGGATATCTTTTTTACACGTAACCAACCCCCGAACCTTAGATTTCTGTTTTCGATAGACCAAAATGGAGTTATTTTTAAAAAGGGCTTAACCATTTCAAAAGGTTGTCAAACAACTTATTTTCCTAAAAACCCTTTCTTGAGGAAGTTTTCAAAAACCTTTTTTCCAAAACTCTAAGTTTAATCTTCGAATTAACGCTTAGTTTTAGGTGCCCTAACTCACCTTAATCAAGTTAGGTGGCGACTCCCCCTTTTTTTTTTTTTTTTTTAAAAAAGCCCTTAGTCAAACTAATTTTCTAACCTAGTTGCACTTGTCCTCCTAGGAGGACGAGTTCTAGTGGCAGAGTTCCGTGCATTTTTGTGTCCGAGCCGAAAGGACCTTGGACCCCTAAAAAACTGAGGCGTAACAAACATAATACTTGCAGTCCACAAATTAATTTTAATCCACTTATTGGATGGTAAACAACTGCCTCGAAAGCTTAGTATGTCAGCAAATGGGCCCAACAATATATATCAAGCTCCAACATCCGACCTCATGGTCGAGCCCCTCTCACAAATGGAGACACAAATAAGCAGAATGCAGGAAAATATGCTAGTAGAATTCCATGCACACAAGCAAAAATAACAGAGGAACATAAAACACACAGGAAGACTTGCTAGAGCCAAAGCCTTAATACCAGCCCGTAAGTTTTCTAATTTTCAATAATCCTTTATTTATTTAAAAATAAATAAACTTGCTTGGCACGCAATTAACTAGTTTGTCGACTAGGCCAAACTTTGGATGCAAAAGCCCAACCTATGCATTACATAAACACCTTGAACAAAATTATTTCTGGCCTGGCCAACTATTTAGTTATATTCCTAGGGAATTAGGTTTTAACAATAAGATATGCAATCTTTCGAATCATCTCTAGTTCAATAGGGCCGTTTGGGGTTGATGAGAGCTGCCATGTGTTAGTTGTTCTTTCCTTCTTATTTCTGTGGAAGAAACTCTCAATCTTTCCCTATGATATCCCCTTTTTATTATATTCCTCTCGTTTCTCATAAAACAAAATAAAAGGAGGAAATAATACTTAGTTCGAATGGTTAAACGCAGAACAAATCAGTTATGTATCACTGCTGTAAATATGTTTTATTTCATCACATTAGTTTTGCTATTACAAAATTCTAAGGCACACCATGATTTATATTTCAACTTTACAGATTTATGACTTCTACAAAGTGAATGCTTCTATTACCAAATTCTAAGGCATGCCTTGATTAATACTTCAACTTTACAGATTCATACCTTCTACAAAGTGAATACTTCCAGTGCTGCAATTAGGTAGAGGGCTAAATTCACCGCTCTCTTAATAGAGTGGGATTTCAAGTAACTAAGTTTAGGAATACATTCGTATACCCATGTTTTGCTTTTAATACTTAATAAGAAGATGTACTATGATAACACAAAGGGAGGTGAAAATATGTACACCCAAACAAAAAACAGCCTATATATCTACAAGCATGTACAACTCATCCAAAAAATCTAAAAAAGAAGTAAAACAAAAGGAAACATCCTTTCCCAACCATAAAAACATGGAAACTTGAGTGACTCCCTGTGAACAATGAACTAAAGCTCTACGGTTACTCTAATGCCAAATGCTCCACATAATGTAATCAGGAGCTGCTACCCATGCATGTCTCTTTCTCCTCGGGCAGCTACAACTCCAACAAGCGAAGAGATGAACCACTAAATCTGGCATAACCGATTCCACGCCAAAAACAAAATAAAGCAAAACTCCAAACCTCTCTTGCCACTGTACAACAAAGAATGAGGCAGTTCACAGACTTCCCTCTATTCTTATACATATAGCACCAATTCGTCACCATCTCCTCTTCTACAAATTATCTGAAGCAAGAATATCCTCAACAGAATCCATCCAAAAAAATAAGGCCACCTTTGTGGGAGCCTCAGTTTTCCAAATGCCTTTCCACAGAAGAGCAACCCCACCCCCTATCTTACAAAGAAATTTGTAGAAATAGAAAACTGAGAAGGAGCCCCCTTTCGTATGTCGTTGTATACTTGTACTATCACACCCACTCTTAATCAGGTGTCAGTAACACCATCTTAGGGTGAATGTGATCGTACAAGTTCTTAACCTATTAGCGAAACCTCATCACCATCCTAAAGATAGAGAATCTTTCAAGGATAACAACAATATTATAATTAAAACCATCCCTAATTGTCCCATAACCCAACAACATATATAAAGTAAAGTAGTGATACAAACTCACAAGAATTACAAACTGAAAGGTAAACACACTCTCTCCAATACATAACATATACAAGACGACCGACTCAACAAGTGGAGTTTCTCGAAGATCTCAACTTGACATCATCTATAGTGGACCGGACCTCATCCAATCTTACCTGCAAAATAACCTATGTGAGTGTGAGCTATATATCAACGAACTCACGGAAATAATCAAACTCGTTGTTGTATGTAATATCATCTCATAATCTAACAATTACCATCAATATAAATAATAAGATATTCAATTCACTACGAATAAGAATATCTTATATCTACCCCATAATCAATACCAATATTAACATGAATAACAACGCCACAATCAATACCAACATAGATAATAAGGCAACCAATACAATATGAATAAGATTATCTTAAATCCCCAACTATTATCGATTTATAATTATGATCGAATCACTCTTTAAGTTAAACCAGAGTGTTCTGGGCCGCTTTTGAACCTATCACATATCATCACATCAAAATTTGAGCAACTCAAGGCTAACATCCTCACTCTCCTAATCCTCCTACTAGTGCAAAATGATACGCTAAAGTCTCCAACAAGATTTTGAGCTCAAAACATGAACAACATAAAGAATTCAAGGCCTCCACTTGGAAACCCTAAACACTCTCCCACTCCTCACTTCAATTTAATCTTCATGACATGAACTGATATGCTATTATACAATAATTAATAAAAATACAATGAAACAAACACGAACATGAGATTCTTCACCTCAAACAATGAATGCATAAGCTTCCCCTTCAATCTCTTCTTCCTTTCTCTCTTTCTCTTCTTTTCTCTCACTTTCTTTCTCACCAAGCACAAATGTTTCAAACAAGCTCCTCTCTCCTTGACTTTCAAGCCAACAATAGACACAAGGATGTCTCTATTATTCCACATGTCATGATCGTACACAGCTAGCAAATGAGATGAAGCACACAAGTGATGCACATACCTCACTTAGATGAAGCTCACAAGTAATGCACATACCTCACTTAGATGAAGCCCACAAGTAATGCACATACTTTACTTAGATAAAGCACACACCTAGGTGTCACACTCCGAACACCTCCTTACTTTACTAATACACATGATTAACATAATTAATTACACTTATCATAATTAATTATAATTAACATAAGTTAAAAATGAAGATTAATTAAGTTAAATAATCATAGATTAAGTCCACTAATCATGCTTAAAAATATGATAATCCTCCCATGGCATGCTCTCATTAAAGCATGCTAATTAAGCTCCTCAATTAATGTAATCATGGTCAACAACGTATGCAACCAAGCTAAACATGATGATAAGCAAGTTAAAGTTTAACAACTCTTCCCTTATTTAAGAATTTCATCCCAAATTCACTTACTAGGTTGAAATAGTTATGAATACTCATTCTTCATATTTTCATCATTACATCATACTTGTCGCCACTTGTGCTTGGGTTTGTGGGTTAAAAATAATCCCTTGTCTCAACGGGGACGATGATGACATCTTTTTGTACCATTCTTTCTGCATCATTTCAATGTTAACACGCAATCTATATAACCCACATAACCTTACCAACTTAAACTTACAAAAATAACACCCTACAGACCACTGTAGCTCTAGACACCAACTTATTAACATACCCTTGGTCTTAAACCTCAGCTCTGATACCAATCTGCCACACCCTCTCCTAATCAGGTGTCATTAATACCATCTTAGGGTAAATGTGATCACACAAGTTCTCAACTTGTCAATGAAACCTCACCACCATCCCAAAGATAGAGAATCTTTCAAGGATGACAACAATATTATAATTAAAACCATCCTTGAATCTCCATAGTCAAGTAAAGTACTGAAACATACATAAAGTAAAGTACTGAAACAAACTCATAATTATTACAAACCAAAATGTATACACACTCTCTCTCCAATACACAACATATATAAGATGACTGACTCAACAAGTGGAGCTTCTCGAAGTTCTCAACTCGACATCATCTGTAGTAGATTGGACCTCATCCCATCTTACCTGCAAAATGACCTGTGTGGATGTGAGCTATATATCAACGAACTCACTAAGATAATCAAACTCACAAAGAATGAATACTAGATAATGACCAAGTCAATCATCAACACATATTGCACTAAATCAACCACCAGAGGATAAACCACCACGAATAGGTAAACTACCATTATGAAAGAGGTAATCACTGAATCAACCACCGAAACATAACCCACTAGCAATGATATACAATCATATAAGTACTGAATCAATTATCAATAAATAAACCACCAATATCAATGATACAATCATAAGCTTATCATCATCACCAAATGACTCATATAATGCATTGTCTCTTATGATACAATGTTGAATGTCACCACATAGGCTCACTGCACAGGCTCACCGCTTAAGCTCGTCACCACATAAGCATTTCACTATGTGGGCTCGCCACTTAGACTTGTTGATAATCTTGCCAAGATTGATAAAGCAAGTTATTAAGAATAATCACCATGACCTAAACTCTAGCGTGCAATGCAAAATATGCACAAAATGTATATTGTATGCAGTATCACCTCATAATTTAACAAACACCATCAATGTAAATAATAAGACATTTAATTCAATACAAATAAGAATATCTTATATCCTCGCCTCACAATCAACATTAACATTAATATTAACAACAACACCACAATCAATACCAACATAGATAATAAGGCATCCAATTCAATGTGTATAAAATTATCTTAAATCCCCACCTGTTATCGATTTATAACTTTGATTGAATCACTACTTAGGTTGAACTGGAGTGTCCTGGGCCATTTTTAAATCTATCACACATTAGCACATCAAACTTGATAAAATGATTGTAATAATTTATAGCCAACGCATATTCATGGCTTTTACTCATTAAATATGTGATTTAGAACATCAATGATGCATTAAAAACTTAATGCAATATATTAAACTAATCCCCAACGCAATGCAAGGTAAAACCGGATAAAAGTAGCCAAAAGTGTGGGCCACTAGGCACCCCCTAGCACCCTAGTGGTGCCCCTCACCAGAGGAGCACGCCACTAGGGGCCCTCCAGCCCCCCTACTAGCGTCTCTTACCAGTGGACTGCGCCATTAGGTGCACTCAGCCCGCCTATTGGCACCCTTCACTACTTGGTCCAAAATTTCAACTACTCAAGGCCAACATTATCACACTCATAATCCTCCTGCAAGTTCAAAATGATGCTCTAAAGTCTCCAAAAAGACTTTGAGCTCAAAACATGAACAACATGAAGAATTCAAGACCTCCACTTGGAAACCCTAAACACACTCCCACTTCTCACTTCAATTTAATCTTCATAACATGAAATGATATGCTATCATACAATAATCAATAAAAATGCAATGAAACAAACATAAACATGATATTCCTCACCTCAAACAATGAACGCCCAAGCTTCCCTTTCAATCTCTTATTCCTTTTCTTCATTTCTCTCTTGCTCTTATTTTCTCTCCCTTTCTGTCTTACCAAATACAAATGTTACTAACAATCTCCTCTCTCCTTGGCTTCCAAGCCAACAATAGATACAAGGATGTATCTATTATTTCACATGTCATGATCATCCACATAGCTAGCAAATGAGATAAAGCACATAAGTGATGCACACACCTCACTTAGATAAAGCACACACCTAGGTGTCACACTCCAAACACCTTCTTGTTTCACTAATCTACATTATTAACATAATTAATTATACTTATGATAATTAATCGGCATTAATATAAGCTAAGCATGAATATTAATTAAGCTAAGTAATCATGGATTAAGCCCACTAATCATGCAAAAAAAAGTATGATAATCCCTCCATGCATGCTCTCATTAAAACATGCTAATCAAACTCCTCAATTAGCATAATCATACTCAACAACGTATGCAATTAAGCTAAACATGATGCTAAGTAAGTTAGGGTTTTACATGTACTTTAAACATACTTCTATTTTTATGAAAATAGGGGACTACCTGAATTCAAAATGTGAAAAATGAAAATTAAGCTTATAAGTAACCTAGAATTAATTAATGCCCTTCTTTGTATTTGATTATATTTAAATTAAAATAAATATTTAGAAGTAAAAGACTTTCAATCCATGGACCCCTCGTTGTGTAGAGTAGTGCAGATTAGTGTCAATTATTACTAAAAAAACAAATGGGACCTTAATTTGTTCCGACTGCACTGACCGTTATGAAATTGTTAGAAGTTAATTCAAACTCGAAGAAATTTCTATTATCTCTCCACTAGTAGTTCAAATCTTAATCTTGTTGATGTTGATTTTTCTCTTTCATCTCCTAGTTATCTGGTGTTCTTTAATTTTTTAATAAATCCTGATCTTTTAAATAAGGTTGTTAAGTTGTTGGTTTATTTTCTTTATTGCTACCACATGTCCAGATTAGCTATTTATTTAAGGGTGTTATATGGATTGATTTGTATATAGAGAAAATTCAGTCAGTAAAAAGAATTATGTTCTCTCCTGAATTGGTTCTTATATTTTTTCTCCTATTTTTGCCCTATTTTGTCTAGCTGCAAAATAGTGAAGTTGATTTTTATCCAACATTTGTGGTATCAGAGCTAAGGGTTACTAGACTAGGGCTGGAGCAAGTTGTTGGAAAAGCAAGGGAAGGTAAGGAAAAGAATGGCTGCTGTAGGTAATAATTCTCAACCTAAGGTTCCCATTTTCAAAGGTGCGAACTATAAATTCTGGAGCATAAAAATGAAAACATTGTTTATTTCTCTTGAGTTATGAGAATTAGTTGAGACTGGTTATATATAGTATGATAACCAAGAAGGGAGAATCATTGCTGCTCAAAAAATAGAGATGAGGGAAAACAAAAGGAAGGATGCGAAGTCTTTTTCTTACATTCAATAAGCATTGGATGATACAATTTTTCTAAGAATAATGGGAGCAGAGACATCTAAAGAAGCTTGGGAGTTGCTTCAAAGTGAATATGAAGAATCAGGTCAGGTAATTACCTTGAAATTGCAAACTCTTCGTCGTGATTTTGAAACACTAATGATAAAAAGTTCTGAGTCCATTCATGATTATATCACAAGAGTTACTTCCATTGTTAATCAAGCAAAGTCTCTTGGTGAAAATTTAACTGACCAAAAGGTTGTTGAAAAAGTTCTGAGAAGCTTGACTCCAAAATTTAATAGTGTTGTTGCTGCCATTAAAGAGTCGAAGGATTTGTCCACTTTATCTTTAACTCATCTCAATGGCTCACTAAAAGCATATGAGGAGAGGTTGAATAGGGCTGTTGAAAATCAAGTGGAGCAGGCTTTTCAATCAAAGCTTGAAGGTAGAATCGGCCCAAATGGAGGTACGCATTCTAATTCATCAGGGCATAAGTACAATGGCAGAGGCAAAAATAACAACTTTTATGGCAAAGAAAGAAGCCATTTACCATTCCAACAAAAATCAAAGGCAACCCAATAAAGGTATTAATGACAGAGGTAATATTGATACCCTTCGATGCTTTGATTGCAAAAAGAATGGTCATATTGAACAAGATTGTTGGTACAAAAATAAAGATCCTAACATTCCTAAATGGTCCATTTGTAACAAGTATGGCCACACAGAAAAAGAGTGTTGGCATAATTTGAAAAATCAGGCAAACTTTGATGAAGAAAAGGCTGATGATGAAAAGGAAAATGAAGAAACTTTGTTTGTCTCATGTCTTACTATTACTACCAAGAATGTTTGGTACTTAGATAGCAGTTGCAGTAATCATATGACTGAAGATAAATCTATTTTTGTTGAAATTGATGAATCTATGAAATCTTAGGTTTGCATGAGAAATGACAGCCAAGTGCAAGAGTAATGAAAGGGAGTCATCATGATTGATTCCAGATTTGGTAAGAAACTTATTCTTGATGTTATATATGTACTGGGTTTGGCTCAAAATTTGATTAGCTTGGGGCAACTGATGTGAAAGGACATTATGCTATTTTTAATGATGATAAATGCTTGATATATAACAAAGGGAATAAGAAATTATTGTTATCTATTAAAATGACAGAAAACAAAATGTTCCCTATTGAATTTTCTCAGCTTACTTTAATGCATTTAATCTTAATTCAAGTGATGACTCGTGGTTGTGGCACAAAAGGTTTGGGCATTTAAACTTTAGTGGTTTAAGTTTGTTAAACAAGAATTCAATGGTGAGTGGACTACCTCCAGTGCATAGAAATGATGAGATACGTGAAGCTTGTGTTTATGGAAAGCAGCATCAAACTCCTTTTCAATTGGGGAAGTCTTGGAGAGCAACAAAGCCCTTAGTCCTTATACATGCAGACATTTGTGGCCCTATGTGTACAATTTCTATTGGGGAAAGTAAGTATTTTCTAATATTTGTTGACGATTATTCGAGGCTAACTTAGGTCTATTTTTTGAAGCTGAAATCTGAAGCACTTCTAATTTTTTTTCTGAATTCAAAGCATATTTTGAGAAACAAAGCGAATACCCCATGAAGATCTTGCACACTGATCGAGGTAGTGAATTCACATCGGAAGAATTTTTACATTGTGCAGAAATGCAGGAATTCATAGAGAACTTATAGCAAGTTTCACTCTGTAGCAAAATGTGGTTACATAGCAAAAAAATCATAGCATTGTTGAAGTTGCAAGATGTATGTTGAAAGAGAAAAAGCTTCCAAAGAAGTTTTGGGCTGAAGCTGTATTTACTGTAGTATATTTGCTTGACCGATTTCCTACAAAAGTTGTTAAAGGAAGAACTCCATATGAAGCTTGACATGGAAGGACGCCAAATGTAAGTCAATTAAAAGTTTTGGTTGTATTGTTTATGCTCACATTTCATTTGAGAAAAGAGGAAAATTAGATGATAACTGTAGAAAATGCATTCTTATTGGTTATGAAACAAAATGATACAGGTTTTATGATCCTAATAAAAATGGGTTGTTTGTAAGCCGTGATATTGTTTTTAATGAAAGTGGGAAGATAGCCTTACAGATTCTCCTTTACTTGTTGAAAATAAGGAAGAGGGATCATTTGATGTGCAGCCAACTAAAGATGAATCTATAGAGTCTCATCCAAGAAAGTTTAGAAGTCTTACTAATATATACCGGACTTGTGACTTTGCATTTGCTACTTTAGAACCTGGTTCTTTTGAAGATGCATCAAGAAAACCTGAATGGCATACTGCCATAAGAGAAGAAATGGACGCAATTGAAAGAAATAAAACATGAAAGCTGGTTGATCTACTTGCTGGAAAGGAAGCAATCGGCCTCAAGTGGATCTACAAGTCCAAGTTCAATTCAGATGAATCTCTTCAAAGGCACAAAGCGCGGTTAGTTGCAAAGGGTATGCTTAGGTTTTTGGTATTGACTTCTTTGAAACATTTTCATCTGCCACAAGGTTTGACACAATTTGAATAGTCCTAGCTTTGGTTGCTCAAAAGTATTGGCAGTTTTTTCAATTTGATGTTAAGTCAGCCTTTCCCAATGGACAATTGGAAGAAGAGGTGTACTTGGAGCAACCTCAAGGATTTGAAGTCAATGAAATCGATGAAATAGTTTACAAATTGGGAAAAGCACTCTATGGACTCAAGCAATCCCTAAGAGCATCGTATAGAAAAATTGACAAATATTTTAGAAGGAATAACTTCAAGAGAAGTGAAAGTGAGTTGACGATGTATGTGAAAGCACAAGGTAATAATGAAATTCTCATTGCTTACCTATATGTCGATGCCATGATATTTACTAGAAATTCCTTAAGTTTGATTGAAGATTTCAAGAAAAGCATGATGTCCACATTTAAGATGACAAATTTGGGGCTTTTGCACTATTTTCTAGGAATGAAAATTGTAATGTTATGTAATTGACTAAATTTCGTGCCAAGTCTTGTTTGATGTTATTTAGAAAATTAGGATATCTACCACAAGCATTCGGAAAGGATTTAAATCTTATTTATGCAAGCTCGTGCTAAGAGACTTGTATGATACATCATGGGCAGATATATAGACTTCGAGGGATTTCGAGGAATCTCATGAAATCCTTGCGGGATGTCACAGGATGTCGCAGAATGTCGAGGGCAAAAACAGTGAGCATGCAAAATTAGGCAGGACTTTGCGGGATTCTTGTGGGATGTCAATGGCAAAAATAATGAGCATACAAAATTTGGGAATTGAGCTTGTGGGATCATCGTAGGTTCTCGAGGGATTGAGCTGCGCAAAATCTAAATTTTCAGGAATCGCGCCATTAGGGTTTTTTTGCCTATTTAAGGCCCAACATACTTTCCCAGATCCAGATCTGAGCTGCCACATTGAAAACTCTTAAAGAGAAGTGTTTTCCATCTTTTAAAAGGCTTAGAAACAAAGTTTAGCAAGAATCTTCTTTAACTCTATTGAGGAGATCAAAAGTCTTAAAGGAGTTCAAGGCGCCAAATCCGTTCTAAAGGGATATGAACGGTAGTCAAGCACAAAGACGGTGAATCGTGGATATGAGTAAGATCCAAACAATCATTAGATCAAGGAGTTAATAGGTTTTAATTGTGGAGAGTCTTGTAACCATCTAAACTACAAGTTATAGTGTATGAACTTTGTTCGACAAATGGGACATGTGTTTTTTCTCCTAGTTAGGGTTTTCATGGCAAAAACTTTACGTGTTCTTAGTTGAATGGTTGTTCTCTCTTCTATCTTATATTGTACAATATTGTTTATAGCCATTACACCTTGACCTAATATGGTAGTAATTAGTCTCTTTGACAAAACATAAACTGAAGCTAGGTTTTTCAATTGGTATCAGAGTAGGACACTCAAAATCTTTTTTGTTTTTTAAAGAGTGAGGTCTTATTGCCTATGCCTATAGATTGGTCAAGGGAAGGTAATTCTACTGTTAGACTTCCATTGTTTGATGGAACCAACTACCACTATTAGAAAGCAAAGATGACAACTTTTCTTAAGTCAATCGATGAACGTGTTTGGCTTGCTGTAGTTAATGGTTGGACTCTACCCACAGTCATAACTGGAACTGTAATGACTTTAAAATCAATCACATTGTGGGATAAAACTAATTTTGACAATTATGGATAAAATAATAAAGTCATGAATGCCATTTGTAACGGTGTCACAGGTGAGGAGTTTCGACGAATCTCAAACTGTAAAATCGCTAAAAAGGCATAAGATATTTTACAGATTATCCATGAAGGTACTACAATTGTAAAAATAACCAAACTTCAGTGATTGACTACTGCTTTTGAAACCTTACGAATAGAAGACGATGGAAATTTTGATCAATTCTATTTTAAACTTAGTGAAATCATCAACTCAAGTTTTAACTTAGGTGAACAAATCTCTCCATCTAAAATTATTTGAAAAATTTTGAGGTCTTTACATTAGAGATTTCAAGCCAAGGTTACAGTAATAGAAGAAAGTAGCGATGTTGACTCTATGAATGTAGACGACTTAGTGGGTTCTTTGCAAACTTTTGAAGCTAATTTTCGATAATCTAAAAGTAATAAAAACATTACTTTTAATTCCATTAAGGAAGACGTGAATGAAGCTTGTGATAACAATATTGAAATGAATCCTAAAGATATGGCTATTTTTGTTAAAAATTTTAAGAAATTTTTTAAAAAGAAAAAAGAAGGCCGATCCTCATCTGTTGATAAAAATAAAGG
Organism: Euryodendron excelsum; assembly: GCA_033060915.1. Lineage (NCBI taxonomy): Eukaryota > Viridiplantae > Streptophyta > Magnoliopsida > Ericales > Pentaphylacaceae > Euryodendron > Euryodendron excelsum. The sequence goes on from CM065378.1 coordinate 52,511,940, forward strand.
AAAATATTTTGACACGACTAAGCTTGTAAGGAAATATTCTAATAAGTCTGGTTAGAAATAATATTTTGAATGTCATAACTATGGACATATTACACATGATTGTCTTAACAAGAAGAAGAAAAAAAAGAAGCAAAGTTTTGACTGTCACATGGAGTAATTCAAAAAAAGAAGAAGAGTTTGACAAAGAGGATAATTATGAGAACTTCATAGCTTTTACAGCCTCTGCATTTGAGGTAATTAAAGCGTCATCAAAACCCCAATAAGTAGAAAAGTCCGACGAGTCTGATGGTACTATGGGGTCTCTCAAGGAAAAGAAGGAGAATCTAATGATGAAGATAAGAGTGAACTTCAGCTGACCTCTGATCAACTTTATCAACAATACTACAGATTGACAAAAGTTAATATCAAACTAGGAACAAAATTGAAGAAGGTCGTTGATGAAGTTGAAGTTTTGAAAAAAGAGAACATTGATGCTCAAGCTAAAGTTAGTCAATTGAAAATTCACAGATTAACTTTCTCTAATAAAGTTAAGTTTCTTGAAAAAAATGCACATGACAGAGAGAAATTTAAAAAGACACTTGAAGAAAAAGTGAATAAGCTTGAAACTGAACTTGCTAATGCTCATTTGTCTTTTAAGAAATTTGATACAGGTTCACAAAAGATTGATGAAATTTGGAATGCACAAAGGAGTTATTGTGACGTGACTGGGATTGGATACACAGAGAACGATTCTAAAGCTTCCCAATCAACAAGTAAGCCTAATTCAATGAATGCTCAAGGTAAGTCTTTTATACCAAATAAGGCTAAGCATGCTTTGGTTGTTTCCTCATGCCAACATTGTGGAATTAATGGGCACATTAGGCCTTACTTTCCTAATTTGAAGGCCAAAGCTGTGACTTCTAAAAAAAACACCACCGTATAAGCACGTGTTGTGCCAAATGTTGCGACCAAGCCTACTAGGTTTGTTCGTACTTGTCATCAATGTAGTGTTAAGGGTCATATTCGGACTTATTGTTCTAGATTGGAGATTAAGCATGTGTCTTCTCAATTCATCACCTCTCATGTGAAGCCCAAACATCATAAGGTTGTTCAATCTTCAAAGTTTAACCATATTTGTCATCATTATGGTGTGTTTGGTCATATTAGACCTTATTGTCACGAACTGAATAGGGTTCCTAGTTCTCATACTCATTATCAACCTATGAGTTGCTATAAGAGGTTGAAAAGTCAGATTAGAGTCCTTACAAATCATGTAAATAGATTTGTATCAAAGCCAATGCAAGTTCTTAAATATCATGGCAAAATAAGGAATCACAATGCTAAAGCAAGACCTAGGACTCCACCCAAATCTCAAGAATTCATTGATAAATCTAAGATGAATGTCATTTGGGTGAGAAAATCTTATTTGGACTCTTTGAGAACTCCTAAGAAATTTGTAGGGGCAAGCCTTGTGGAGTAAATGCTATTTGTGACATAATCTAGGATATTTGTGATGTATGCTTATTTTGTTTTCTTAGAATTATGATCATATTTGTATGTCTAATTTTTTCTGTTTTCTTTGATTTATTGGAAAACTTAAAAAAATGTTTCAAAAAAAAAAAAACCAAAAAAATTTTGTTGTTGTTTGTCATGATTTGGTTATACTAGTCATTGACTTAAAATATTCTCCATGTGTTAATTAATGTAATGGCATGTTTAAGGTTGAATCTTGTGTACTTCATTGATTGCATTCTGATGAGTTAATAATTTTGGTGATCATTATCATACTCGTGATTCATGTTTAAAAGGTGCATTCCTCATGAGATCTCTTAGAATATAAAATCTGCCTTTATGATTCTCCCATGGCACACATCATGGTTGAAATATCTTGAAACTTCTAATGATTAGATTGACCATATACATGTGATTCTTTCTCTTATTGGTTCTATATCCTTGATGAAAAGGGCTACTAGTAAGTGTGAGTGCAACTACCATTGCTATGTAGCAAAAGGAGAAGGCTAATAGCTCATGTGTGTAAAAACCATCATCTGTTTGTGTCTCATAGTCTCATTCTTGGAGAGGTAAGATTGGATGTTCCTTAAATATGTTGAAGAGTTGTGCTAAAAAAAATAAATAAATAAAGGAGGAACGAGAGCTCTTGAAAATTGAGAATGAGATGAAATGGGTTTGACTTATTGTCTTGATCTTCTTGATGTGATTCTCCGTGATGAGCTATTTTTAATATTGTCTAGGGTCTATATTCTCATTGATCTCATTGAAATACTTGCATTTATCATACATTATCATGGATATGTTTTTGATCACCTCATGACTAATTGTTCTCATTTTTGTACGATTTTTGAGCATGTTTGATATTAATTTTTTTTTTCACGCTACGATCATCACAAGACTTATGGGTTATATTTTGTATTTTGATGATAAGCATACTGGGGTTAAGACATCGATTTTGTAAAAATACCCTGATTTTGTTTTGTTTTAGGCTAGTCTAGTTTTGACTGATTATTTTGCATGAATGATATTCTTCTTTTTAATATATCTCCCTTTAGTTCTTGATTGGGTGGTTGTTGATAATCTTTTCTCATATTGAGACAACAAGGGGGAGAGAAATTCTTTGTACTTACATGTTATTCAGAAAGAGAATATATTAAAGGGGCGACATTTTCTTTATATCTCTCAGAGTTTTTTTCTCTAGCTCCCAGTGCTTCTTTTGTTAATTTGTTCTAAAAAGGATGAGACACTATGCCTGTTTATCTATGCTTATTTATGCTATATCCATTGCACATGATAGGTTTGTTACTTGCTAGTTTTTAACATGCAGGGATGATTCTTACTGTTGTGTAGTATGAGCATTCTATATGCTTATGATTGGGGTTTGAATGTAATTTTATTTCTTTTTCTGTAATGTGTCTTATAGCATAGGGTTTTTGTCACAAAATTGCCAAATGGAGAGATTATAAGGTTATGTAATTTGCTAAATTTCGTGTCAAGTCTTGTTTGATGTAATTTGAAGAATTAGGATATCTATCACAAGCATTCAGAAAGGATTTAAAACTTATTCATGGAAGCTCGTGCTAAGAGAGACTTATATAATACATCATGGGCTAATATATGGACTTCGAAGGATCTCGAAAGATCTCGCGAGATCCTCGCAGGATGTCGCAAAATGTTACAAAATGTTGAGAGCAAAAACAATGAGCATGCAAAATTCGACAGGACTTCGCGGGATCCTCACGGGATGTCATGGGATGTCGATAGCAAAAACAGTGAGCATGCAAAATTGGGTAGGACTTCGCAAGATCCTCACAGGATGTCATGGGATGTCGATAGCAAAAACAGTAAGCATGCAAAATCTAGGGATTGAGCTCGCGAATCCTCGTGGGTTCTCTAGGGATCGAGCTGCGCGAAATCTAAATTCTCGAGAATCGCGCCGCTAGGGTTTTTTTTTAGCTATTTAAGACTCAACACACTTTCCTAGACCCAAATTTGAGCTGCCACATTGAAAACTCTTAAAGAGAAGTATTTTTCACCTTCCAAAAGGCTTAGAAACAAAGCTTAGCAATAATTTTATTCAACTCTATTGAGGAGATCAAAAGTCTTAAAGGAGTTCAAGACACCAAATCCGTTCTAAAGAGATCTGACTGGTGGTCAATCACGGAGACGATGAATCGTAAATACAAGCAAGATCCAGACAATCATTAGATCAAGGAGTTGATAGGTTTTGATTATAAAGAGTCTTGTAACCGTCCGAACTGAACTACAAGTTATAGTGCATGATTTTTGTCCAACAAAGGGGACACATGGTTTTTCTCCCAATTATGATTTCCATGGCAAAAATCTTGTGTTTTCTTGCTTAAATGGTTTGTTCTCTCTTTTATTTTGGATTGTACAATATTACTTATAGCCATTACACTTTGACCTAATATTATAATAATTAGTCTCTTTGACAAAACATAGACTAAGACTAGGTTTTTCAAAAATTATTCAAGACTCTCGTGAAATTTTGTTGGGTCAAGAAAAGTATGCTCGTGACTTGTTGAAGAGATTTAATATGCTAAATTGCAATCCAACAAATCCCCTTACCAACCCCCCCCCCCCCCCCCCCAAAAATGAATTTCAATGAAAAGCTTTTACTAGATGATGAAATTGAAAGGGCAGATACAAAAGAGTTCAGAAGTTTGGTAGGACAACTGATTTATCTCACTCATTCAAGGCCTGACATAATATTTCCAGTTAGTTTAGTTTCAAGGTTTATGCAAAATCCAAATAAACATCATTTGGGTGCAGCAAAACGGATTCTCAGATATGTTTGTGGCACTTTAAATATTGGAATCAGGTATGAACAAGTCAATAATTTCAAACTTATGTCCTACACTGACAATGATTGGACTGGTTGTGTAGAAGATAAGAAAAGTACCTCTGGTGTTGCTCTAAGCCTTGGGTCAGGACTGATATCCTAGGCAACAAACAAGTAACACTCCATCGCTTTATCAAGTTCAGAAGCTGAATACATGGTTGTTACAAAAACAGCTTGTCAAGTTGTGTGGATGAAGCGTACTTTGGAATATTTGAAAGAGAAACAAGATGGCCCTACAGTGATGTTTTGTGTAACAAGTCAACCATTGCAATGACTAAAAATCCAGTCTTTCATGGAAGAACCAAGCATATCGAAATCCCTCATCATTTTATTCGAGACCTTGTGACTAAGGGAGAAATCAAATTAGAGTTTTACAGCACAGAGGATCAGATTGTTGATATCTTTACAAAAGCACTTCCTATGAAAAAATTCTTCAAGTTACGAAGCTTACTTGGATGTTGTGATCATTTGAATTAAGGGAGAGCATGTTAGAAGTTAATTCAAACTTGAAGAAGTTCCTATTATCTCTCCATTAGCAGTTCAAATTCTAATCCTATTAATACTGATTTTTCTCTTTCATCTCCTAGTTATCTAGTGTTCTTTAATTTTTAAAAAAATCCTTAATCTTTTAGGTATGGTTGTTAAGTTGTTGGTTTATTTTCTCTATTATTGCCACATGTCCAGATTAGTATCTTATTTAAGAGTGTTATGTGAATTGTTTGTATATAGAGAAAATTCAGTCAGTAAAAAGAATTTTGTTTTCTCCTAGATTGGTTCTCATCTTTTTTTTCCTGTTTTTGTCCTGTTTTTGTCTAGCTACAAAATAGTGAAGTTGATTTTTATCCAACATTTGTGGTATCAGAGCTGAGATTTACTCACACTAAGACTATAAAAGGGGCAATAATTACTTATCAATAAATAAAAAAAAAGGGGGAAATTACTCCGTGCTGGTCCTGCCAATGCAGGATCCAACAAGGGGTAGCTGGTCCAGTCTCAACCATTGACATTATCTTATGCTAACTGAAATTCTTAGCAAGAAATCCATGATTGTCAAGTCACAAAAAAGAATACTAATTGAGTAATAAAATAGAATGTGCCCCCAATTTTTTTCTTTCTTTTATAAGTAATGCCCCCAAAAAAACCTTGGAAGAAGGGAAATTATATGAAAAACGATTATCAATTAAGAAATGCAGGTTGCCTAGCTTAGCTAAGACTTCCAGAGCTTAGGGAGAGCTGCAAACAGGCACATTCATGGAGCACAATTTTGCTGGACCCAGTAGCAATTTTTCAAAAACAAGCCTGGAGTAGGTTTGGTCCATATTTATTGTAAGAGAAAAAAATTGTTCCCATCGTCATATTCTTCTTCTTCATGTTATTGCCTTTAACACCCCATTGTCAGTCCTATGAGAATTCTTAACTCACTATGCTTATTGCTCAATATTCAGCCATGTCTGATAATGTGTTCTCTAGAGTAAAAAAGTATATATCTATAAGTTTAGAGCCGAGTCAACTCTGGCCTTGCCAATGGCCTAGGCTTGGAATTTATATTCATAATTGTTTTGAATTGCAATTCAAAACAGTAGAAGCTATCAAGTTCCATCTCTTCCATCATTCCCCATGCATTTTTACATCCAGAAAATGGAATCTCCTTGTTCTACGAGTTATGTAACAGCAACTGATGTCTTAAGATTATAAGCAATACTTCTATCTAATGATTGGAAAAGAGGAAAGAACAAATAATAAAGTTACCAGGTAGCACAAAATCTGCATACAAATTTTATTAATGAACCCATCGATGCTTCCGGAGGTAATCTCCGGTTCTTATGTCAGCCTACAATTAAGAAAGAATAAGGGAAATATAAATTGACATATTCAACCTCATATCAAGAGAAAACCATTATCATGGATATGAATATCTAATTCTGATGGATGAAGTTCATTGAGAAAAAGAAAAGAAAAAAAAATGTCCAGCCAACCATCTCAGTACATATGGAGGCTGGACATTGTTTGTAGCAACTTTCTGGTGTTATATTCCATTTTCTTGGATCATTGACCTGATAACAGAATGAAATCTGATTCACTAAAATCTAATACCATATTTAGGGACCTTCCTCTCATAGAAGAATGGCACCAACCCTTTAGCCAATCAGTTTCTCGTTAAGGGATCTTCTAACCAAGGATCAAATTTTCGTTTTGATAGGTCATTTCAGTTGGCTCTGAAATAAAAATGGTTTCAAAATGTTTCGGAAACATTGCAGAAGTGACAAATATTAACATAGAAAAATACACTGTTTTTCTTTTTCTCAATCAAATTGTACCACATGTATGAGAAGTTGTAAATTCAGATTGACATAACTTATTGTTTCGGTCCATAGTGTTGTGTTTTTGGGGCATTTTTCTATGTTCCAAAGTGTTATGTTGAAAACCACAGAGTCTCATTATTCCACTAGTGTTTCATTTCGGTCTCTTAACAAACGAAAACATTTCAGCCGTTTCGATAGAAATAAATGAAAATTTTGTTCCTTACTTCCAACCCAGTAATTATTGACACTGTCCCAAAACCACAAGTCCTAAATGGAAAACAGGCCCAAAAATTCATTTGATGACAAAATATCCTTTCAAACTTAAATTTGACCCAGCAATTTGGATTCTGAACATTTGTGGTGCTATACAAAAACTCATTTTTTATATGGCTATATAATAAATTGAAACAATGACACCTTCATAGATAAGTCACTAATAGAAATAAAATGATGAGAATGTCATAAAGTTTGAATGTGGCTTATAAAAAGGTAAATTATCACATTTGTATCTACTTTCACATTTGACCAATAACTTCCAGGCCATCCATTCTGGGGCAATACTGTCCAATGTACATGCATACTGAAACAAGGAGTTGGTTCTAAGGAGTTCTTAGCATATCAACTTTGTAAGTGAGGTGCGAGAGAAAAGCATTGGTAGTTAAATAAAATCAGGCATCACCATTGCGGACTCTTCCACTTTGTACCAAGCTTCCTCTTTTGGTTTCAATAAAAGGTACTGTTAACTATACAAAGGTGTATAAGCAGCATTAATAATGCTTTGTTTGGAACCCGAATTTCAATAAGGAAAGGAAAAGGAAAAGAGAAGGAAAGGAAAACAAGATTCCTGAGAGGAAAATAGGATTCCTTTCCTTGTGTGGCTATTTAAGAAAATTTCAAGGAAAAGAAAATGCATTTCCAAGGAAAACATTTTTTTACATTTGGTTGCTTGGGAAAATTGATAGGAAAACAATAAATAAAAATCACCACTACTATAAAATATACATATATATTTTTTTGAAATGCTGTACCTAAACTAAAAAAAAATGCGTCAGTTCATAGTGGACAGCTAATGTAATCAGGTGGATTCATTTTACAGTCAAAAACTCAAAATTCATTCAATTTATCCTTTTTGTTTTGCCCTATTTTTGGAGTTAATAGATAGTAAAAAAAAAGAAAAGAAATATGCTATATAAACCATATATATGCAAAATTTATACACAATCCATTTCCTTCCTCTACAGTGGGCAGGGCAATCAAAGCAAATCTGGTACATTTGTAGTGTTTCTTCCATCCAATCAAGTTCCTGGAGTTATGGATTGGTGAAAGACATATATAGGAACCCTCCTTTTTCTGACCCCTAACTAAATCTAGTCATTCTCAAACATAGAAGGCCCATATCTCACTCACAAAGTTCACGCCTCTCGGCAAGGCAAGCAAGGAATGCCCGAGCTCCATACACATCATAAGCGAGTGCTTGGTAGACCTTCATTTGAAATATTTCACTCATGCCACCAACTTTCTCAATTTCATCAAACAATTTTTGATCATCATAGTTACGAGCATTACCACGATCAAGAGCTGTTGCAACCACCCAATTGCACAAACACAATCCTATAAAGAAGTCATTAGTTTAGTTAAAGTATTTTAATCTAAAAGCCTACAATGCCTTTAGTAATTTAGTGGACTTACCTTAAAGTAAGGCCAATACTTAGGGTTGTTCTTAATTTCTAGAGGGCACTCCAATCTAGTTGGTTGCTTTAGAAAGATGTCATCCAATCATCATCATCTATTGTTGTAAGTCATACCATTAAAGCATGTCGTTCATAATATGCCACCTCCAAAATGGACTTTTCCTCATTGTTTTAAGTGACGTAAAACGAGGTAAGCCGCATATGATGCATACATAACTACTCTAGTGGCAGCCCACTTCTTTAGCTTTTCCCCATTTTCCTACTTAATTATCTACAGATTATTATAAATTATTATGAGCCCAAAATCCTATTCAAAAGAAAAAAACCACTTAAGTGGATGCCAAAGGTATAAACGAAATTAAATAAGTGAAAATGTCTTGCAGCTAGTAACCCAAACAGATTAACATTATTTGAAAGAAAGGTTGAAAAAGAAAAAGGGATGCAAGAGGACCCAAAAGCCTAACAAATTAAATAAGAATAAACAAAAGGAGGGCCTTAGGAGTACTTGTTCAAGTTAAAACTTGAATATGACACAGAATTCACTAGCAGGCACATTTCACCCAAATTATCCACCCAATGGCCAATAGCCAATCAATGATAAAAGCAAGTACAATTTTCCACATCCATAGATTTTCAGTTGAACCCACTAATAGTTTTTCCCATTTTTCACATCAGTTGAGCCCATTTATAGTTTTTCCCATTTTTCACATTCAAAAGCCATAAGTCCTGCAAATATAAGGAATTGCAATTTTGCTTCTTGATCCTAAACACTTTCAGTTCACTAAAACATTTGAATTAGAATAGTCCAAACGAAACTTCAACTAAACTTCACATCAAAACCAACATAAACAAGCCTAGGGATCCAAAAACTACCTACCTTAATATCCCACAAGGGATGCACATGAAAAAGTTATATAGTTGTGTGATATGAAGTTGTGCCTCACCCAATAAATAACCTGCTGGGCATGGAATGAATCTACTAGGCATTTCATCAAACAACTCAAATGCAAGTTATAATAGCAATAAGGGACACAAGCAGGCACTTCAAATGCAAAATATAATAGCAGTGCAAAGGATGAAAGAGACATATAAACATGTAAAAATTCAATGACAAATTGAAAATAGTGAATTAAAACAGTAAATTGAAAGGTTGATATACCTATATGTTCTCTGTTATCAGATTCGTGATTATGATTTGTTGAATCAGATGAAGCTTGAAAATCTGACATCAATGCTCGCTGTTGAGAGATGAATGGTGGAAGCCCCCTAATTGGAATCTAGAGTTTGCTAGTTGGAACTTAGAGGTTGACGAAAATTGGTGGTAGATGGTGGTTGTCTCTTGAAACTGGATGACAATGACCAAGAACCTGACGATGGTTGATGATTCGCAGAGTTTGACGATTGTCACTGATTCGAACCATCACTGAGTGGAGAGCAAGAGAAATGAAGCGAGTAGAAGTTTTGCCCGATAAAACTTTCCTACGGTTTTCCCTTGCATTTTATAAGGAAAATGATAATCCTCTCTTGTATAACTTTTCCCTCAATTTTTCTCTTCTTATACTTCTCCATTACTTCCAAACGTAGGAAAACACTTTTCCTAGAATTTAGGGTTCTTTTCCCACGAAAATTTGAAGTTTCAAACGAAGGGCAAGTGTTTTTCAAACTTTCAAGTAGTATGGAATGCTACCTGCCTGATAGGCTCTGGCACACGCTATTTGCAAGTCATTTTAGCGGTCTTGGGCTTCAAATTTGTGAAGTGTCCGTATCATTGTAAACATAAATTATGTAGATGAACATAGGTAACTAGTAATTAATTGACTATATTCTCAATTTGGAGATGATTGGTCCTTAAAACTAGTCCTTATTCCCCTAATAGCTTTATCTAGTAGCTTATGCCGTATTGGATAATATGACAATTTTGTGAAGCCATTCCTAGAAGTAAGAGATTGTCTTATCCACACATTTGGTCAACAATCTAACAAATGAGATCTATCAAGTTATGTGACTCACTATGTGTAAAATTATGTAATTGGCTAAATTTTGTGAATTCTTTTAATTCTTTGTAATTGGGGTAAAGGGTGGAGATCACACACTCTGGTACTGTAGTAGGTAAACTTGAAGGGGAAAGAGAAATCACTTTGTTTATCACAAGTATTCAAGGATAGAAGTTGATGGAATTTACTATGAAGTTTGATTCATTCAAGCATTAAGGCTAAGAAACGATTGGATGATCCATTCAAAGGCTAAGGAAGAAGATTTGGTATGTAGCTACCTTTGGCCACTTGTGGCTCCAACGATAAATAGGTTGTGGCAAACTAGTATAGTTGGCCACCTTTTACCACCTTCTCACCCTAGCCAATGTGGCCTTCGCTCCAGCCAAGCGCATAAGGTTTCCAACTTTGGAAAACGTGACCAATAGAGTTTTGACCCAAGAAACATGGAATACAGACACAGACACGACATGACACGACACAGATACACTGATAAGGCGATTTTTAAAAAATACAGGACACGACACAGCGAGGACACAGACAAAAATATATGATTTTATATATTTTTTATAAGCCATATATATATATATATATATAAACAAAGCTAATAAAAAATACAAGATAACATCAATTAAAATTAAAGAACCATGTCTTCCATACCTTAATTATCAACATATCATTCCATTAAAAAAGATAAAGATCATAATTTACAAAGTAAACCAAGATATCATTTAGCAAAATATTGAACCAAGATAAAACAAAACCAGAAATTAGTAACAAAAATCAGAAAGTTTATATAGATATCATACCAAAGAGCACAAATAATTCAAAAATTTTATAGAAATAAATAACAAAAATAAAAAATAAAGCAAAAATTTTATGTAGAAATAAAATTAAAAAATTTATACATAAAAGAATTATCAATTATAAACTCAGAACCAAAATAAAAGCATAAAAAATTATAAATCATAAAACCTTTTTTTATTCTTTTTCAGATTCAAGTTTTTAAAATTACAAAATATACCCCATTTTTTATTTTTAAAATTTGTAATAGAGCCCCTATCATGTCCACGAAGTGTCCAAAATCACGTAGGGCAAAAAACTGACTTGAGCAGATCATGTGCAGCTCAGGCTCGGTTTGGCTTACAGCTCGTTTGGATTCGTTCAACTATCAAACAAGCCGAGCTTGATCTAAATAATTTGTTTGTTGTAAATTTCGAACCGAATCCGTACAAGGGTCTGTCCAACTCAATAAGTTCACGAACAGATGTACATACGTAAGTATATATTTATTTATTTATGATAAGCATAATCACATAGGTATATTTCTCTTTTAACACTTCTATTGCTTCACGAAATTCTTCAGAGGATAGCATAGTACACAATAAACAATAGACCCTTTTATCTTACGGAAAGGGTCTCTTATAAAATCTTATATGGAGTAGGAGGAATCAATTAGGATTAATTCTAGAAGTGGGTTTTCAGGTGTTTGACGGGTTAAGTCTAGAAGTGGGTTTTCAGGTGTTTGACGACTGCGCTTAGGTTTCGGCTACAAAAGTTTGAAGAAGTATGTTCCCTCTATTCCCTTCCCTTTTATAATTTTGTTTTTTTAATTTGTAGATACGTATTGTGTATCTCTACAATTTTGTTACTGGTAAGAATATATTTATATGATATATTGATCTCTTCAATTGATCTGTTATCAAATAATGGCATATTTGTTTTTACCTTGTATTTGCCCATCAATTAGTGTTCACATGGTTTGTCAGGGAGTGGATCTTCTACGAAAGGTTCTCTATTAATGTTTAGATATTGAAGGGCAAAAGGGTTTGGGTCAGTGTAATGTGTTTGCATTATGAATGAATTTTTTTTTTTTTGTGTAGTTTGATTCTCCTTTTTTTTTTTTTTTTGCTTTTATAATTTGTACTTTTTTTATTTTTTCAAAAAAAGAAAGAAAAGGCATATACTGTGATTTTGCTTTCAATTCTCATGTTTTAATAGTTATCAACATCATTTGGTTACTTGAAAAGCATTTGTAGACATCATTAGCCTTCTTGAAAAATTGCTTTAATACTCTGTATTTCTCATAGCTAACCTGTGTGATTGTTCTTAGGGCAATATTATGTATGTTTGTGTTGTTTTGACAGATATCTCGAATACTCAACCAATCAATAATTCTGATACACATACTTCATTATTTACTATAACTGAGAAAGTTGATGAGAATGTTCAGATTGTTGATGCTCAAGTTAATGCAGCAAATCCTCTCCAAAAACATGCTTGGAAAAGAAAATCAAAATTTTGGGATGAGTTCACCATAGTTGTTAAAGATGGTATCAAGAAAGCGTAATGCAATTATTGTGGTGCAAAGATTGCTATGAATTCTCAAGGTTCAACCACTCAACTCCATAGACATATGATCAATTGTCCAGTTTGTCTAGCTACAATGAAAAAACAAAGGATTTTAATTGCTGAGCCTACGAGTTCAGAGGATATGGCTGCTGGTTTGAGTGGCAAACTGACTACTTACAAATACGATAAAGAGAGAGTCAAAGAATGTATAGCTAAGATGATTATTGTGCATGAATACCCATTCAGGATGGTGGAGTATTATTTTTTCATATTGCTATGCAAGACGCTTAATCATCAGTTTGATACAATGTCACGTGTAACAGTGAGAAATGATTGCCTGAAAATATTTGCAGCAGATAAGAAAAAATTGAAAGAGATGTTTGGTGTTGTTGCACGAATTAGTCTAAAGGCCGATTTATGAACTTCAAATTAGACAATTGGCTACATGTGTTTGACTGGCCATTTTCTAGATTCGAAGTGGAAGTTACAAAAATGTATCTTAAACTTTTGTGGTTTGGCACCACCACATACCAGAGTCGTTATTCTTGATAATATTCCAATGTCTTCTTAAGTGGGGCATAGAGAATGAAGTGTTAACGATTACACTTGATAATGCTTCCTCAAATGATGTAGCTGTGAGGAACTTGAAAGACAATTCACAATGAAGGGAAACCTTTATTTCAAGGGCAAGATTTTTCATGTTAGATGTTGTGCACATGTTCTAAATCTCATGATGCAAGAAGGATTAAGCGAGATACAAGATGTGATTGGAAATATCCGTGAAAGTGTGAAGTACTTAAAAATGTCACCCTCACGGCTACATAAGTTCACTAAGATTGTTAGGCAACTACAAATCCCAATGTCAAAACTTATGATTCTGGATGTGCCTACATGTTGGAACTCTACATATGCAATGTTAGAGTCTTCACTAGTATTCAAGGAAGTATTTCCAAGATACAAAGAAAGAGATACATACTACCAGAAGCTACCATCTGCAAAAGATTGGGAGAGGGCTCAAGAGTCTGTAAGTTTTTGGATGCTTTTAATGAAGCTACAAATGTTTTCTCTGGTTCTTCTTACCCGTCATCTAACTTATTTCTTCCAGAGATTTGGAAAACAAAAAAAAATTTGAATTAGAAGTTGGCATAGGAAAGGAACTATATGGGAAATATGACTTTTAAAATGAGTGAAAAATATGATAAGTATTGGGGGAAATGCAATTTACTAATGGGTATGGCAGTAGCTTTGGACCCCAGATACAAAATGAAGCTAATTGAATTTTTCTTTCAAAAAATTTATTCAACTGCTGAATTTGAGAAACACATTGGTCTTATCTGTTCATCATTGTATGAACTTTATTATGATTATGTTACTGCTCATGCTTCAAGCAATATGAGGACCTGTGATTCTCAAGTAGACAGCTCTTCTAATTAGTAGTTGTAGTGCTAAAGGAAAAAACAAGAGTATGGCAGAATTTGATTTGTGGGCTCAAGAGTTGGGTACTATTGAACCAAGTAAATCTGATTTGGACATATATTTGGATGAAGGACGTTATATTTGCAAAGTAGAATCAGATGCCGAGTTTGACACGTTAGATTGGTGGAAGGCAAACACTCTCAAGTTTCGAATTCTATCAAACATGGAACGGGACATATTATCAATTCATATTATCACTGTAGCTTCAGAGTTTGCTTTTAGTGCAAGAGGTCAAGTTCTTGATCAATATCGAAGCTCTTTGAAACAAGATACAGTGCAAGCTTAGGTTTGTGTTGGGGATTGGCTTCGTTCTAGTTTTAGGGTGAATAAGTCGTAAGATGTAAGAATATACATACATTTACGCCTATATCTCTATGTGCCTTTAAATTTTAGTCTAATAATATCAATTTTATGCCTAATGATTATTATTTTTTGTTTGCAGAGTGATGAAGAGTCCATGCAAGAAGCATGCTTGGAGTAGTTCTGACTGTTGCCTATCTCATTATGATGCTATTTTAAGTACACTTTCATCTTTTTAATGTACTATTATAGTTTAATGATTGCAATTTGATGACATTTTTGAACTTTTTATGCTTTACAGGTTGAGCATTGTGGGTGACCTTAGATATCGTGGGTGTATGTGTACCCTTTGAAAAGTATGACAGTCACTCAATGATCACCGAACCAAGTAGAGAACGGTAGAGAGAGAATCAATGGCAACCCAAGAGAGAGAGTAGTAAACTAGAGAATCCCCTAAACACATGATAGATTGACGATGAATTGATTGGAAACTTTGGAGGAGGGACGAGGCCTTTATATAGGCAACCAGTGTGGATGGAAGGGACAACACATGGTGGGATGTCGTCCCTTTCATCCTTAGAAGATCAAGAGGATCAGCCCTGCATCCGGGATCCTGTTGAGCTAGGTGTGATACTCCAGATGCATGGTTGACCTCAGGTATTAAAGGCCTTTGCCTCTTCTACCTTGGTGACGTCATTGAAGCATCTCGGGGTCTCTCTCTTATTGTGGTTGGTTACGAGAACTCATTTAAAGAGAGGGGTTAGTATCTTGACAATCCTACGTATCCTAACCTCTAAACCACAAGTCCCTGGTGGTGCCATGTGGAGAGTCATGGCCAGTTGAAGGGGTACCATGACTTATGCTGGAAAGAGTCACTCTTGGGCTCTGCTCAAGGCCCAAGAATTGGAGTTACTGGAGTGTGTCCTAAGGATCCTAAAGGCGAGGTGGCCCAAAGTTGATGAAGAATTCTTAGTTGTGGCTCGATACTCAAGGTAAGATGGAGGATCCTTGAGTCTTGTTAGGTGAGCTCCATGGTGTTGGCCCGAGGGAGGTCATGGAGTGTATCCATTTAGCGGGATTGGGCTAAGGCACTGAGTGCGTCAGCCTGTCCAGCGATGATGCCTTGTCAACACGAGAAGCTAGCGGAGATGGTGAAGTGTCCAATATGGGTTGTGACCCATGTACCTACAAAAATGAAGGCCAAAAGATGGAATTTTAATTGAAGGATCTTTTCAGTTGTTTGTTTTTTTTTTTAGCCTTCTTTTTTCTTTTCAAAGAGGTAGATAATTCAGAGGCCTTCAACTTAAATAGAAGAGCTATGAGTTTGTTAATAATATTTTTCTTTAATGAACATTTGGTTGGAGACTAGTGGTAGTAATCCGTTAGATAGATTTTTCCTTAGATTTGTAATGATTGAAGATGCACATGGTTGCTAAATTTTCTAATTTTTTATTTTATTCATTGGCTAATTCCAATTATTTATGTTTTTGCTGCAAACTATTGTTGGTAAATTTTAGACAACCCCTAATTGGGTGTTTTTTTTTTGGATGCTTTTGCATTTTTCTGATTAGTATTCTATTTCTTTAAGCTACTATATGTTAGCTTAGCCTTTATGATGGATGTAACCCTTTATTATGTCTTGAATATTTGATGTATTTGGTGTTCAAATAAAATAATTTTGGGTAAATTACACTGAACACCCTTAAGGTTTTGTAAAATGTAAGATATTGTTCCTTACTTACTGACAATTATACTGCACTCTATTCTTTTTCAGTTTTAGTAACAGTTTCTGCCTTTCCGTTAAGTCAACATTAGTCAACAAGCGGAAGTTGACTAGATCACCCTATTAATTTTTTAAATTTTCTAATCTACCCTTTGTAAGATAATTAACAAAATAATCAAATTAATTATGTAAAAATAAAGCCAAAAATTGAAGACACTGAAATACTCAAATTAAATAACAATTAAAAAACAAATCAAACAACTAACAAAATCAAATCATTGATTAACAAACCTAATCAGATAATTCATTAACTTAGTAAACCCAATCAAACAACTTACAAAATCTAATGGTTAATTAATCAATCAATTACTTAACAAAACCAGATCAAATAAACAATTGATCAATAAACCAATCTCCAGATTCTCCACCTCCAGCCACAGCAATCTCCACCTTCATGCCAGGGTCAGTTTCAGCCCCCACCTCCAAGTCTCCAACTAATCCAACACATGATCTACACAGCCCCCATTAACCTCGTCTACGACCCTCCATCAGCGTCGCCAGTGCAACCCCCATTCCTTCAATGTCTCACTTCTCTCTCTCTCTCTCTCTCTCTCTCTCTCTCTCCATGTTCAAATTTTCCGATCCATCTAAAACCCCACCACTGATTGGTGTGGATCGATCGGCAATAGTGAGAATGATCGTCACAAACCTAGACCTCACACCATCCAGAGCGAAGCTTCATTCTTCCATCGTCTGAAGGCCCAACACCTCAGTAATCGTCTCTCTCTAAGCTCTCTTTCTCTACATCTATATAATTATTATGATATATATATATATATATATGTAAGAACAAACCAACAAACCAGGTGAGAGAGAGAGAAAGAGAGAGAGAATAAGACCCAGATGAAAAACAATTAGTTTTTGGTATTTGCAAGGGATTTTGTAGGTGGGGTGTGTTTGTAAGAATCGACTTAATCGAGGTGCGGTTTCGGATGAGAGATCTATAGCTCTATACTGAGGCTTTATGATTAGTGGGTGTGGAGCAGGCTAGTCAGAGACCATGGAGAAGGTCGAACAATGCATGCAAGTGGGGGTTTGGAGGGGAGGGCCTGGGGATGATGGTGGGTTTGCAGGATTGGTTCGGGGTGTTCGCCGGACAGTGAGGAGGGGGAACTGGACTAGTTAGGGGAAGGTGGAGAGAGAAGGGGAAGAACCATGAGGGTTGTCGGACTGGTTCAACGTGTTTGCTAGACTATGAAGAAGAGAGAGAGAGAGAGAGAGAGAGAGAGAGAGAGAGAGAGAGAGAGAGGACTTTCACTTGAAAATGTTGATGGCACAGTAATGAAAATTTAGTGACTTTGTAAGGGTATAAAAGTCATTTAACTTTTTCTATTAATTTTGGTCTTTGACAAACTCTAATAGGGAGTGCAGTGTAATTATGAGTATGTGAGGAATAGTTTCTTACATTTCTTGAAACCTCAAGGGTGATTAGTGTAATTTACCCAATAATTTTTTCAAATTGTAATCAATGGAGTTGGATGACAGTCGGCAAATAATACTATTATACATTGTGTTATAAGATGGTCAAAAAGCTACAGCCTGCACTGTTCAGGTCTTGTCAAGACAAAGCTAACAAAGAGCTGTCATCAGTGCATGCTCCTTCAATGTCACGCTTGAACACCGAGCCAAAATTCAAACTTCAGCTTGAGTTTAGGCTCGTAACTTTCTTATCGAGCAGAGCTGAGTTTACACCAATTATGTTTCTTAATATGCAAGCCAAGCTCAAACACTAAAGCTAAAAAGTGACTCGAGCTCAAGCTGAGCTCGAACAAAAGTTGTATTGGCCAAACTAATCCTGAACCATCCTAAACTCAATTTGGCTTGGCTCTATTTCACCCCTACAGACACCTGTCCAAGCCATGTCCACATAATGTTCGAAGAAAAAAAAATTGAAAAAAATTTGCCACATCTGACAGCATGTCAAACACGTGTCCAAGGGGTGTCCAACGCGTGTCCATATCCTAGAAGTGTCCGACATGCATACAGGGGTTTCGGCGAAATGTCTGTGCTTCCTAGGTTTTAACCTATCTATAAAAAAGGCACGAGTTTTCAAGTTCAACGGAGGGCAGCTTTTATAGAAACACTTAAGAAGAATTCTCTAAGTACTCTCTCATCATTGATTCTTAGCATCAGTTAACTTCTTCACCATTGAAGAGTCGATGTCTTAAAGGAGTTCAAGGCAAAAATGGGTACTAACACAATTGTGCGATAATCAAGCACGGTAACAGTCAATTGAATTGCTCCCAAAGATGGTGTAAATGTGAGCTTCCTTGCAAGAGAACGGGTGTCGCGATTAAAGTATAAAATCTGAAAAGTCCGAGTATCGCATCCTTAAGGACCAAGCCCAATATAGGCTATAGCACTCAACTCATACTAAACTAACTTGGATTGAATTGCAATTATGTGAATTAAATCTAAATAAAAGGAAAAATAAAGGAGACCGAAATCTTTTGGATTTTTTATGAGCATTTTGAATTACTAAACTATTGCAATAAAAATAAAAGAAATTAACAACTAGGCATTCAAATTAAAGCAAATTAAAATTAAAGTCTCGGGATCAATTGTTCCAACCAATTTCGACTCTTGGAATTCCAAAGGAGGTAGTTTTATAACCCAAATCCTTCGACTATGTCGTGAATCTTCGATTTGGAAGATTTAGTAATAAAAATTAAGTATTCTTTCAAAACTCCAATTCCTAAAATAAATCATGTTGTTAGATTTAAGAATGAGTACCTTCAATTCGTGCAATGCATATACTGAATAAACACTCATACATAAACGTTACCAAACATAATCAAACGTTCAAGTTTTCACTGATTTCTAGAACAAAGAAGTGAATGAAAGCTAGAAATAGAAATTTGAACTTTGATACCCAAAATCTCACATCCTTTGTTCATCCAAGAACTTCAATCGGTCTTCACAATCGATCCCAAGATGGAAGAAGTTAACTACTCATCTTTATCCATGGAAAACTCGAAAATACTTGAATACAAACTATCTATTTCGAATTAATGCAAAGAAATGCAAAGAATCTCGAATTAAAAGCAAGGAAATGTAAAGAACTTGTATTGAAATGTAAATTTAAATGATTACTATTACTATGAAGCAACAAGAAATTAAAACTAAGCTAATCTGAGCTAAGAAATACAAAAACCCTAACTATTCGATGCCCCTAACTCTCATCTCTCGAACAAAAATGAAAATGGGTATTTATAGGTACAAGGTTCGAACCTTAAAATTTGTCAGATTTTTGCCTTGCCATTCGAACGGCTTATCAGGCGTTCGAACGCCCAGCCAATTTTGGGATGCAAGCTCTCGGGCCATTCGAATGACTGCCTGGGCGTTTGAACTCTAAACTAGTTTTTTACCCATTTGTTGAAGCTTGATTTTAGGCACTTTAGAGATCGATTCAGCCAATGCATATAAGAGGTAAAGTTGTACCCCTAGAAGTCTTCTTTCCAACGCCGCAAAATTCAGCTTAAGTGGACATCGGAGTAAAACTTTATGGCCAAAATGCCGAGACAAGTTTTCAGCGAAATTCTAAAATTTGCCTTAGCATTCGAACGGCAAGGCAAAAATTGGAATTTTAGCTCTTTGGTAATTCGAACGACTGCTTGGGTGTTTGAACGAAAATTCAGTTTTTCACCATTTTTGAAAATCGCCTTGTTTGAGGCCCTTGGAGTAAGAATTTGCCGACGCGCATTGAACACAAGCATGTGTAACTCAAGGAGAGCTTTCCAACGGTGTATCATTCGTTCCATTCCGATTTACGAGCAAGAACTTTCACCTTTTTTGAGACAAGGCTCCGACAACACTCTTCTACAAGCCATGTCCACACACCGGCTCACTTTTTTGACTCCAAAACCACTCCCCTAGTTTCAAATACCTATAATAAGATCAAGGACGAGGTTAAATACAAAATATGGCGAAGAAAGCATAATTAACCCTATTCTACGGCTAACAAAGGGTCATTTAGAAGCGATAGACTACATTTATGTGGTCTAATCACACCCCGTAACTAACCTTTTGCTAGTCCTTAGCAAAACTAAAATAAGAAAACATAATCTCCACTTTTGTAGGTGTCCCGGGTGCATTTAGCGAATACACCAAGCCTTCAAACTCCTAGGTTATCCTAGTGGACAAGTAGTGTCTCATAAGGATTTCCAATGATAACACCTACAAACATCTACCCATGTCATGCCAAAAAGATAGTAGAGATACGATGGTCATGCAATAACTCCATTCAAATGAACTATCAATCCCTTAAATCATGAATCATGCAAGTTAAAGGCATAAAGCATCGAAGAGAGGAAATCGCATTTGAATGTACTAACAATGGCATATAACCCTATCGTCTCAACTCATGCAATTACAACCTTTATGCTTCAATTCCAAGTCACACAAGACATACACTCAACTAAAACATGAATACACAAGGTTCTCTCGGTTGAAAGCTCGTCACAAGAGTAAATGGGTAAGACATGCAAAATGAGCAATTCCAATTATCAAAAACCGCTAAAATGTAAGTGTATCGACTTGGCATAGCTTCATGAAAGAACATTCACAGCTCAAATAACAACTAGAGACTTGACATATACAGACTTATACCTAATTGAATTAATAACTTATGCAATCCGGATACGCTAAGGCCATGTGAAAGAAGAGCCGAAAATGGAAAAGGAAGAAAGCGGTAATAGAATTTCAACACGTGCATAGCGCACTACACATGATGACAAGAATGCAAACACTTACAGTTTCCCAACTTTCTAACAATATTGGACTTTTCAACTTCCTTCACTTCTTTGTATTGTTTCTTTATATATATATATATATTCTTTCAATATACTTTCCTTTCTCTTTCTTCTTTTTCTTTTTAACTTCATACAACTTCATAGGCTTATAAGCAATGCATTAACTTAGCATTGACATACTTCTCAACATTATATGTACACGAGTATTAAAAGAAAGAAATGAATATGAACACCTGGAAAGAAATAAAATGGCCTAAACCTAGATTCCGAAAAACATTAAGTCAAAATGTCAGGAAATTATAAGGTGTCAAGTATTCCAACTACTACTTAACACGCAAATCGAAATCAAGAATAACGAAACTATTCAATTAATGAAAGATTAACAAGGTTTCCTTGAGTAAATGTAAATCACTCCAAAAGACAATCATTGGCTCTAAACTCACGAGCCATAATCTCCACCTTATAAGGATATCCATGCACAAGAGAGATACGTAAGATATCATATAACATGTTAGTGCACAACGATGTAAATTCTCTCTTGTGATGGCTGTCGCGCCCTAGTTTTTGGACACCAAGTCCTTTTGGCTCAGAAAAACACGAAACTCTGTCATTAGAACTCATCCTTCTAAAAGAACAAGTATGACTAGGTTTCAACTTGAAATTGATTTGATTAATAGCTTTTTAGAAAAATAAGAGTCTCCACCTAACTTGATTAAGATGAGTTAGGTCACCTAAAGTTAAGTATAATCCGAAGATCAAACTTAGGGTTTTTGAAAAAGGTTTTGAAAAACTTCCTTGTGAGAGGGTTTTTAAGAAAATAGGTTATTTGGCAACCTCTAGAAAATTTAAGCCATTTTTTAAAACAACTCCATTTTGGTTTTTCAAAAACAGAAATCTATAGTCCGGGGGTTGGTTACATGTAAGGAAGATATCCTAAGATCATTACTCTATCCCGCCCTTTGGGTACCTACATGTCTACTTACCCTTTGGTTCACTCACTAGAATAACCGGTTACTCTTATCCACTTAATATCCACTTTAGAATTTTGAAAACTGGATTTAGTCATCACTTTTCAGATGAATGATGCATGATGCAAGTTTTGGACGAAGTTTGAAAACATGGGAGTTTTAAAGGAGTTTGAGATAGAAAATTTGAATTGACAGAAATTTTTGAAAAGGAGATTGAGGTTGAAATAGAAGTTATAATCGCACCATTTTAGGTTGCCTACGTATCTCATTCAGCGAGAATCAGGTCATTCGTAGTTCGGACAAGAGCCCGATAAAAAATAGGCACATTAGGGCCTTTGGAAAGTTGAAGACACTTTGAGGCATTTGGAAAGTTGAAAGACATTTTGAGGTCTTTGGAAAGAGAGAACTTGAGAGTTTTGATTTGAAATCGGGTAGTGGAGTGTTTTGAAACAAAACTTTGGAACTCTTGAAAAGGGGGTTTTGAAGTGTTTTGAAATGTTTTCGAAACAACTAAATGGAGCTTTAGGAATGCTTTGAAATAACTCAAGGGAGTTTTGAAAATATTTCGAAGTCTTGTTTTGAAAACCTTGGAGGTATGTTTCTGTAGTGTTTTAGTAAATTGGACTTTGGAACTTTAATATGGACGACTTTGAAATCCCTAATCATGAAAAGGGTAGGGACACCTTAGGGTTGTGAGTTCTTGAAAATATTTTTGGAAATACTTTGAAAATGGAATGTAGGAGTATTTGAAAAGGTTATGAAGTTGGTTTTTGAAATCTCAACGAGAGTAGGAGGTTTTTAAGAAAGAGGTTATGAGAATAGTCTTGAATTGAAAGTTCACTTGAAAAGGGGGCCTTGAGTTGGAACCTTGAAGCATACTAATCTAGGTCGGGTTGATTCTAGGTTAATGTCGACCTAAGGTTAACTTAGGGTTGAGGTGACCTAAGGTTAATCAACTAGGGTTTAGTTATCCTAGGTTTAAGGTAACCTAGGGTTAATCAACTAGGGTTTGGTTAACCTAGGGTTAAGGTGACCTAGAGTTAATTAACTCGGGTTAGGTTAACCTAGGATTGGACAACTAGGGTCAAGTTAACCTAGGGTTGGATAACTAGGGTCAAGTTAACCTAGGGTTTGGACAACTAGGTTCAAGTTAACCTATAATTGGATTGGAAGATGGTTTTGAAAGGTGGTTTTATGCATTTTTGAAAAGAGTTTTGGAAAGCAAATCATGTCACGCAAAGGACTTGGGTAGATAACCCTTTTGAAGATCATTTCCATGAAAATTTGACTTTAGCCAAGAATATGGTTTATCTGGTTGGTGTTTGAAAACCGTTTCGAAGAAGGTTTTCTTAGGACAATTATAACCTTTATCTTGAAAAGAGTAGGGATTTCAAAAATCAACACAATGATGACAATTTTTTAAAGGACCATTTTTAATGCAAAGATGGAGAGAATGAACTTTTGAAAACCATTTCTGAGGAGAAGGTTTTAGAGACTATTTTTCAAAGGAAACAATTCTAACAAGTTAGGGTTCCTATGACCAATATAAAAGGAAGACTACTCGAGAGAGGGTTCCGTGGGGCCATTCCAACCATTAAACTTGAGAGAATAGAAACCTTAGAAATCAAAGAGTTTGAAAAGCATTTTCATAGAACAATAAAAGGAGAAGGAAACCATTTTAACATTTTAGGGCTCCTATGACCAATATAAAAAGGAGACCACTCAAGAGATGGTTCCACGGGGCCATTTCAACCACTAAACTTGAGAGAATAGTAACCTTAGAAATCAAAGAGTTTGAAAATCATTTTTATGCAAGTTGGAATGCAATGATGCAAAATGTGAGTTAAGGATTAATGGAGGGCTTTTCTAGGGCATGATTACTTATGGTTTCATCCTAAACTTCAATGGCCCAACTCTTAGAACCACTTTGAAAAAAACATTGAAATAAGGAGTTTAAAAATGGCATGGAAATGGGAATAGTGCAAGTTTTGAAAACCATGGTTATAAACATGAAAATAAAGCCAAACACACAAAACATAAACAAGATAGTCATATGCAAAGAGGGTCATAAATTCATATAAGGCTATAGGCTACACCACATAATTAAGGTGCTCCAAGGTCATACCATCTTAAAGTAGGCTAGTGAGAGATCCTCCTACACGGTGGCTCTCATTAACTTTACTCTATGCGTGAACTAAGAGCCCTCTTACTTCAAGCATGCAAGAAAGGGGGGTAGAAGATCGGGATTAAAATAGAGAATAGCCTAAGTGGGCTAAGAGAGAGAAGAGAGGAGTGGGAGAGACAAAAATATAAAAGAAATACCACATTTTGCCTTCAATACACTTGCAATCTTTTATGGATGTTTTGACTTGAGCTATGAGGGCTTTAAGTGTGCTTGAGGGGCTGAAAGGAGGTGTTCTATGGTGTAGAAGGTTATGTAGGTAAAGTGTATGGGTTAGGGAGAGGTAGAATCTAGCCTAAGTATTTGAAGTGTGGGATGTATATAGCAATCGAGATTCTGGAGCAGTTTTTGCTAAGCTTCGCTATCAATTTCGATTATGGAATATGCAAAGGGGGAGGCTTGTATTTATAGGCAAAATTTTGGACACTGGCGCATGTAGGACATGCGCCTGTGTAAAATTTATACAGGCGCATGTGCTACATGTGCCGATACTGTTTCACAAAATGAAGGCCACGTGGCACTCCCTGTACTGGCTAAATCCTGATGGTTAATCGAAGTTTGGTTGATCTAATCAAAATTTGGGCGCATGTAGCATATGCTCCACCACCAGGACTGTTCGTTTAAACTTTACCTCGATAATTGCGCTAATCGGAAAGGTTTCTGAGGAATCAATTGCATCCACGATGTTCTCCTAAGATTTTTAGTGAACTTTTAAGTTTTCAAAAAGTTTGAACGGTGTTTGAAAATGTGAGATATCGTCTCGAGAAGTGTGCATGAAATCGCATCTCTACAGAGCATCGGTGATACGCTCCGCGGGGGTTCAAAAGTAGCGGTTTTTGTGCTACGTGATTGAGGCATTCAGGAAGCGATCTCTTCGATCGAACCGTACCGATGGAAAGTACTCTAGAAATACTTTTGGTAATTCCCTAATTTACGCATTTCTCAAGTCGTTTAATGGTGCATTATTATCAGGGAATTAGAGAAAAAGTCAATCTTGGCGGAGCGTCTGTGATACGCTCAGGGAGTTGCTGAAAGTGGCAGTTCTCGAGCCACGCGATGAGGGGTTTTGGGTAGCGATCTATTTGATCGAGCCGTATCGATGAAAAGACCTATGAATGAGCTTTCAAAAATTTCTTAGTTTACACATTTCTCAAGTTATTCGACGGTGCGTTATAACTAAGAAATCGGGAGAAAAGGCAATCTTGGTGGAGCGTCTGCGAGACAGTCTAGAGGAACTTTCATCGAGTCGGGAGTGTTCAGTATCGTAAGGTCCACCTTAGGTTAAACAGAGGTGTATGAAAAGACCCGCCGTTCATTATTCTAGGACCGGTGTAGTTTCGGGGTGCGTTTGGGTCGCCAAGGGCAAAATGGTCATTTTGACTGGGTTTGATCAGAAAAAGGTCAAGAATGGACCGGAGTGTTATGTTAAGCATTTCGGGTCATTCAGGGATGATCCCGGAAGAGGTTTTCATTGTTTGGTGGGATTTGTGTTGTGCTATTGTAACTAGGGGTAAAATAGTCATTTAGACCGGAGTTGGACAAAATGGCGTGTTGAGTACGCCTAATTATTTAGTAAACACTTTGAAAAGACGGCCTTACAATTTTGAGGAATTTTGAGCTTTCTCAAGATGTGCCTGGAGGCCCAAGGGGCAAGTTTGGTTATTAGGCCTCCATTGGGCCCAACGGGCTCGAGAAGCGGTTAACTAATTGGATAAGGGTTTGAAAGTTTATTTTACCTTGAATATGCTTACGGAGTTTTGAAAAGGAGTCCCGTCAGACCGGAAATTGCTGAGCGAGCAAAAATGGGGTGCTTACAATAGCTTTATGACAAAAACTTGTAATGCATCACGATACAAAGGTGAATCAATCATTCATTCAAACTTAGTTTAATGCATAAAACAAAGTATCTCAACATTATGATTGTAATGACAGGGAAAATAGCTATGGTTCCTCAAAAATATACTCAACACATCCATTATCAATAATAAACATGAAGGGTATATGGAAAAGTGTGATAAATAGAAACCAAAGTACCGAACCATGTGATACATCAAACCTTCACCAAAAACTTTCAAGTGCCCAAAAGATAGATCAATCATGAACTAATACTTGAAAATTACTCAATAAAGCATAATAAGGTTTGATATAATATAATTTTTTTTTCAATTTCTGTTTTTTTTTATGGGTTTCTATATAAACAAAAGAACAAAACAAAACAAAAAGACTAGTAATCTCTCTCCCCCCAACTAAAGTCATGCAATGTCCCCAATGCATGAAAGCAAAGCATGGAATACAATTAAATGGTAGGAGAAGAGAAAATATGGTGCCTAATGCACCCCCCCCCCGCCCCCCCCCCCCCCCCCCCCCCCCCCCCCCCAACTTATAATAAGAACATAAATTAAGAAAATAAAGAAGCAAAACAATTACTCCTACTCTGACACAAATTAGGGAGAGAATCACCCAATGCCACAAAGCGAAAATTTATCATCATCTCATACCCCCAAACTAGAGACCTTTAAAGAGTTCAAACAAGTATAAGAATAGACAATGGTCACTTGTTTGATGAACTCAATGATATAGTATTGAAGCATATAAAGGTAAAAAGGGTTATGATATGCAGAAATTGCAAAATGATCATGCACAAATGTGCCAATGATGCTCATGTCATGAAGTGATTGACCCTCCCCTTCTTTTTGGTTAGCCATGGGAATGATGTTTGGTTCTAATGTTAGAACATAGAGCTCCAAAGGCTCCGATGGAATAGGACTAGGTGCTAGAGGCTCAAAAGTAGGGATTTCATGATCCCTAAACGTGGTAAGGATGACCTCTAAACCATCAATATCCTCATTGAAATGTACATTCCCAACATCTAATAAACCAATATCATCATTAAGGGTAATCTCAGTCTTAGTACTACTCTTCTCTTCTTATTTGAAGTCCTTAATTTCAGACTTCTCTCTCTCAAATCCTTCTATCTTACCCTCTAATGGCATCTCCTCCTTCACCTCGTCAATAATAAGCGTAACTTCCCTTGGATCTAACACCTCAGGAAGAATAACAACCCATCGCATATCCTTCTCCTTATCATGGTCCACCCTAAGAGCATCGTTCCTTGGATCAGACACCTCGGAAACGTTGATGTTCTCTATTTCGTGTTCATTCTTGAGGGCAATAAAGGAGAGACCTTGGTCATGACTACTCATGCATGGAATTGTGAGCATCTCATATGTAGGATCATCTCGAGGTTGAGCCGAAAGCTCTTCCTTCTTGCAATCCACTGCCCCTTGTGTTAACAAGTCCAACCGTTGATCTAGTTCATCTAATTCTCAATGAATTTGTGCAAGAGTGTCATCTTCTGCCTCTTTATTTGGATCATTGAACTCTGAAGACATACATGTGTGATATGGCATGTAAAATGACTACATGTTCTCTTAATTCTCTACAAAAGGTTGATAAGATGGTGAAAGATATGTATCGTGAAACGTGTAAGGTGAAATAAAAGGTGTAGATGAATCATAAGTATATGGTGGAGATGAAAGTGGTTCGTGGTAGTATGGTTGTTGTGGTGGTTGTTCATAAGAAGCATATGGTGAAGCATGAGAGCTCCACTCTGAATAGTTTAGAGGTGGATAATAGTCTTGTGGTTGTGCCGTGTATAACCAAGGATAATCCATGAACAATACATATGATAAACCAACTAACAAGTGTATGAAAACATCATATCCTCCCAATCCCACAACAAAGATACACCAACCCAATGGTATCACGAAATCTATACAAATCAAGCAAAATAAACCTAAAATAAAGAGTAAAAGAAAGAAACAAAATCCATTATGGTATCACACAAAAAAAAAAAAAATTGAAACGAAGTTACCAATGGCCTAAGCAAAAAATTCCTCTATCATGGTCGATTGATGGAGATTCAATTCACCAATTGTTCTTCAACTCAAAGCTTGTTAGTGCTCGTCTCATGCCTTTATTTTCCGGCAACAGTGCCAAAACTTGAATCGCTCTCAAAGATGGTGTACATTTAAACTTCCCTACAAGAGAACGGGTATCGCGATTAAAGTATGAAATCCGGGAAGTCCGGGTATCGTATCCTCAAGGACCAAGCCCAATATAGGCTATAGCACTTAACTCACACTAAACTAACTTGGATTGAATTGTAATTATGTGAATTAAATCTAAATGAAAGGAAAAATAAAGAAGACCAAAAAGCTTTTGGGTTTTTGATGAGTGTTTTGAATTACTAAACTATTGCAATAAAAAAAAAACAGTAATTAAGAACTAGGCATTCAAATTAAAGGAAATTGAAATTAAAGTGTCGGGATCAATCGATCCAACCAATTTCGACTCTTGGAATTCCAATAGAGCTAATTTTATAACTCAAATCCTTCGACTATATCGTGAGTGTCAGATTCAAAAGATTTATCAATAAAAACTAAGTATTCTTTCATAACCTCAATTCCTAGAATAAATCATGTTGTTAGATTTAAGAATGAGTATCATCGATTTATGCAACGCATATATTTAATAAACACTCATGCATAAAAGTTACCAAACACAATCAAACATTCAAGTTTTCACTAATTTCTAGAACAAAGAAGTGAATGAAAGCTAGAAATAGAAATTTAAACTTTGAAATCCAAAATCTCACCTCCTTTATTCATCCAAGATCTTCAATCGGTCTTCACAATCGACCCCGAGATGAAAGAAGTTAACTACTCATCTCTATCTATGGAAAACTCGAAAATACTTGAATACAAACTATCTATTTCGAATTAATGCAAAGAAATGCAAAGAATCTCAAATTACAAGCAAGGAAATGTAAAGAACTTGTATTTACAATGAAGCAACAAGAAATTAAAACTAAGCTAATCTAAGCTAAGAAATACAAAAACCTAACTATTCGCCACCCCCAACTCTCATCTCTGGAACAAAAATGAAAATGGGTATTTATAGGTACAAGGTTTGAACCCCAAAATTTGTTAGATTTTTGCCTGGCCATTCGAACGGCTCATCGGGCGTTCGAACGCCCGACCAATTTTGGGATGCAAGCTCTTGGGTCGTTCGAACGGTTGGTTGGGCGTTCAAACTCTGAACTAGTTTTTTACCTGTCTATTGAAGCTTGATTTTGGCCATTTTAGAGATTGATTCAGCCAATGCATATTAGCGGTAAAGTTGTAGTCCTTGAAGTCTTCTTTCCAACGTAGCAAAATTTAGCTCAAGCGGACATCGGAGTAAAAAGTAATGGCCAAAATACCGAGACAAGTTTTCAGTGAAATTCTAAAATTTGCCTTAGCGTTCGAATGACAAGGAAAAAATTGGAATTTTAGCTCTCCGGCCGTTCGAAAGGCTGCCTGGGTGTTTGAACAAAAATTCAATTTTTCGCTCTTTTTGAAATCACCTTGTTTGAGGCATTTGGATTCAGAATTTGCTGATGCGCGTTAGACGCAAACATGTGTAACTCAAGGAGAGCTTTCCAATGGTGTATTATTCGTTCAATTCTGATTTACGAGCAAGAACTTGCACATTTTTCGAGACAAGACCTTGGCAACGCTCCTCTACAAGCCATGTCCATACACCGGCTCACTTTTTTTACTCCAAAACCACTCCCCTAGCTTCAAATACCTACAATAAATCAAGCACGAGGTTAAATACAAAATATGGTGAAGAAAGCATAATTAACCCTATTCTACGCCTAA
The DNA here is from genome assembly GCA_033060915.1 of Euryodendron excelsum. Classification (NCBI taxonomy): domain Eukaryota; kingdom Viridiplantae; phylum Streptophyta; class Magnoliopsida; order Ericales; family Pentaphylacaceae; genus Euryodendron; species Euryodendron excelsum. Next base: position 52,541,796 of record CM065378.1, read on the forward strand.
TAAAGGGTCATTTAGAGGCGGTAGACTACATTTATGTGGTCTAATCATCAATCGAGGAGTCGAACAAGTTCATGGCAACCGAAAGAATCAAGGAGTTGATGTTGGGTCTTGGTTGTAAGTGATCTGTAACCTTTTGACATTTGGTTTAGTGCTTAGTTTGGCTGGACTATTATGTCCTATGGTTTTTTCTTTTTTTCTTTTTGTTCTTGGAGGAGATTTTTTCTATTATGTTTTCAATATGCATTGCTTTATAAATCTTGTGCATGGCTTACACCATAGCATATTTACCTAATGATAATGTTAGCTGAGACATTATGCATGCTCAATATAAACAAAATTAAGAAAGCATCTTGTGCATTGGAACCCACGGTTGTTTACCGTTCAAAGCCCTGCGCGTTTTATGTTTGGAAGATCTGCCACTCTTGCAATTCGAAGTGACAATTGTCGTGGCCCGCCAAACGAAAGAAGTGGCAACGAGGGCGTCGCTAAATTTGGTGGGGGAGAATGTCACGGCCTGCCAAATTGGAGCAGCATGGAGGTCCATTCAGATGCCAAAATGACAGTATAAGCTTATACGGCATTCCAGACATGGGCATCGTAGAAAATTTCAGAGAATACTATAATATTCTAAAAGGAACTAGAAGCTTCCAAGATGTTCTAGAATATTAGGGAAGGTTCTAGAGTGTTGTAGAACATTCTAGAAGATTATGGAATATTATAAGGTTCTAGAACCTTCCACACAAAGAGGCCACACAAGTCTAGAATCTTCTAGGCTTCTCTTGGGCATTCAACACATGGGCTTAATTGGAGACATTCTAGAGAGTTCTACACAATTATATATATTTGAAGAGTGTAGGAATTTTCTAGAATAGGATGGAGGCTTTTAGCCTTGTAAATATCTTGAGCAGTTTTCTAGAAAATTTTAGGACTTGGGGGAGGCTTCCTTGAGAAGCTTTGTATATAAATATCTTAGATATTTTTATAGATGATTCTAGAGAGAGATTCCCAATTGTTGGATCAAAACGATCCCCACTGTCTATTGAGGAGGTGGACAAGTATAAATAAGGGGTGGCCCCTCATTTGTAGCCAATAAGTTTTCAATTTAAATAAAGCATTCTCCAAGTTTCTCTTCCAAGCTCTCTTACTCTTTGTTGCACATTTTCTTCTTACCCTTTCTCTTTCGGTGTTCTTAAGGCTTACTTAGCATTTTCGAGGAGAAGTTGTTTAAGGCCACATGGGTTCGGGGTGGTTCAAGATTTAAGCCCGTGACACAATGCACTGGCGCAGATTGATGGGACGTCTTTCCTCTTAGTTACCTTCTTCAAGGTCACCGAGATAGCATCTTCCATGGCAACACTCTTATGAGACAATAAACAACAAGATAGGTGCCCATTTAAACAAAAGAGAACAATGAGACAGATCCTCTTCCGGAAAGATCCACCCCATTGTTTCACTAGGATTTACTTGATAGCTCAGAACTATAAACCAACGCAATCTCGATTTAAAAAGATCAAACAACTCAACTGGATACTTATGCTTTAATACTACTACTCACTTACGCAAGGATAAGCCAAATGTAAAGTAAATAATATTCAATAGGTCAGGGATTTACAAATAACTAATTTTTGAGATAGTGAAGTTAACTACAGATGCCAAGAGAAAATAACCAGCCCTAGAATACAACAGCTGAAAAACTAAAAGCTAGCTCCAAACCACATGAAATTATTGGAACATAAACTCGTCAAAAAGCATGCACATTCAATTCAACCACCAATCAGCAATAGAGAAATAATACAGCTACTGATGATGCAGCAATCTCGTGTTGGCTTGCCCCCAAGTCCGGGATGAACTGTTCCTTGGTCAGTCGGTGATCTCTTGCACTCAAACCCACCGGTGCGGTGGGAGTCAATGACTCTCCGGTTTTTCAGTCAGATTTTAGGAGGTTCGAATGTTGGAGAGAAAAACCATATTCCGGGTTGTTATGTATCACGTACTTGCCCCAAGGGGCCAATATTTCCCTTGTATGTTTGCATGGTGGGAGTAGGTGGTCCTCCCACGTGGCTGCTTCTAGTTGGAAGACCAGAATGGTGTCAGAGCACTTGAGAGGGCTATCTCCACACTCCAGGGTGGCGTGTGTCAGAACGGTGTTAGGGGCGTGGCGATTGTTGCAGGTACACGCCATATCCAAGTCCCTGACGTAAGCCTGGAGGCCGGGTGTTAGAAATGGGCCCCCACGGACGCTGTCAGGGGCTGACCCGATTAGAGGGCCGTTATGGGCATCCCCTCGGATCGGTAGGTTCGAGGGCGAGCGGAATGGGTACCTGGTCGGGAGACGACCAGGCGGCGCGTGGAGGGCTTCCGGTTCGGTCTGGGAATCCTCATCACCAGATGCCCCCAATTCCTTTGGCCGTCGGCTTGGGGCCAGAGGAATTCCAAAGGGCGACCCGACCGCGGAACATGGAGTGCATTGATGGTGAGGACGGCGCAATAATGATGGGAGCTGTCGCATTGCTTCACGTGCCCCAACGTGGCAGCCAGGGCGTGGTTGCCAGTAGCCGAAAAGATGCGTCGTATCCCAACCGTTGGTGTCCCGTTGTCGTAGGCCATCTGGGCCGTTGATTTCAAAGATGTAGGGGGAGTTGAGGGGGGCAGTTGCCCCCATTTTCCTTTTAGTGCTTTTTACCAAATACGTGCACAGAGAGAGAGAGAGAGAGAGAGAGAGAGAGAGAGCTTACGTCGTTGTCTTTAGCGTCGTCTTCGTTGTCTCTGGCAAGTTCAGGGGGTGCCGTCCGTCGCGCAGCATCGCCGGCTTACACCGCAACCTGCTGTCAGAGTTGCAAAGCGTGGTAAGCCCCGTTTCCCGGTTGTATATACTGGTTAACGACCCGCTGTGTCTGGGTTTACCAAAAGAGGGAGGAAATCCCCGACCTTCTAGGGTTTATCGATAGGCTGGGGTTTTTGAAGTCAATATTTGAGGAAGTAGCCCAGTTATTCAAACCCGTACTACTTAGGATCGAGAACGAGAAACGATTAGGCACCATGGCCAACCCTGAGCACGTGAGTTCGAATTCGGAGAAGATGGACTCAACTAGGCACGAAGTAGTTGGTCATGAGGTCGGAGATGAGGCCTCCGTTAGTGGTTCTAGGGGATCGGTACAAGTTCTTGAGTCGGGCCAAGCAGAGGCCGCCGACTCTGGTGCTATTGAGGGGGGAGAGTCGGGAGAGTCGGAAGAGGATGATCCTGGGTACGAGGCCGTTGGGGTGTCCTCCGTTCTTACCAAGGAGAAGGTCGGGGCTTTGCGGGCTGCATATCAGATCCCATGGGGTTTGAAGCTCAGGATCCCAAAAAAGGACGACTGGGCCTTTTCGACCAGGGAGGGCGAGATCACGGTGTATGAGGGCGCGTTGGCCGGTGACCTTCGAATGCCCTTTCCCCAGTCTGTCCGGAGGATCCTACAGTGGCTTCATTTGTCTCCAGGGCAGATACAGCCGAATGGATGGAGGATCCTGCTTGGCTGTTCTATCCTCTGGCAGATCGTCCATAAAAGGGACATCACGCCAGAGGAATTCTTGTTTTGCTACTGGCCAGCGGAAAGGGGCGCGGGCTAGTGGTATTTCTCGGGTAGGTCGAAGGAGTATAACCTGATTGATGAGCTCCCTTCCTTGGTTAAGAACTGGAAGGACCAGTTCTTTTTCGTCAGTGGAGACGGATGGGAGTTTCAACCCTGGGAGACCGACTTCTCTGCTCGGGTCCCCAGGCAATGGGGTTACCCGAGCAAGAAGGGTACGTTCTTTCTCTACCGAACTCGGTTTCATTTCCTTTTCTTTTCAAGTGTCAGTTTCCTGACCTAGGTTGCCTTGGGTGTCAGGTCGGGCAAAGCCCAGAGTATCTAAGGAGGTGAGGGCTGCCATAAGGAAGGTTCAGCAACACGAGGTCCATAGTCACAAAGACTTGGTCACCGCCGAGAGCTTGTCGAACTACTTGCTAGGTCCCGAGCCTACCAGAGAAGCCTTAGCTGTTGAACGTGAGAGGAGTGAGTGTTTAGTCATTTGTAGAGCTTCTCAATGCCGCCTAACTAACATCCATTCTGCTTGCAGTTGGTGCGGTCGTCGTTGACAGCTCAGCCGTTGCCGCCACCTCCCAGACTGTTACTCCAGCGCAAGATCAGACGGTCGGCGAGATGAGCTTCAACGTTGCTTTTCTACGGAAGCGAAAGGTTGGAGGGTCTGAGCCCAAGCTGAAACGGTTAAAGGACGCCGAGGCAGAGCCAACCAGGAAGGTAGTGGCTCCGGCAAGAGTGCCCGAGGGGAGAACGACCGAATTGCCTCGCGTTCAGCCGTCGTCTCCGCAGACCGAGAGAAGGCGGAGTACGGTCGCTACTGCCGAGGAACAAGCTCGGGCTGAGGCCACCCCCTCGTCCAGGAACGTGTTTGAGAGCCCGGAGGAAGCGTGGGCGAGGGCTGCCGTTGCCATGAAGGAAGTCGACCTCCATAGGGTCGACAAGCACAACAACAATCGCCTGGTGAAGGACACGAACCATGACCTCCTTAGGGTATGCGCCTTCTACTTGGTCCTCTTTCCTGTTCTCTTGTTCGATCCTGACATATGGTCTTTGCCAGTCTGTCGCCAAGAACATCAAGATGGGCCATCGCCTAGCGGGCCTGGAAAAGGCGTTCAATCATGAGAAGAGTGCGTGCGCCTCCCTCATAGCTGAACTGAACGGGCTAAAAGGAGAGATCACTGCGGCTCGTGCCATGAAAGACGAGATCGCCGTTGTTCACGTTGAGAGGGACTCGGCAGTGTCGGCCAAGGACGAATACAAGAAGCTTGACGCCACCACTAGCAAGCTTGTACTGGGTCTCTTGGGCGAGCAGACCAAACGGCAGGAGCTGAAGAAGGAGAAGAAGGCCCTGAAGGAGGAGCTCTTGAATGCGAAGAGTAAGGCAGTGGAAGAGTTCCAACAGGGGGACGACTTCCAGGCATTGTTAGTGCCAACCTTCCTTCAGGGGTTCGAGCATGCTAGGGGTCAGGCTTCAAGGAAGTTCCTTGGTCTGGACTTCTCCAATCTTGAGCCTTTTGAAGAGGCTCCCCCAAGCACCGCGGGGGCCGTGACAGACGTTTCTGCTCCTGCTCCTGAGATGGGCCCCGAGCTTCAAACCGATGCCGAGGGAGGGCCTCGTACTGGGTCTGAGTCTGCTGCTGGGGACGTCCAGAAGGATCCTCAGCCTTCCACAGAGCGAGTTCAGCAGGACACCGGGGAGAATGGAGGGGTTACTGAGGAGCCAGCTCGGACTTGAGTTGCCTCTTCATTTGTAAAACTTTTTTTTTTTTTTTTGTACTCCTCTTTTCGTTAATGAAATAGCTTCTTCTTTATATTTCTTGTGTCTGCTATGTTTGTTGAATGCTTGCATGTATTAACGAGGTCCTGACCAGCAATGATAGCTGAAAAGGTTCAATAAATGGATCTGCTCGGCGCTTGACCGGAGCAGATTCTGTGTAACTGGCAATCAAGGCCCTGGCTCTGCTCGGTGCTTGACCGAGCAGATTCTCTGCCATTGCCACTAAAGGCCCTTTGGCTCTGCTAGGTCCTTGGCCGAGCAGATTCTTTCTGTGCCATTGCCACTGAAGGCCCTCTGGCTCTGCTCGGCGCTTGGCCGAGCAGATTCTCTGTGCCATTGCCACTGAAGGCCCTCTAGCTCTGCTCGGCGCTTGGCTGAGCAGATTCTTTCTATGCCATTGCCACTGAAGGCCCTCTGGCTCTGCTCGGCGCTGGGCCGAGCAGATTCTTTCTGTGCCATTGCCACTGAAGGCCCTCTGGCTCTGCTTGGCGCTGGGCCGAGCAGATTCTCGGTCCTTGGCCGAGCAGGTTCTTTCTGTGCCATTGCCACTGAAGGCCCTCTGGCTCTGCTTAGCGCTTGGCCGAGCAGGTTCAATGTTGGTTCCGCGCAAGTAGATAATTTCTAGGTCGGTACACGTAGACAATTTGCTGAACAGTTGCTTTTATTGATATTCTTGAGGGTTACAAGTGAGAGCCTTTCAAGGGTAGTATTTCCTTAGGTGTTCGGCATGCCACGGGTGTGGAAGCTCCTTGCCCTCTGAGTTCTTCAGTCTATACGTCCCCTTCCTTGTACTGCTGATCACCTGGTAGGGTCCTTCCCAATTGGGTCCGAGTTTGCCTTCTCTGGGGTCCTTGGTAGACTGATTGACTCTCTTCAATACAAGGTCCCCGGTCGCGAAGTCTTTCGTTTGAACTCTGGAGTTGTGGTACTGGCGCATCTTTTGCTGGTAGGACGCCACCCTCATGGCCGTCTACAGCCTTCTCTCCTCCAATAAGTCCAAGTCCACATTCATGGCTTCGCCGTTAGTTGCGGGGTCGAACTGCATTGTTCTGGGGCTGGGGAGTCCTATCTCTACTGGAATCACGGCCTCCGTTCCGAAGGTGAGCGAGAACGGCGTCTGACTAGTGGACACTCTCTCTGTCGTTCTGTAGGCCCAAAGAATGTTGTGGAGCTCTTCTGCCCACATGCCTTTGGCCTTTTCCAGCTTCATCTTGAGGATCGTCAAAAGGGATCTGTTGGTGACTTCGACCTGGCCGTTTGCCTGAGGGTGTTCGGGGGACGAAGCATGGTGACTTATCCCTAGGTCGGTGCACAATTTGTTGAATTGTCTGCCTTCGAACTGCTTCCCATTGTCCGTGACGACGACCTTGGGGATACCGAACCTGCACACCATGTTCTGCCACAAGAACTTCTTCATTTTCTACTCGGTAATTGTCGGTAGGGCTTCTGCCTCCGCCCACTTCGTGAAGTAATCGATCGCCACCACTGCAAATTTTGTTTGTCCTTTGCCAAGCGGCAACGGGCCCACAATGTCGATTCCCTACTGGGCAAAGGGCCAAGGAGTTTGGATTGGAGTCAGCTCTTGAGAAGGCAGTCTTGGGATGTTGGCGAACCGTTGGCATTTGTCACATTTCTTGACGAATTCTTGGGCGTCTCTCTCCATAATGGGTCAATAATAGGCCGTTCGCAATATCTTCTTGGCAAGGGACTGACCCCCAGAGTGGTTCCCGCAGACACCCTCATGAACTTCCCGCATTATGTAGTCTGCTTCTTCCTCACTGGCGCAACGAAGCAGTGGCAAGGTGTGCCCTTTCTTGTATAGTATCCCGCCTTGTATGAGGTACTTACTCGACCGGTATTGAATCCGCCTCGCCTCATTCCGGTCCTCCGGCAGGGTTCCCTTCTCCAAAATAATTTCCGATCTGGGTCATCCACGAAGACTCGGGCACAATCTGGTCGACTTTCGGGCTCTGGATGCTCGGCGAATCAAGAATCTCAATCGGAACGCTGGGATTAGACTCATTGGACGAGGCTATTCTGGCCAGTCGGTCGGCCTCTTCATTCTCCAATCTCGGGACGCGTTCTAAGAATATTTTTGCAAATCTCCTGGCTAGGCTCTTCGCCACTTGATAGTATTGTTTCATGTTGTCTTCTCTTGCTTCGTACTCCCCTTGAACCTGTTCTACTACGAGCTGAGAGTCGCTTCGGACTATTATTTGTTCTGCCCCCATTCACCGAGCCATTCTGAGACTGGCAAGGAGTGCTTCGTATTAGGCGACGTTGTTGGTGGCGGGGAACTTGAAGCGGAGGGCATACTCCATCTTGTGGCCGTCCGGGGTGACGAGGACGACACCGGCGCCACCGGAAGCTTAAGTGGACTAACCGTCAACGTTCAGGACCCAATTGCTATCTGGCAGATCGGCGTCGGTGGTGGGAGGGGGTGGGTTAGTGAACTCTGCAATGAAATTCGCAGCCACCTGTCCCTTGATTGCCAGTCGGGGTCGATAGTGGATGTCGAACTGGCTAAGTTCTACGGACCATTTCACTAATCGCCCTGACGTCTCGGGCTTGTGCAGTATGTTCTTTAGTGGCTGGTCATTGAATACGACAATCGTGTGGGCTTGGAAGTAAGGCCACAAGCGCCAAGCGGCGGTTATCAGCGCGAGGGCCAAGAGTTCCATCTCCGGATACCGTTCTTCTGCCCCTCGCAAGGCACGACTGCTGTAGTAGACTGGCTTTTGGATCCCTCCGTCTTCTCGGACAAGAGCTGAGCTCACTGCTGTTGCCGATATGGCCAAATAGAGAAACAACTCCTCCCCCGAGACGGTTCGGCTGAGCAGCAGGACTGAGCTCAGGTATTGTTTGAGTTGACCAAAGGCTACTTCACACTCCGCGGTCCATTCGAACGCCTTGCGTAGGATCTTGAAGAATGGCAGACACTTGTTAGTGGATCGAGAGATGAACCTGTTTAGGGGAGCGACACGCCCAGCCAGCCTCTGAACATCTTTTGTCATTTTGGGCGCCTGCATGTTGATGATGGCTTGAATCTTCTCCGGATTGGCCTCAATCCCCCTTTGTGACACCATGAAGCCCGGGAATTTGCCCGAGGCGACACCGAAGGCACACTTGGTGGGGTTGAGTTTCATCCGGTACTTGCGGAGCGTCTGGAACGTCTCTTCGAGGTCCCGCAGGTGGTCGGTGGCCTGCTTGCTCTTCACCAACATGTCATCCACGTAGACCTCCACATTACGGCCAATCTGCGATTTAAACATGAGGTTGACTAACCGCTGGTAAGTAGCCCCTGCATTCTTCAACCCGAACGGCATGACGTTGTAGCAATAGAGTCCTCGGTCCGTAATGAAGGCCGTGTGCTCTCGGTCATGCTCCGCCATCCGAATCTGGTTATATCCTAAAAAATCATCCATAAAGGTTAGCATTTCATACCCCGCAGTGGAGTCGACGAGGAGGTCGATGGTTGGTAGTGGGAAACTATCCTTGGGACACGCTTTGTTCAGGTCGGTGAAATCAACACACATCCGCCACTTCCTATTGGACTTCTTTACCATGACAACGTTAGAGAGCCAAGTGGGGTAGTGCGCTTCCCTGATGAACTTTGCCTGCATCAGCTTTTCCACTTCCTCAGCAACTGCATCGTTCCTGTCCGGGGCAAAATTCCTTCGCTTCTACTTCACCGGCCTGGCCTAGGGGTCGATGTTTAAGTAGTGAGCCGCTACCCGGGTGTAAATCCCGGGCATGTCTTCGTGAGACCAGGCAAATATGTCAACATTGTTTCTCAGGAACTCGCGCAGTTGTTGCTTCAATTCCTCGGGCGCGGCGGCCCCTATCCTCACCGTTCTGTTCTGCTGTGGTTGCCCGACCAGAACATCTTCCAGATCTTCTGCTGGCTCTCCCCTTCTGACTTCCTCCTCATCTCTCAGCTCGAGCTCTTCGATGATCAAGGCCTCCCGGTTGGGTTCTCCTTTGAGGGAGGCCATGTAGCACTCCCGTGCCTCCTTCTGGTCGCCCCTTGCACACCCGACCCCATTGTCGGTCGGGAACTTGATTCGGAGATGATACGTGGAAGCGACCACCTTAAACTGGTTCAGGGCCGTTCGGCCAATGATGGCGTTGTACGCGGAAGGGCAATCCACGACCAGAAAGTGCACCATTTTCGTCGTCCGGTGTGGCGCTTCTCCAAGGGTGATTGGTAAAGTGATGGATCCGAGAGGGACCACCCAATCTCCGGTGAAGCCTACTAAAGGGCAGTTGACTGGCTTTAACTTCTCTTGGCCGATCTTCATCTTCCCAAAGGCATCCCGAAACAAGATGTCCGCCGAGCTTCCGCTGTCGACCAGGATTCTCCAAGTTTTGAAGTTGGAGATCACCGTCGAGACGACTAAAGGGTCATCATGTGGTTGGTGCAGCTCAGCGGCCTCTTCCTCCGTAAACGTAATTACCGGACCTTCGGTTTTCGTCTTCTTGCTAGCCGCCCCGACTAGCATCACTTCTGCTTTAGTTCGGATATTCCGAGCTTGCTTCTTCCTTGCCGAAGAGGATTCCCCTCCCCCAGCGAATCCCCCAGCGATAACCCTGATCTCTCCAATAGGCTGGGGAGTTATCTCGGTTCTTGCCGGGCTGCGTCGTTCCGCCCGTGCTCGGTCTCGACCGGCCACATATCGGCTAAGCCTTCCCCGTTTTACTAGATCTTCTATCTGCCGCTTCAGGTCGATGCAGTCCTTCATGTCGTGACCATGATCACGGTGGAACCGACAGTACCGCCTCTTGTTCCTCATATCTGAAGGCATCTTCAAGGGCTCCGGCCATTTCAGGTCCGGGTCGTCCTGGATCTCCATCAAAACATCCTTCAGCTTCGTCGTGAGGGGGGTGAATGTCTGATCGAGGCCGCGGTAGTATTCGCGCCTCTCTTTCCCCCGGTTTCTTGATCGATTACGAGTTTGGCTCGTCTTGGCCTCCCTCTCGTCGTTCGAGGTGCCGTTCGGCCTTTTCTTCTCCGAGCGCGAGGTGCCCCCTTCATCGTTATCTCGCCTCGCACTCAGGGCATCCTCCGCATTCATGTGTTTCTGAGCACGGAGCATCAACTCTGCCATATCCTTGGGTGGTCTCTTCGACAGGGAAAAGAGGAGTTTCCCACTTCTCAGGCCGCTCATGAACGCCGTGACAGCCACCTTTTCGTCGACATCATCCACGGCCAGAGTCTCTTGGTTGAATCTTCGTACATATTCTCGCAGCGTTTCCTCCTTCTTTTGCCTCACAGTCAACAAGTAGGCCGCCGGTCTCCTCTGCCTCTGAGCCCTAATGTAGTGGCTCACAAAGAGTTTGTTGAGTTCTTTGAAGGTGGTGACCGACGCTGGCTTTATCTTATTAAACCAAGTTCGCGCCGAGCCCTTCAATGTGATGGGGAATGCTCTGCACATGATCTCGTCCAGCACCGCTTGGAGGTGCATGAGTGCTCTGAATGTCTCCAGGTGGTCCACTGAGTCCTTGGAACCGTCAAACGCGTCCAATGTCGGCATTTTAAACTTTGGGGGGAGTGGAAACTCCATTACCTTCTGCGTGAACGGGGAGGCCGTCCGGCCAATGAGGGCGTCGACGGTGTTTGGGGCCTTTGCCTCCACCGCTGCTAACATTCCTGCCATCTGAGCTTGCATGGCCTTCAGTTGCTCGTCCCAAGCATGGGAGCTCTTCGGTTTGTCGCCTACCATCTCTGTCCTCGATGGGATTGCGTGGCTCGTTTGTGGTTCGTCGATGTTAGGCTCGCGACAAAGTAGAGGGTCCTCAACTCGCCCTCCATTGCCATTTTCGCCACCGGCGAGGAGGACAGACGGATCCTTGTCGACCTCTTGCTCTTGTTGTTCTTCGGCCAGAGGGCTTGGCTGCGGTGGAATTTCTGGTGGAGGAGGAGGAGGGTGGTTTCGTTGAAGTAACTCCGCATTCTGATTGACCAGCTGCTGCATGCGAGCCATCATATCAGCCACTGTCTTCTCCAAAGCGGCTATCTTTTCTACACTAGAATTGGCCATCGAAGTTCCTTCAGGGAGGGTGCTAATCCCAGACCTGGTTAAGACCATGAAATGTCACGAGAGAAATCGTTTCCCATAGACGGCGCCAGCTGATGATGCAGCAATCTCGTATTGGCTTGCCCCCAGGTCCGGGACGAACTGTTCCTTGGTCGGCTGGTGATCTCTTGCACTCAAACCCACCGGTGCGGTGGGAGCCAATGGCTCTCCGGTGTTTCAGTTAGATTTCAGGAGGTTTGAATGTTGGAGAGAAAAACCATATTCCGGGTTGTTGTGTATCACGTACCTGCCCTAGGGGGCCAATCTTTCCCTTGTATGTTTGCATGGTGGGAGTAGGTGGTCCTCCCACATGGTTGCTTCTAGTTGGAAGACCAGAATGGTGTCAGAGCATTTGAGAGCGCCATCTCCACACTCCAGGGTGGCGTGTGTCGGAACGGTGTCAGGGGCGTGGCGATTGTTGCAGGTACACGCCATATCCACGTCCCTGACGTAAGCCTGGAGGCTGGGTGTCAGAAATGGGCCCCCACGGACGCTGTCAGGGGCTGACCCGATCAGAGGGCCGTTATGGGCATCCCCTCGGATCGGTAGGTTCGAGGGCGAGCGAAATGGGTACCTGGTCGGGAGACGACCAGGCGGCGTGTGGAGGGCTTCCGGTTCGATTTGGGAATCCTCGTCACTAGCTACCAAAAAGCATGATAAGAAAGAGTTCAAAAGCTCAACAGTTTTTGCTTACTATATGAGTTGGAATGCTTTACAATTGAGACTTTCCACATCAGTTCTCTTGGCTCCAGCAGTCCAATCTTTCGAAATTATAACATAGCTAAGAAATTAACTAATTAACTATCTTAATAGTCAGATAATTAATAAGACAAGGTAACAACATCTAACAGCTCCGCATAAGACAAGGTAACAATATCTAACAGCTCCGCATAAACAGAAAGGCTAATTCAGGATGATGCACTCCACCCAAATAGATTTTAACTCAAAAAGCACAACCCCAACATATCAACATGGAGTCAATCTTGCAATCCCAAAATTGCAGCCAAATATGGAATACAGTATAGACCATTGTTCCATGGGACAATAACCTCCAACTAAATTAGTAGAGTTTCTTTTTAGACGCAAGCTAAGAAGCACGGACACTCTGTTTAGGGTGTTGTATCCGTGTCCGACACATGTGGGACGCACATATACCTCGGACACACTAGGACACATGTCGAACACACTAATTGGCGTATCTAATATTTTTATTAACAATATTTTTAGTGGAGACTTCTCGAACACATTGAGTACACGCGTGTCCATTAATTGGACATGTTTTGGGACATTGAAGAGTCAAAATATTATTGTTAAAAGTATTAAATGGAGTCTAATTTATAAATTTCAAAACTTTAAAACACAGTAACATAAAACACCTAAATCCAATTCTTCAAATCCTTAAATTTTTAGTTATTTGTATTATAATTGCAAATTTATTTAGTTGTTTTCATTTTGTTTTTGGTAATTTATGAATTTTACATTCATATACATAAAAAATAAAAATACACAAATAATTTTTTTATCGTGTCCTTGCTGTATCCGTATTCTCATTTTTTAAAATACCATGTCCCATGTCCGTATTCGTGCTTCCTAGCAAGCAAGCATCATATGATCTTTGAATTGACCATGAGATACTACTTGAAATTTAAAACTTTCCAAAAAGGCAAAAATCTCTTTCCAATACTGGTATACACTGCATCCATATGACATATGCTTATGCAGCATTACCTATACCATTATTAAGACATATTTAGGCGTGGCAATATTGTCAAAATCTTAAGAAAAAATGGAAGGGTGCCATAGCATCTAAACTTTTTATCTCAAAACCTGTTGGGGAAATGAACTGAGAAAAAATACTAAATTTTCAATGCTTAAATGCACCATTGTGAAGATTAAGAGTCACAAAAGTCTAATGGTTGGAGTGAATAGCTAAGCCAACATATCATCCACCAAGTCAGTCTGCTAATCATAGATTTTGCACCTGAATATTGGAGACTGATCTACACCGTCCTCCAACTAGATTACTGGAGTTTCATTTCAGAGAGCAAACACCTTATAATCTTGGAATTGCCTGTAAGGTGGTATTATTGCACCCAACCTAAATTGAAACTCTTTCTCAATTTTACCCAGCAAGAGTTTCGCACTTCTCCATAAAGGGGAAAATTCTGGCCAGTACCTTTCCTAAACTGCAAACTATATGATATGAATCATTGTCCATGTGACTAACACAAGCATTCACAGATATCCACCAATATGCTTTTCTAAACTGCAAACTATATGATATGAATCATTGTCCAGGTGACTAACACAAGCATTCACAAGAAATATCCACCAATATGCTTTTCTGATATATTTTGTTGTTCTTACCTCCAAAAATAAACCACATATCTTGAAAAGCATTCTTTAAATAAACCAAAAGGCGCATCTCAAATGCTTTCTTAATAAAATCGAGAAAACCAGCTGGAGGTAAATTCATATTCTCCAGCCCATAAATTTCCGTAAAGATGTTCAATCCAGGATGCAACTAAGGCTGGAATGGTTAAGCAGAGTGAGACAATAGGGTTAAATACCAATCAACTGCTCGAATTCGACTAAAGCTATTCATGTAACAAGTGTACCAAATATCTTTTTCCAAGACTAAAAGTAAACCATGTGTAAGAATTTTGTCAACATTTCATATAAATACAAAGAGATTCCTACGGACAACTATTCTTATTTTTTTCCACACCAATGACAACAGAAAAAAAAAAGAGATATAAAAAACAATACAACCTTATCAATCACTAACTTCCAATCATACCAACACATCGATGTGGCTTGTCAATCAACTTAATAGTTTAGCCCTTAAATCCTCCACTTTCTTTTTTTCTATTGTATGACAGGTTGAAGAGCAGTAACCAAAACCACTTGTCACTAACAAGGAATTTTCCAAAAGATAAGTACTTGAGTGCCGACATATAATGACAATATATGCAAAATGTTGAGTTTGATTTGACATCTATTACACTCATGTTAACCATATTCATAAAACCACGTAGCCATGAGTGTTCGAAGCTAATATCCTCGACAAGTAATCATCTCAATGTTTGAAGTTTAGCCTGGCCAACAGAAGGCATGAAATTCTCACAAAATGATCGAACTAGTCTTATTAGGATACAAAGGATGTCTTCCTTAAACTGCCTCTACAAACTAAAAAGTAAAAGGATAGAAAATACAAAGTAAGAAAGAAGAATTAATGTGCCTGCAAGCTTCAGCAGAAGTTGCTTCACTGTGTTGGAAACTTCTGTATTGGCTCAAGAATTATTAGTTCCCAATCATATGAAAGTATCTTGTTGGCAACGTACCTAGAGATTTTATTAATGTTTGAACGAGAGCAACAACTCATATTAGATCCCTTACCACTCCCCATAGGTGCCCAGAGTCACCGCTTAAGGTAATAATATCCTCAGGGAAGTTTCCTTTGGCTTCAAAGAGCAATCTCTGTCTAGAATGGATAAGACCATCAACATGATGTAACTGACATTTATAATTGCTAAAAACTATTATAGGTTCATTCTAAGTAGGCTTGATAAGTCTGGAGTAGGCTTGATAGTTTCATTCTAATAGAGATTGGATGGATAAATTCGTTGTTCAGTTCTTTTGACAGATGAAAGTCAGGATTGGGGGTCCCAAATCATTCAAAGTGTTTAATGTATGGTTTAAATGTAAGTCCTTCTCTAAGCTCTTACAAGACAGCTGGTCTTCCTCAAACATAATAGGATGGGCAGCTTTTGTTTTAGCCAGAAAACTACAAATTCTAAAATCTAAGATCAAAGATTGGAGTAAAGAGAAAGTGTGTGCATGGAATAAAAAATCAAAGGCTATAGAAGAGGAACTCCATCAGTCAGATTTATTAGGTGAGCAAAAGTCCTCAACTGATAAAATTCATAAGGTAAGAGTTCTAAAACAAAAATTATGGCATTGCTACTTGAGAGAGGAGTCAGTGAACAGACAAAAGTCAATGATGCTTTGGCTCAAGCTGGGTAACAGAAACACCAAGTATTTTTAGTCTACAATGAAGGCCAGATTCAGGAGAAATTTTATAAGTCAACTGTTGGTAAATGAAATGATCATAACTAGTCCAACTTCAATCAAAGAAGACATCTTCAATCATTTCAAAAACATTTTCAATGAAGATCTTAATGAGAGGCCAAGTGTTGAAGGTGAAGTCCAAAGAAAATTAAGCCAGAAAGAGCAACTAGACCTGGAAGCAAAGTTTAACGCACATGAAGTCAAACAGGTTATTGATAGCTCCAATGGGAACAAATCTCTTAGTCCAGATGGATTCAACCTCCATTTCAAGAAGAAGTACTGGGATGTTTTAAAGGGTGATTTACTTAGCTTGATGGAGGAATTCTTCAAGAATGGAAAGTTGCGTAAAGGTATTAACTCATCCTTTATAACTCTCATA
This sequence comes from Euryodendron excelsum, assembly GCA_033060915.1. NCBI lineage: Eukaryota > Viridiplantae > Streptophyta > Magnoliopsida > Ericales > Pentaphylacaceae > Euryodendron > Euryodendron excelsum. The sequence continues at coordinate 52,557,663 of CM065378.1, forward strand.
CCCAAATTAGATAGCCCTGCGTCTTTGTCAAATTATTGGCCTATTTCACTGATATTTTCTGCCTATAAGATTTTGTCAAAAATACTGTCTAATATATTGAGCAAAGTAATGGAAGGGATTATTAGTAAAAATCAAACTGCCTTTGTCAAAGGAAGGCAAATACTAGATGGGTCCTTGATTGCAAATGAGTTCATAGAAGATTGGAAGAGGAACGATAACAAAGGACTGATAATCAAATTGGATTTTGAAAAGGTTTTCGATAACGTGAATTAGGGGTTCCTGCTCCAAAAGATGAAAAAGATGGGATTGGGAGACAAGTAGTGCAATTGGATTAAGGAATGTTTGTCCTCAACATGGACTTCCATTCTTGTCAATGGCTCCCCATCAAAAGATTTTAGAATGCTTAAAAGCCTTAGGCAAGGAGATCCCCTATCCCCTTTCAGTTTCATTATTGTTGCTGAGGGTTTAAATGTTCTTCTCTCTAGAGCAAGATCTATAGGTCTTATCAAAGGATACTCAAGGGATCCAACAAGAGAAGCAAGCCATGCAGCACAAACAAGTCATGATGGTATCTTCATAACTCACCTCCAGTTTGTTGATGACACTTTGATCTTCAGCCTTGTAGACCTAGAGGAATTGAAAACTCTTAACATAATAATAGGTGCTTCGAACTCTATTCTGGCCTTAGAATTAACTTCAAAAAATCAGTTGTCAGTGAAATTGGTGTTGAAAAAGACTTCCTTTCAAGGGCAAAAGAGATTCTCAATTGCAAATCTCAAAATCTCCCTTTATCTTATCTTGGCCTTTCCATAGGAGTAAATCCTAGGTTGTCCAGTAGCTAGTCTGGGGTTGTAAATAACATCAAAGCAAAACTTGCTATGTGGAAAAGGAGGCATCTATCCATTGGGGGCAGATTAACTCTTATCAAATCCACCCTAGCAAGTTTTCCAATCTATTACCTTTCATTGTTTAGAGCTCCCATAAAGGTGTGTAACGAAATTGACAAGCTTCAGAGTAGATTCCTATGGGGTAATCAGATTGGAAAATAGGGATACATTGTGTCAGCTAGAGAAAATTTTCAAGAAGCAAATAGAATGGAGGATTAGGCTTGATCCCTATTAGAGTCATGAACATGGCATTGTTAGCAAAATGGTAGTGGAGATATGCTAAGAAAAGAGATGCCTTGTGGAGAAAAGCCATATGTTTTAAATATTATTGGTCTGATTCAAGATGGTTCTTCCCCCAAGATGCGGATCCTAAGTTTTCAAGCTTGTTGAAAGACATCACAATGGCCAAGGAAGATCACTGCCATTCATGAGCATTCTTAAGTGCCACCTCAAAATCTCTATTGGCTTTGGAAGCTTAACTTCTTTCTGGGAGGATCCTTGGGTAGATGGGTTAGTGCTAAAAGATCAATTCCTCAAGCTGTTATATTTATTGTCGCGCCCAGATTTTTTGCACTCGAGGAATACTCACACAAGCAGGAAAAATATTGTACTCTCTCGTTAGAACTCACCCTCCTAGAAGAATGAGTGTGACTAGGTTTGAATTGAAAATAGATTTAAATAAAGGGCTTTTGAAAAAAGATTCGGAGTCGCCACCTAACTTGATTAAGATGAGTTAGGTCACCTAAAAACTAATAATAATCCAAAGACTACACTTAGGGTTTTTGAAAAACGATTTTGAAAATATCTCCTCAAGAGAGGGTTTTTAAGAAGACATGTTGTTTGGCAACCTTTAGAAAAATATTTAGCCCTTTTTTGAAAAAAAAACTCCATTTTGGTCTATGAAAATAGTGATTCAGATTCGGAGGTTGGTTACGTATAGGAAAGACGTACTAAGCCATCACCCTACCCTGCCCTTTCAGTACCTACATGTCAATCTACCCTAGAGTTACCTATGAGAGTCTTCAACTAACTATTGTTCAATCCTATTTACTTTATAAAATAATGTCTAAAAAAACATGATGCATGATATGCAAGTGCAAGAAAAGAGAGTTGATTTGGAAATAGATTTGAAAAGAAAATTTTGATTTGATTTTAGAAGAAAGATTTAAAAGGATAGATTTGAAATTGGAAAGTTGAAAAAATTAGAAATAGAGATTTGGAAACAGAAATTTGAAATTGAAAGTTTGAAAATAGATTGAAGATTTGAAAAGATTGTGGAATTTGTGATTTGAAAAATATAGAGGAATTTGAAATTTGAAAGAAGTTGTGACCGCGCCCATAAGGGTTGCCTACGTATCCTTTTGGAGGAATCAGGTCAATCATAGTTCGGACAAGAGTCCGATTGAAAATAGAAGAGTTGATTTGGAAAAGAGATTGTATTGAAAATTGGATTGGAAGATTGAGAGATTGAACTTTGATTGGAAGATTTGAAAAGACTTGACTTTGGAAAACTTAGTTTTAGGAAACTTAGACTTAGGAAAGAGAGAATTTAGAAAGGACTTGGGACTAAGAAAGATTGGACTCGAACGTTGGACGTTGAAGATTGGATTGAATTTAGGAAAGATTCGAATTAGGAAAGGTCCAATTTAGGAAAGTTTCGAATTAGGAAAGTTTGAACTTAGGAAAGTTTTGGAATTAGGAAAGTTTCAACTTAGAAAAGTTTCGAATTTGGAATGTTTCAACTTAGGAAAGTTTTGGAATTAGGAAAGTTTTTAGAATTTGGAATGTTTTGAAATAGGGAAGTTTTGAAAGTTGGAAAGTTTAGAGAACAAGAAAGTTTTGAGTTTAGAAAGTTTTGAAATTTGGAAAGATTTGAAATTTAGAAAGTTTGGAAGTTTAGAAAAATTTAATTTAAGAAAATTTTGAATTTAGAAAGCTTTGAATTTGAAAATATTTGAAATTTAGAAAGTTTAAGATTTAGAAAGTTTTAGAGTTTTGGAAGATCTCGAGATTAGGAAAGGTTTAAGTTTAAGAAAGATTTAAAAATTTAGATTTGGAAAGTTTAGATTTGAAAGGGTTGAATTAGGAAAGATGTGGAAGTTGAAAGTTTTAGGAAACTTATGGTTTAGGAAGGTAGGAAATTAGGAAAGATTTAAATTTTGAGTTTTAAAATTTAGAAAAGATTGTTATGTTCAAGTTTTGGAAACTTAAGATTTAGGAATGTGGAAGATTAGGAAGGAGTTGAATTAGGAAAGATTTAGACTAGAAAGGGTTAAAATTCCTATTTCCTAAAACAAGGGATTAGATTTTGTTTCTAAAAGAGAAGATTTGATTTTGTTTCAAAAAACGGAGGATTGGATCTAGTTTCCTAAATGAGAAGATTGGATTCGGACAAGGATTTGGAAAGGAGAAGTTTTAGAAACCCTAGATTTGGAGGACTATAGTTTTGACATAGAAAAGAGGTTTTTAGAAACCTAATTTTGATGTAGAAAATAGGAGTTTTTGGAGACCTAGGTTTGGGGCAAGATTGAAAATCATGTTTTTGGAAAGAAAATCAAGGTTTCCTAATTGTTAGCACTAAAGCTTGACTTGGGCTCTAAGGAAAGAGATTTTTGGAAAGTGTGTTTTTTAGAAACGAAGATTTTTAAAAGGAAATCCTAGAAAGGAGTTTCTAAAGGGAAGATTTTAGAAAGAGAGTTTTTGGAAGGATTTTTGGTAGAGGATTGTTGGAGAGAGTTTTTGGAAATATTTTTAGGGAGCGTTTTTAGAAAGTGGATTTTGGGGAGAGGATTTTGAAAATGAGTTGAAAAAGGGAGTTTTGAAAAATAGATTTTTGAGGAGAGTTTTTGAAAACAACTTTGGAAAGGAGAGTTTTAGGAAAGTACGTTGAAAGAGGAGGTTTTAGGAAAAGAGATTTTTGAAAATAGAGTTTTTAAAAAGTATAAAAATGTCACACTTTCCTAAAGCGACTCTAACCATAAGAAGGCTAGAACCACTTTAGGAAAGTGGTTTTGAAAATAACAAAGGTTTGAAAATATGGATCATGAAAGTCACTTTTAAATGTAACACTTTCCTAAAGCAACCCTAGCCATGGAAAAGCTAGAATCACCCTAAGATTGTGATTTTGAAAACATGTTTTGAAAAAGGAGATTTTGATGCAATTTTGAAGACAAGTTTAATGCAAGCTTTGAAAACGAGGTTGAAAACGGTTTTCGGAAGATGCAAGATCATGATATGCACAATGCAAATTTGGAGTCGTGAACATACAAGGTTAAGGCTTCACTATATAATCAAGGGGACCGAACCCACGTGGTCTCCGGTTAGCCTAAAGGAGAGCCCCCGACACGGTGACCCTCCAATAGTCTAATCCTACACATAGACCGGGAGTCTCCTTGTTTCAAGTATGCAAAGAAAAGGGGGGAAAGAGATGAGAGATTAAAATAGAGAAAACCCAAGTGGGTTAGGAGAGAGAAAAGAGAGGGGGGTGTGCAGAAACATAAAACGAAAGCCTACCTTGTGTCTTGTTTATTTTGCACACCTTACTTTTCTTCGGTCTTTGCTTCACTTCAATCTTGATCTTCAAGGGCTCGTCTTCGGTCTTCCAATCTTCGTAGTTACAGCAATTAAAGTCTTCAATGGAGGGTTGGAGGCTAGTGTATAAGTGTATAGGGGTGTGTATAAGTGTATATGAGGTTTAGGGTTTATGTATGGAGGCTACGGTTTGGAAAACCTAGGGAGGCTAGGGTTTTGGGAGTGTACAAACTCTGTATATCAAATATTGGTGTTTTTAGATTAAGTTTACGGACCCCTTTCACGCTGGAGGAGTCTTTGTATTTATAGAGGTGGGACAAACCTAGCGCCTGTTGCTGTGGCGCTAGGGCAAAATTCCTCCTGGCGCTACTCCAAGCCAATTCTTGGTTTGGCGCCAGCCAGTTAGGAAAGTATTTAGGTCTGCAAGTAACGTATCTTTAACTAGATTTGGGCGCCTGTACTAGTGACTACCATACAATTTTCAGCCTAGCTTCACTATGAGTGACTCTGAAAAGTCCAAGAATGATTTGAAGAGGCCGGGAATGACCCGGAAGGCCAGAAAAGAGCAAGAACACTTAAAATAGTGTCCCGGAGGTATTTGACTTGAAAATTGAGGATAGGATGTGTCGAAGGGGTTGACCGAGCCTTTAGGGGCAAAACGGTCAATCGGATCGGGAAGTTGCCGGGACGAACTCGGACTGTCCTGGAAGAAGACTTGAGACTTGGAAACATTATTCAGAATGTTCCCCAAGGTTGCCAGTTTGATTCCCAAAGCCGGTGTGATCGAAAAAGGGAACTAGCCCACCAGGGGCAAAACGGTCATTTTATACTGGGTTTGCCGGAACTAACTCAGAATGATCCGAAAAGACAAAGAAAGGTTAAGGATACTATAAGAAGCAATCTCAGGAAGTAACCAGTTTGATACCTAGAGGAAAAGGTGATCGGCCCTTCAGGGGCAAAACGGTCATTTTATATCGGGTTTGCCGGAATTGACTCGGACTGATCCGGGAAGGCAGAGGAAGGTCGGGAATACTATAAAAAGTATTCTCGGGAGGTTACCGGTTTGATACCCTGGGCGTTCGGATGCCTAGGAGCGAAATGGTCATCTTGACTGGAAAGTCTTGGAAAAGGCTCAAGAGGCAGTTTGGTCATTTTTCACCGAAGTGGGCTAGCAGGCACCGGTGTTGACCTGAGTTTTGAGTGTTTCTGCCACTCTGATGGTGGTCGTTGTGACACAGGGGTTTGTTGGCAATTCCCTATATTGACCTGTTTGCGAGTATTTTCACTACTTTGACGTTTCACGATCATTCCCGAGATTGCCTGATCTCGGAAAGTTGCCAAAGGGGACTTAGCGCCTGAGAAGTCAAATTTCTCGAAAGGCGTGCCTAAATGGACATTTCTACATTGACGGGCTAGTAGGCGCCAAAGGTGGACCGTTTTACCATCTAGGGGACTTGGGGTCTCGTCCCGGTTGACAAGTTTAAAGGGACTTACCGTTTCAAAGGAATTTTTTTCGAAAAACGTGCCGGAATGTCTCAAGGAATAAATTGTCTCGAGAGAGGGATTAGAATTGGAAAGGGGTCTTATCGTCTTCGGAAAGACGTGCCTAATTGGAACCGTCTCGAGGAATAAACTGTCTCGAGAGAGGGGTTGGAATTGGAAAGGGGTCTTATCGTCTTCAGAAAGACGTGCCTGATTTGGAACCGTCTCGAGGAATAAACTGTCTCGAGAGAGGGATTGAAATTGGAAAGGGGACTTACCGTCTTTGGAAAGACGTACCGGATTTGGAATAGATTTACCGTTTCGAGGAATTAACTGTCTCGAAAGAGGGGTTGGAAAAGACAATGCCCCTAAGAGGATTTTGGTCATTTTGCCTCTATTTGGGCCTGGTGGACCTGCGTAGCAATGGACAGACGAGATTTGGATTTAGAGAGTTGGTTTCGATTGGAATACGTCCATATTGACTTAAGTACAAGTCTGGACGGAGCGTAGATTGCCGAACGGTCAAAAATGGGGTGCTTATATTTATCAACTTAGAAAAGGGCAATACCTTTTGACATTTTGAAGGAGGGAGGGATTGGGACCTAAGGTTCAGGAGAAGACCATTTGCATGGAAACAAAATTGTGTGGGAGAGCTCAGGTTGTTAATTGAAAGAGTGGTCTCCAACAGATCTTCAATAGATAAAATGTTATGGTCAGCAAGCTCAAATGATCTTTTCTCTTTAAAGTCCTTTTGTGTAGCTGCAGAGGAGGTAGATAATCACTATCCATCAGAAAAAGACAGCCATTTGGAAATTATGGGCCCCTCTAAAGGTGCAGATCTTTAGATGGTCGGCACTGTAAGGAATGGTCAAAACTAGAATTTTCTTTTATCTAGGAATATCTTGCAACATGCTGCAAATGCTTTATGTGTATTCCGCAAAACAAAATTGGAAGACTATGATCACCTCCTTTTGAAATGCAGAATCTCATGGTTGGTTTGGTCAGGCATCCTTAATTGGTGGGGAGTAGCTTGGGTATCTCCACCATCTATTGATCAGCTATACTCTTGGTCGCTTGATTGTAGAAATGGCAAGTTAGGTTCTTATATCTGGGAGGCTTTGTTTCAAGCAACTGTTTGGAACATTTGGCTAGCAAGGAACGATGCCTTTTTCCAACAACAAAGCAAATATCTGGGAAGACATAGTGGAAGGATCTAAAATGCTGGTTCTGCGTTGGATTCAATCAAAGTTGAAGGGAGGGAGCATTGCTTGTCACTCTTTCTTTTACTCAACCGATGGTGTAAAATCCTTGGATCCTTCCCTTATGAGATAGGTTTCTTTTCTTTTTGTTCCAGCTGGTCGAATTCTGTTCAACCTATCCCCTCTTCTCCTTTTGGAATTCTATAAAGCCTTTGGCTTGTAGCTTCCCTTCTGTTATGTTGTTTTCTAATAAATCTTGCTTTTGCTGTTAAAAAAAAAATTTGCTAAAAACAGAAATTTATCGTGATTTGTAGAAATAAATAAAAAATTAAGGGAAATCTGGAACCAAGTTCGTACAATTGTATACAGAGAACAGGAAACCTGGTTAATAAAAAAATAATCAGAGAAATAAAATGTCCTAAATCCGGTGGGGCTAAATGGAGGTCCACTCTTGATGATTCCTAGAAAAGACAGAAATGAGTTGGGCGAAAAGGTCAAAACTCACGTTTTTCCTACACCAATAGTCGGAAAATTAGCCAGAACACCTAGATGACAAGCCAAGCCAAATTATGCAGAAAAAACTTTGCAGTTTAGAATTTTCTCTAGTGAAGTAAACTAAAAGCATTAGATAGATCCATTGAATCAATTAAAGCTTACAACTAAAATCACATTGTGATTTAACCCATTGACAAGTATAATCGTAACTGAACTGCCAAGTTTAGAATCTAAATGGACCTTGTGAACATTAGCAGACGCTTGGCTAAGCAGTAGGCAAATGGTTAAATCATTTTAGTTTGGCCCATTACCAGAAATCCAAGAATTCTAAGACTCCACTTAGAATTCGAATTTTCGGTAAGAAAAAAAAAATATGAAAAAAAAAGTGAACAAAAATACTTTTTATTTTTGTTTACTTTCCTTTCACAATTTTTTTTTTTTTTTATCAAAAATTCGAGTTCCAAACGAAGGGTAAAAGTTTCAATTTACATCTCCTCCACACCCTATTTGACCAACAAATCAGAACTTCAAACCAACTAAATTAAGTATTGAATAAATTTCTCCTTCTTAAGACATATATGGTTTTGGCCCCACACATCTTAAATTCTCATCAGACCGATGTTCAACTTAAGGACTGAAAATTTGATAGTTTAAATGGATTAGAGACCATCTTAAGCCTGACATTTGCTCACTTGAGTAATTGTTCTATCAAATTAATGACCAAGAACACTAGAAACAAATTAATGTTGAAGAGAAAAACAGGGTTTTGTAAGTTGACCTCTCTGAAGGCAAGGAAGCCAGGGACGTATGGGATATGGAGCCTGACAACAGAGTACTCATCATAGACAAGTATGAGAGTCTGGGAATCAAAAACAACAAGGGTAGAACAAGGTTACCACAAGCAATGGATGAGCCACATAAACTAATATCGAACCCACCCATATACTTCAACATGAATTCACACTCTCCTTCTCCTCTGATTGCTGTGGTTCCAGTTGCTGTGTCTGTGTGAATCTTGAGATCGACCAACAGAATTTGTCAATTTCAGGAGAGGAAGAAGTCTTTGAAGGAGATGCTTCCTTTCCATCGTTGCACCTCTCTCCATGTTCCATACTCTATAGACTCAGCCGGTTTGGAACTTGGGGGAGAGGGGGAAGGGACTTCACTTATTGGATTCTACCTAAGAAAAAAAAAGATAAAATTTTTTAAAATTATTCTCTTTTTTTCTTTTTATATAAAAGCAAATAAATTTTATTTTCTCTTTCCTACTCTTCTTCAAGCCCCAAACAGGCTCTCAAGGGAAGAGAAAGTTGTTTTCTTTTGCTTTCTTTTTAATTATCTTCTTTTTTTGTTCTAATAATTATTAGCAGTAAACCCTATGCACCTAGTAAAAATATATATCTTTTAAAAAATTTATTAGTGATAAAAAAAACTTAAAGAAAAAGAAATATTTAATATTTGGCCAAATATCTCTTATGATCCTAAAAATAACATAAAAATAAGTGTACACATTTCAGAGAAAAAGCAAGCAAAAAATATATAAATTCATGCAAGCGGCTCTCATGAATTAAATAGGTATCTTTGTCCTAGAACGGGATCTTCTCATCCTGTGACCTAACAACATCTTCTTCAATTCTTGCAATTCCAAATAAATAAATTATTAATTTTTCAATTAACAAAATACTACATTTTTTCAACCATCACATGGCTTAAAAATGAGTTGTTTTAGTTAACGAATGTGACTCGAGCAGTTATGTCAACCATATTTGACTTAAAGCTAGATGATGGGTAGGGATGATAATGGACTGGGACGGGGCGGATATTAGAATTTCTATCTTCGCCACCTAAAATATTTACTTTCATTCCCGTATGGAGATTAATTTGGACTTCTATTCTCACCTCCACGAGTACAAGCATACCTCCATTAACGTCTCCAACCCCCCCCCCCCCCCCCCCCCCCCCCCGGGCAAGTGCCTCCGGCCCCAACCCAAACTCAAGTCCAAGTCCAAGCCCAAGTTTTTTTTTTTTTTGGTACAAAGAAAACAAATAACACAAAACAATAAAAGAAAATATAAAAAGAACTAAGGTATCAGGAGTATTAATAATATTTTGGACTGTATATACATCAAAATAGTATAGTTGTGCTGTCAAAAGATACTAAAATTTCAAATAACAAAGTAAAAATTCATCCAACAAACAACATTAAAAAACTATTGAATATAAGTTAAATACCAATCAACACAA